>CM060624.1:34922701-35047701 GCA_030578275.1 Meda fulgida
AATTCCAGGACTTTCAAGGACTTTAAACACTACTTTTTTACTCCACAATCAGAGATCTCACTTATCAAAAAGGTAAATAGATAAATAAAAAAAGGTACATATAAAGTGTAACAATTGAAAGGATACTATGACAAAGATATCGCTTTTCTTATTCAATTCGATTTTTTCTCCCATGAATATATGATTGACCTGAAGAATGAAAGCTGTATCATACCCTTGAATATTTATATGAGCAATATCACACTCCTAGCTATGTGAAATGGCTTTATATCTATATCAGACAGGTGAGAAAAGATTGTTTTATCAATAAAATGAAAGACTATTTTCTAATTGAGCCTATAATCGATCAATAGTTGTACGAGCCCTGCTATTGACCAATGTTGCCCATCATGGCAGCAGATGTTAGTAGGTTTATGTTTATCCCAGCCACCGCACTAGCCATTACTCATAACAGGAGACGCTGGCGTGTTATCCAAGTATTAGTGGCAAACTCCCTTGTAACCAATCAGATCAACGTGTGATCGTCAACCAGTGGATCTCTGAGTGAGTGAGTGCACGGAGGCGGGGCTCATTTGCATATTCATAGAACCACGTATGGACTACCGGCACATGCGGGAACTTAACTGTCTATTTCGTGACCGCCCCTTTTTAGGGGAAAACAAACCAGACTTCCCATAGACTTCAATACAAAATAGCGGCACAAAACTACGTCCGTACACAGCCGGCAGACGTGTATAACTTCAGAAATCACTTAGATTAAATATGTGAGTAATTATATGTCCACCCTGCCTGCCATAGAGTGTGAAAGATACATCCACAAACTTAATTTGGTCAATTTAAAAACATGTCCCTTATTCATTCTACCAGCGTCAAATTGGTGTAACAAGCCCACCCAGCGCCCAGAAGTGTCTTAACCGGACATTTACTCGTACCTCATCGAGTCACCAGGTAGCCAGTGAAGGATTTTACTCCGTTTTTTTAAGGAAACATCTTTAAATGTATATATTATGTCTTTATATTTAGAGTACTGAGTGCACTATTTGCACCCAACCACACAAGTCTTTGGTATGTTGTAAGATTAGTACACTTCCTCAGTCCGATACTGTGTGGCGGTTTGTTTCCCTCTAAAAGTGGCCATGAACCGGTTGTGTGTACACTAAACGAAGCAAGGGTGTGTAGAGTTACATTCAAGATATTTTAAGGCATGAAGTTTTTTTTCCAATAAAGCTTAGCTTTATTGTGGACAGATGATTTTAACAGATGCATAGGCCAATCCATTTATCAACAACCTTGTTGCTCAATATAGGTCTATCTAAACCTAAATCTAAATCTAATCATTAAAAATCATATCCCTATATGGGGAAAATTATTGATATTTTTACTTCCTAAAGACTATTGCACTCTATAAAAATAATTTTATTTATGGGACACCTTACAAATAATGAGATACATGAACAATAAATGTAAAAGAAAAAAGAAAAAAAATACACAAACTCAAAAAAAAAAGAAAAAAAAGAGAGTTAAGATGTGATTTGAAAATGGAAAGACTAGAACTATTACGCATGTCTTTATCCAAGCATTAAGCATGACTCCCTCATATCGGCTTCAACGTCTTGATAAACTCTGGCATTTCTTTGTTTAGAGTCCAGTATTCCCATGATACTTTTGTCTTTTATGAGTTTAATAAAGAACTGTCTGGTCTTCTGTCCAAACATCCTGCTGAATTTTTCTTTAAAGAATGATCGACTGTTACGTACATCAGGTGACTGTAAATACAAAAAAACTGTTTCCATTTCAGTTTTGTGAAATATTCCTTTTCCGAATTGCCTGAAAAACCACCTCATGCGAGCGGAAAAACTTTGTGAAATTTTCAAATTTTCAATTTGCGCAATTTGAAGGGTAATGGAAACGTGGCTAATGGCGAGCGCGGCTACAGGCAGGAATGATCCAGTCATGGTTCTTGGTGAAAACAGGTGTGCGTTACTTTTACAAGCAATCGGACTTACATTTCTTTCCTCTTAAAATAGTAATAGAATGGCTAAAAATAAATTGTAGCCTTAACTTTTATATGGGCAGATTTCACTCAGATTTTCTTCACAAAATGAATGTCTTAAATTAAAAACTATTGACAAAGATCATGTTCTAGAACTATTGATAGTCTGAAAGAGTGAAAGCAAGCAGAAATCATTTCTGTAGAGTAATAAAGGTATTTGAGCTTAGAACTCAAAAGGTCCATGAGATTGTTTTGATATACTGCAAAAAAAATTACATTAAAGTCCCCCTCAATATTTTCATCACTTAAAACTCACCTTTGATCACCAAAAATACATATTTAAATGTTTTAATCCTTGAAAAAAATATTTTTGCCTTAAAATATCTCGAATGTAACTCGACACCCTTGCCTCATTTAGTATACACAGTTCTCTGAATATGCAAATGAGCCCCGCCTCCACTCACTCACTCAGAGATCCACTCGTTGCTGATAGCATCTCAGCTTGCCAAACCACATGTACGCTGAACAGGAAGCAGAACATAAGGATCTGTTGTTCACAGGACACAGGTTTTTCAGGGCTCAGAGGACTCGCTTCTCGAAGCTGAACTACTGTGAACTTGACAAGGCATCTTAATGAATGTGAGAAGCATCTGTCTAAAGAACAACAAAAGTATGTAGAGTAACTAGATTGTAGTGGACTACATCCCAGTAATTGACTTGTCTTCAATGACATGGACATTGAACAAACAATATATTGACTACTAAAGCCGTTTTTGTCAGTGGACCCTTTTCACAGACAGTGATGACTAATATCTTATCTAGTCAAATGTGCGGTCAGTGCCGCCGCTCCCTATACTCTAGTACGCATGATTGAGAACTGGAAAGCAAAAGTAAAAAGCGAGCACACATTCAAAATCGACTTTAATACTTTCCATATTATTAACGGCTCTCAGATGCCTGCAAATTATACACAACATACTGTATTTATCCAACTAGGTAATTGCGAGAGAACACAAAAGCATTTATTTTTTTTATTTATATATAACACCATGTCCCTTTCAGGTGCTCCGTAGAATTTCCTGGTATTTCCTAATTGCATATTATTCAGCTCTGGACACAGTCCTAGTGATGATACATTTCCACGGTTATTAGCATTGTACATCTAGCTAACTACTATGTACTTACATTAAAAATAATAATTGGGTTACACTTTATATTACGGTGTCCGTGTTACAGTGTAGTTAGTTATGCCTAAGTACTGAGTAATAATAATTGTATACTATAGGGTTAGAGTTAGGGTTTGGTTTAGGGTTACTTGCAATTACACTTACATGTAATTATGCATCATTTACCATTATTACTACAGTAACTACATGTAAAACATGTAACAAGGACACTGTAAAATAAAGTGTTACCTGTGTAATGTTAGAAGGAAACACTTTATAATACTGTTCCATCATTAATGAATAACTACACAGGAACAAATGAGTAACACAATGCTAACATACTATTAGTTAACAAAGAACTCTGATTAATGAATTAGTAAGTAGCACTCAGTTGAATGTGGTGGTTCACTATTAGCTAACTAATATAATTTCTTTACTAAGAACTACTAACATATACATATATATATATATATATAGGTTCAAAATTAACATGAATAATGGATAATCCATAATTAATTCTAAAGTGAAGGTCATGGTATCCCACTAGTAATGACTCAAACCCTTCAGGAGGAATTGCTAATTATTTGGATCAGTATTCGCAGTGAAACATCAGTGATCAGTGAAACGCATTATAACGCCCTAGTAATGACTAATATAAAAGTCACCTCACGCATGTGAGGTTTTCGTCAGGTTCGGGATAGTAATCGCACACTTGAGTCATTACTGTGAGTTCCCATGATCTTCACTTCAGAAAACTAATCCATAATAATTAGTCATTATTTTAGAAGGAAGTAGATGCACTTGAGTCATTCCAATCCAATACTTTACAAAAACCTCAAAAAAATGTAATTAACTAGATAATCATTTTTAATCAGACCTAGAGCACAAAAACGTCTTCATTTTTTATAATAGAAACAAAATCATAATAGAAAAAAAAAGAAGATTTTTTTTAAAAGAACAAGTTGGATTATTGATTGCACTACTTTACTGACGTTGCAAACAACAGTCAACGCCAAATGGAGCCAATACTGAAACTGAGAGTGAGTGCATTAGATGATTCGTGAGTGTTTTAAAGTCACAAGAGACGGCCTTGAGTCTGAAATTCACTGACCTTCCAGCACTGTCTCTCTCCAGAGCAGGACACACACTCACACTCAGCAAACACTCTCTCACAGCGCAAACACTGACGAGACTGCAAAACACAAACCCACAGAAGGGCTGAACAACAGAAAAACTGAGTAAACGAAACACAGAGCCTGTAGAAGAGACACGCAGTATTCAGACATGATTGCTTTCTCTACCCTTCCAAAGTGTGTGTGTGTGTGTGTGTGTGTGTGAGAGAGAGAAAAGGCGCTAAATAAGCCTAAAAAAAAAAACACTCTAGAATCTTTTTTGGGACGCAGCAGCGTAGCATCTAATGTCGTAAAATCTCTGGTCAAACAAATGATTGGCTGAAAGCGGTGTCAAATAAATATCTGAAATATCATTGGTTAAAAACGTAAACAAGCCTCCACGTGCATATCATAACGTTAACATGCCGAAACATCAGACCTCATTTAAACCGGAATGGACAAAAGAGCAAGCATTTATATCAAGTGCTGTTGTTGCCTGAGCGGCTGCAGAGGGTGAACTTCTTTGCTAAGAACTGAAACTTTTATTTATTTTTTGCATTCATTATTTATTTATGTATTTCTTTTATTTCCAGAAGTCCAGAAACGTTATGTTTTCAGGCACTGTGCACTTTGCATAACAGGCTCATCTCAGTGGTCAGTTTTTGAAACAGACATCATAATGTCTTGAATAAATACAAACACTTTTTTGCCTCTTCTGTTACACATAGGTCTACAGCAAGATATATCGTAGATCATATTGTCTCGCAATGAATAGAGTAGGCTATTTCAGAATCACTGTATCATGATACCATCGAAATGATGGACAAAATTGTATTGTAGTTGTGAGTACACCTGAGTGAGTGCATGAGTGAGTGAGTGAGTGAGTGACTGACTGACTGAGTGTGTGTGTGTGTGTGTGTGTGTGAGTGAGTGAGTGTGGGTGAGAGTGAGTGAGTGAGTGAGTGAGTTAGTGTGTGTGTGTGTGTGAGTGAGTGAGTGAGTGTGAGTAAGTGAGTGACTGACTGAGTGTGTGTGTGTGTGTGTGTGTGTGTGTGTGTGTGTGAGTGAGTGAGTGAGTGTGGGTGAGAGAGAGTGAGTGAGTGAGTGAGTGAGTGAGTGAGTGAGTGAGTGTGTGAGTAAGTGTGTGAGTGTGGGTGAGAGTGAGTTCGAGTGAGTGAGTGAGTGTGGGTAAGAGTGAGTGAGTGACAGTGTGTGTGTGTGTGTGTGTGTGTGTGTGTGTGTGTGTGTGTGTGTGTGTGTGTGTGTGCGGGTGCGAGTTTGGGTGAGAGTGAGTGAGTGAGTGAGTGCGAGTGTGGGTGAGAGTGAGTGAGTTCGAGTGAGTGAGTGAGTGAGTGAGTGTGGGTAAGAGTGAGTGAGTGACAGTGTGTGTGTGTGTGTGTGTGTGTGTGTGTGTGTGTGTGTGTGTGTGCGGGTGCGAGTTTGGGTGAGAGTGAGTGAGTGAGTGAGTGCGAGTGTGGGTGAGAGTGAGTGAGTGTGTGTGTGTGTGTGTGTGTGTGTGTGTGTGTGTGTGTGTGTGTGTGTGTGTGTGAGTGAGTGAGTGAGTGCGAGTGTGGGTGAGAGAATGCGAGTGTGTGTGTGTGTGTGTGTGTGTGTGTGTGTGAGTGAGTGAGTGTGAGTGAGTGTGTGTGAGAGTGAGTTCGAGTGAGTGAGTGTGTGTGCGAGTGAGTGAGTGAGTGAGTGAGTGTGTGTGTGTGTGTGTGTGAGTGAGCGAGTGCGAGTTTGGGTGTGAGTAAGTGAGTGAGTGAGTGAGTGCGAGTGTGGGTGAGAGTGCGAGTGAGTGAGTGAGTGAGTGAGTGAGTGAGTGAGTGAGTGAGTGAGTGCGAGTTTGGGTAAGAGTGAGTGAGTGAGTGTGAGTGTGGGTGAGAGTGAGTGCGAGTGAGTGAGTGAGTGTCTGTGTGTGTGTGAGTGAGTGTGAGTGAGTGAGTAAGTGTGTGAGTGTTGGTGAGTGAGTTCGAGTGAGTGAGTGAGTGTGTGAGTGAGTGAGCGAGTGCGAGTTTGGGTAAGAGTGAGTGAGTGAGTGAGTGAGTGCGAGTGTGGGTGAGAGTGAGTGCGAGTGTGTGTGTGTGTGTGAGTGAGGGTGAGTGAGTGTGAGTGAGTGTAGATGAGTGTGAGAGAGTGAGTGTGAGAGAGTGAGTGCGAGAGAGTGAGTGCGAGAGAGTGAGTGCGAGAGAGTGAGTGCGAGAGAGTGAGTGCGAGAGTGAGTGTGAGAGTGAGTGTGAGAGAGAGTGTGAGAGAGAGTGTGAGAGAGAGTGTGAGAGAGAGTGCGAGTGAGTGAGTGTGAGAGTGAGTGTGAGTGAGTGCAAGTGAGTGAGTGAGTGAGTGAGTGAGTGCGAGTGAGTGAGTGTGAGAGTGAGTGTGAGTGAGTGCAAGTGAGTGAGTGAGTGAGTGTGAGTGAGTGTAGATGAGTGTGAGAGATTGAGTGTGAGAGAGTGAGTGCGAGAGAGTGAGTGCGAGAGAGTGAGTGCGAGAGAGTGAGTGCGAGAGAGTGAGTGCGAGAGAGTGAGTGCGAGAGAGAGTGCGAGAGAGAGTGCGAGAGAGAGTGCGAGAGAGAGTGCGAGAGAGAGTGCGAGAGAGAGTGTGAGAGAGAGTGTGAGAGAGAGTGTGAGAGAGAGTGCGAGTGAGTGAGTGTGAGAGTGAGTGTGAGTGAGTGCAAGTGAGTGAGTGAGTGAGTGAGTGCGAGTGAGTGTGGATGAGTGTGTGAGAGTGAGTGTGAGAGAGGGAGTGCGAGTGAGTGAGTGTGTGTGTGTGTGTGATTGTGTGTGTGAGTGCGAGTGTGGGTGAGAGTGAGTGTGTGTGTGTGTGTGTGTGTGATTGTGTGTGTGAGTGCGAGTGTGGGTGAGAGTGAGTGAGTGAGTGAGTGAGTTTGAGTGTGGGTGAGTGAGTGCGAGTGTGGGTGAGTGAGTGCGAGTGTGGGTGAGTGAGTGCGAGTGTGGGTGAGTGCAAGTGAGTGAGTGCAGGTGAGTGAGTACGAGTGAGTGAGTGTGTGAGAGAGTGAGTGCGAGTGAGTGAGTGAGTGCGAGTGAGTGTGAGAGAGTGTGGGTGAGAGAGTGTGGGTGAGAGAGTGTGGGTGAGAGAGTGTGGGTGAGAGTGTGTGGGTGAGAGTGTGAGAGAGTGAGTGTGAGTGCGTGTGAGTGAGTGTGAGAGAGTGAGTGTGAGAGAGTGCGAGTGAGAGAGTGTGAGAGAGTGAGTGTGAGAGAGTGAGTGAGTGTGAGAGTGTGAGTGCGAGTGGGTGAGTGAGGGAGTGAGTGAGTGAGAGAGTGTGACATTATTTGATTTCTCTACCTTCCAAAGAGGATGGAGATATGTTGAGATTGCACAGTGGCTGAAAACAAGTCAAAATGACCTTTGGTCACAGCTGGAAAACTCAAAGTCCATAAGCCCCTGATACACACACACACACATTCAGCAGCATATCAAACACGGCACAGAGAAGAGATAAGGGAGGAGTGTGTGTGAGGTGTGCTCGCTTTCATTTTCATTCATACTTTCAGAGAGATGTTGTGATTCCATAAAGAAAATACAGTGATTTCTGGGTTACTACTGTCATGGTCTTGTTTACACAACCGATATACAAAAAATGGAAACGTTTGTTGTGTATAGGCAGCAATGTCAAATCGCTCTCCGTTCACATGGATCCGCTAAAACGACTGTATTATTCATTCCAGGCCAGTAGATGGTGACGTCAACTTGTAAAGAAACACTACGCGCATATAGACTGAACATGGAACACATATGCGCATGATCTGACCGTTTAAAACTTTGAAACACGTTTTCTGAAGTTTTTTATTCATGTAAATGAACGGCCATAAGACATAAAAAAAAGTTTTCTGTTTTTAGTTCAAGTTCTACTTATTCATTAGTTGTCATGGTTCTTCATTAGTTCTCACCTGTTCCGTGTTCAGTTGATCCTCCTGTGTATTTAAGGCCTCTGTTGCATCCATTCATTGACTTGTCTTCATGTTAAAGGAGTAGTTCACTTTAAAAAAAAAACTTTTGCTGATAATTTACTCACCCCCATGTCATCCAGGACGTCTATGTCTTTCTTTCTTCAGTCAAAAAGAAATTAAGGTTTTTGATGAAAACTTTCCAGGATTTTTCTCCATATAATGGACTTCAATGGGAACCAGATGGTTCAAAGTCCAAATGAGCGTTTCAGTGCAGCTTCAAAGGGCTTTAAACGACACCAGACGATGCATAAGGGTCTTATCTAGCGAAACGATCACTCATTTCAAAAATAAATAAAAAACTTTACATTTTATAAGCACAAATGCTCGCCTTGCTCTGTTCTGTGATGCGTGCTAGTGACGTCATGTAATACGCAATTAGGTTGAAAAGGTCACGCTTCTTGACGTTTGTGGAAGTACCGAGTCAGTGTTTACAAGTTGAACGCGCAAACAAAGTCACACGGCGTTTAAAAAAAAAGGAAATTAAAAAGGTAAAACAACGATGTCGGGCGATTTTGAACTTAGAGAAGATGAGATGCAGTTTTTCACCTTTCTGAACCGGAATACACAGAGGAGAAGCGTGACCTTTTCAACGTAATTGCGTATTACGTGACGTCACTAGCACGCATCACAGAACAGAGCAAGGCGAGCATTTGTGCTTATAAAACTTAAAGTTATTTATTTTTGAAATGAGTGATCGTTTCGCTAGATAAGACCCTTATTCATCGTCTGGTGTCGTTTAAAGCCCTTTGAAGCTGCACTGAAACGCTCATTTGGACTTTGAACCGTTTGGGTCCCATTGAAGTCCATTATATGGAGAACAATCCTGGAATGTTTTCATCAAAAACCTTAATTTCTTTTCAACTGAAGAAAGAAAGACATGGACATCTTGGATGACATGGGGGTGAGTAAATTATCAGCAAAAGTTTTTTTAAAAGGGAACTACTCCTTTAAGTTGGAATGTTTATGCTAGCGCTCTTTGTGCTAATTAAAAGACTATTTCTAGTTTTTCGCACTTCACACAACTCTCTTGGATATTTGCAACACGCATCAGTGACTGAGTGAGTGTGAATGTGAGAGAGATTGAGTGTGTGTGTGTATGTGTGTGTGTGTGGGGGGGGTTGGTTTATGTGATTTATGAGGACACAAATTTATATAATGGCATGTGTATTACACAGGTATAACAACTTATAGGTGGTTTATGAGGACATTTCAAAAGTCCTCATAATTCAAATAGCTTAAAAAAACATAAAAAACAATGTTTTATTAAAAATGTAAAAATGCAGAATGTCTCCTGTGATGGGTAGGTTTAGGGATGGGGCAGTGTGTGTGTGGGTGGGTGTGTGTGTGATGGGTAGGTTTAGGGATAGGGGGATAGAATATGTTGTAAGGGGATAGAATATACAGTTTGTACAGTATAAAAACCATTACGCCTATGGAGAGTCCTCATAATGCTGTTGCACCAACAAGTTGTTTCAACAACTGGTGAAACAAGTCTGATTACAGAACTTTAATTAGTAGCAATAAAGGTCCTTGCACACCGAGTCTTGCACAAAATGCTTGATACGGATGCGGAAAACAGAAAAGTTTCGGAGGCAGACGTATCTAAAGACTCACAAATGAAGATCATTTTAATATTCTCTCATCATTTTGTCCATCATGAAACCTCATTAATGCATCAGGGAAGAATCTTAGAGCTTCTGCTGACGTTATTTGATGTGCTATTGTTACGACCCTGTCTTTTTATACTCTACCTGATGGTGGCAGTGTAACATCCGACTGTGACGTCACTGATAATTGTAGAATTTATGGGTGGAGAGAATAAATGTTTGGACTGATTTACCCAACGTTACTTCCTAGTCGTTTGCTCCAATTTGTTCTATTTTAGTTTGTCTATCATTTACCAACATTTATTACCCCCCATTGGATTATTATATTCTCTTGTTTATTTAAATCCCTAAACATGGTGTTATATTTCTGTAAAAGATCATTGTTGTTCCAAATAAATAAGCTTGCAATGCAACCCGTTTGTTTGTTTGTATGTGTATGTTTCTTTATGTTACGGTCGGAAACGAGATGGCCGTGACACTATACTGTATTTGTGTGCATTGTCCAGTGTTTATATGTGAATAAAAGCCTAAAATAAATCCATTCATCATATAAAGCAACAGTGTCTCTTCAGAAAACATGGATTAAACTGCTGTAAACATTTGAATTTTGTTTAACAGTGAGTTTTGTTTTTTTGTTTTGTTATTCTTCTTGTATTCCTGCTTCAGACTGTAAGAAAAGGTAAAGCTCATATTGCCTGAAGTGACAGATCCACACGAGATAATTAAGATGAGTGGTATAGCAGATGAAACAGCAGCTCTTTCCTCAGAATAAAGGTGCAGTTTGTTTGCATTCGTTCAGCAGAACTGCCAGAAAGATCAGGATACCTCAACAAATCAATGAACCTACAAATGACATTAAACTGGGATCATAGGAAAAGGCTTTTAAAGATATTATTAAATTCTTCACCTATATGAAGGCACTGAACAGCTCACAACGCCGTCCCTGACCCGCCTCACCCCCAGTGTCAGACGCTTCTCTGATTAGGTCTTTATTGAGTTTAAATGAAATGCTGCATCAGAGACGCCTTAATTCAGTCCCCTAACAAACAAACGTGTGCTATGATAGTATACTGCTTATAACAAGAACATTCTACTTATGTAGTCTTATATCAGAGATATACATAACAAAATTATACTTGGCTTAAGTATACTGACAAGTCTAAGTATATTTGGCCAATTCATGTGCTTTAAGTCCCCCTGTGGTGAAAATGAAGCTTTTAAATATTGTTTATACGTCTGTGTGGTGTATTTAATATGCTTTAAGACAAACCATGTGCAAATTCATAAGTCAACACCATTGCCGAGTATTAAGGCAGTCTCAAAATCATGGTTTGAAATCGCTGGTGTTTCTGACGTCACAAACGACCTTGTAACCAATCAGATCAACGTGTGATCGTCAACCAGTGGATCTCTGAGTGAGTGGAGGCGGGGCTCATTTGCATATTCATAGAACCGCGTATACTAAATGAGGCAAGGGTGTCAAGTTACATTCAAGCTGTTTTAGGGCATGGAGAAATTTTTCAAGGAAAAAACGTCATTTGATCAAAGATGAGTTTTTAGAGGTAAAATTATTGACTACAGGGGGACTTTAACAAAATTATAGGCTACTTGGTTCAAGTATACTGACAAGTTGAAGTATATAATCTTTTGATCAATATATGCTTAAATAAAAGTATCAACAAGTTTTTTTAGTATTGCACTGTAGTTGTGTTAAGTCTTTTAGTGTTTGATAGTGCCGCATATTAAACACTTTTCCAGATCATGTGTTTGTTTCATCTTAAACGGGGATGTAAATTCGAGTTATGTTTTGCCGTATAATACAATATTTGTTTGACAATTTTAATTTATAAACAAAAAAGACGTTAAGTTGCCTTATTATAATGAACTTGAAGTGTACTTCTGTTTAGTATCTGTTGCAATAGCAGTAAAGCTACCTTCTGTAAAGCCAACTAATGAGATTAGAGCTTGTGATTTAACCACCGCTCACAGAGAGTCAGTGAACGAACGCTGGACGTGTTGTCTGAAGCTGAAACTAGAGCTGAATGTGTGTGTGTGTGTGTCTGTGTCTCTGTGTGTGTGTGTGTGAGAAATAATCCTGGCTTAAGACTGTATCTCAGAGACAAGTCTAAACTAAGCCCTGCCAGACTGAGCAACTCGAGTCAAATATATCAGTCCAAAATCCACACACATCATATGAGTCTGCGCCAAACACCAGTCAGTGAGTGTGTGCGTGTGTGTGTGTGCAGGGCTTGACACACTTTTTCTACCCCAAATGGTTACACTAAGAAAAGCTACTGTATAATGAATAATTTGTGTAAAATAATGTCTTTCCTTCATAGCTAGTTTACTTTTAGTTATAATTATAAACAAGCCCGAAATACAGTGCCTCTTATTTTGAAATGCCTATGCATTATCATTACTGTGCACTGCTGCTCATTCAGTGCGTGAGATTAAACATGCACTCCTGCAACAGATCATGTGATGTTCTGAAACCACAAGCCTGTTGAAGACGCAACAGCGCCGAGTTTGACTTTGAAAGATGCAACACTCATATTTAGTTAATGAAATCATAGCCTTTTCACAGCCGAACACATTAGGCTTATTCCCGTTCTTCCATCCTCAAATTTAAGATCTCTTGAAATGATTAAGACATTTGTTATACTGTACCATAAAGGTCTATTATATTGTGTTTCTGACAGGTATCAATATATTTGCGCTATAGCAACAGCTTACACAAGAGAGAAGAAAGCCTCTCTCTCGCACTCTCTCTCTCTCACATACACACACACACTCTCTCTCTTTCTCTCTCTCTCATCTGTAATGGCTCTGAGAGGTTTGTATAGCAGTGTATTTTCAGCAGGACAGTGATCAGAGCGCTGGGTTCTTCCTCAGGACAACAAACACACACACACACACACACACTCTCTCTCTCTCTCTCTCTCTCTCTCTCTCTCTCTCTCTCACACACACTCACTCAAAAAGCACACACTCACACTCTCTCTGTCTCACACACACACACACACACTCACTCAAAAAGCACACACTCTCTCTCTCTCTCTCTCTCTATCTCACACACACACACACACACACACACACACACTCACTCAAAAGCACACACTCACACTCTATCTAAACATTCAAATGAGTGTGACTAGTGTATGACTGATTTGAATATGGGAAAATACTGTGGTTTGGAATATGGATCCATCATTGCTCGTGGATTCATTTGAAGAAACGGCAGTGTTCGTCGCGTCGGCCTTTGAATGCAGCGTCTGAATTTGGACACAGCTCATGTCACCCTGTAAGCTTTCTCTTGACCGGTCCATGATTTGAGGGATCGACAGGGCGTGGATTTTACTCACATTTGCCACTAAATCAAATGTAAACAAACTGTAAAATGTTGAGTATAAAAAAATCATAATTTTAACACATAAAAAGTCTTAAATATCTAAACTTATGGTCAACCATATAACCATATGGACAAGTCATATTTCATCCCAGAACCCCCAAACACACTCCAAATATAGCCATTATATTTTGCATAAAAAAGCTTGCTATTTTACTATAGCGCATTTTGTGCATTATAGCATTTTATTGTGACAATTAAGCAAATTTCCCCCCTAAACTGTCATTACTTTAATATGAAAATATCTCGATAATGATTTACTTTTGAGTTTAATTATAATTATTATAGGCAGTTCAACAAATAAATGTTTTAATTCTCACAAACATGATGCCACAATGTAAAGCAGATACAATTTTTAATGGATCAAAAATATGTTTCTTTATGCAAAATTTCTTTCTTATTTTATTTATTTTTCACGTTTTGGGGTGAAATATGACCTGACCTTGTTCTTGAAAGGTTGAATGCAATTTTTTTTTAAACTGCGTGCACGCACGCGCACACACACACAAACACACTTCAATAGAGAAGCACTGTGGTCTGATGAACTGCTACACCAAACCACAGGCAAAAACACCGACCTGCAATCAATGACACTACGGATCTAAACACACTGTATAGTAAACACACACACACACACACACACACACACACACACACACACACACACACACACAGTTAACAGGTTACATATAAAAGAGAATTTAGTTGTTGAGAGTCATTTTCAGCATGTAAAGTTGAACTTACTGACCCTCAAAATTATAAAAACACATGATCAGGCTATAACAGGTTTAATCTAAAACTTAATCTAAAAAATGTAATCTAAACTTACATTTACAAACTTGACAAACTAGTACTGTGACATACAAATACCATGGTAAGGTAAAACAGCAAATAGACTTTCTGTCAGTGTGTGTGTGTGTTGTTGCATGCTTAGTCTAATAATCTGATGTTTAAAGTAATGTGTTTGTTACATAAATAAGACATCTGAATGCTGGTTACTTTAAGGGTTGGGAACGGGAAGTGACGTGAATGCTTGAATGTTTTTCACACAGTTCAGTGATGTGACCGAGAAAACGCGCATTTACAGATACGTGTATGTGTGTGTGTGTGTGTGTGTGTGTGCGTGTGTATGTGTGAGTGAGTGAGTCAGTGTGTGTGTGTGTGTAAGTGTGCGCGTGTGTTTGTTTGTGTGAGTGAGTGAGTGAGTGTGTGAGTGTCCCTGCAGGGTGTGTAGCTGAGGCTGGTCATCATCAAGAGCAGCTGTAATGTGATCTGTGTGTGTGTGTGTGTGTGTGTGTGTGAGGAAGGAAGTGTGTGTTGGAGGTCAGTCACTCTGAACAATGCACCTGTAACTGGCAGAGGGAGATCAGTGGGAACCAGGATGACCAGTCCCTCATCTCCTGCCCCACTCTCTCACACAATCACCACCAGCGTCACACACACACACACACACAGCGGTAACGCCTCGCTCTTCAGATCTTATAAACACACACTGTTCAGACAAACAGAGAGAGTTCATCAATGTCCAACAGTTGGACAACAGTTCATGCTACGGCTACAATTATCCAGAAACATGTAAAAACGGTGTTTCAGATTCAAAACGATAGTGTAGTGTCTCGTCCACACTGAAACATCAGAAAACATTTTTTTTTAAATCTTACTGCACATGCATAAAACATAATAAAAGCTCACTGAGATGATACAGAGAGACTCGTTTTCTGGCACGATCATTTCATTGGTAAAAACAAAACAAAAAAACTTTTAGTGGTGCGTTCAGGTCACACTCAATCTCCTTTCCATGCACGGCCTGAAACACAACTGCCCCATGTGTTGCCGCACAAGGAAAGAAATTGCAGCACATTTTCTGTCATCTTTGCAGGAATGCAATATGAAGATTGTGACATTTATCCTCAGCGACACTGACAGTGAACAGCCCATAGCAGACAGCTTTCAGGACTCTTCTGATCAATGCCTGAAATTAACCTTCCATTACAGGGAGATATTTGACTCCTTACATTGATTTCCAGGGGCTTTTTAACCTTTGTAATGTCAACTGGGTACTTTTTGCCAACTCTTTTAGGAGTACTGTGAATTCAGACATCTTTTGTCTACCGTTTTTTGCCTACTATATAGTAGGGATGTGCGCAACGACTAAATTCATAATCATAATCATTTAACCAGAAATTTGCAAACGACTAGCCTAACCTCAAACACCCCACACACTACTTAGTCTGTAAACAGTCAAATTCGATACTGAATGCTGCCTAAAATAGGTCAGATACATTGCATGCATTATGATCATTGTATATTAAACTTAAGCGTTCACTCAAGCAACATTGGCCATTATAGACATTTATTCAAATCACTGAGTCAATAGGCTGCCCAGGACTAGTTAGTTCAAACCTAATAGCCTATTATAAACAAATTTCCTCAGTCAGCATGTTATGGTATTGTTGTTTGTTGCCATGACAGGTGGCAAACTTGCAAGAATAGCTTGATATATGACAACTACATTATTTAAGCGAATTCACTTCGTTAGGATGTTGATATAGCAAGTGTGTGTCAATTAAGTTTCATTCATATTGTTTCTCCTTTAATCTGATATAAAATTTTAAATACCGTATTGTCCCTCATAACTGGTAGTATTAAAAGCTTGTAAGCAAGTTTAATTGTTGAAATGACATAGAAGAAAACTGAAAAGGTTTCGTTATTTGAGGTAAATCTGAGGTGAAATTAAATCATTTTGTTCCCACTACAAAGCCACTAAGAGTGCCCAATGCCTACCCAAACAAAGTCCATGATTAATCAAAAGCATAAATAAAAATCCACCTTTTCACACACAGTCAGAAGATCTGATCACAGTGCACAGAAGAAATGAACCCTGAAATACAGCAGGTAATTATTAGTCGTAGTGTTGGTTAAAATCACCATCACTACTCCTACAGTGTAAAAATAGCAATTTCAGTCCGCCTATCGTTCATATTATAGCACGGAGACTGCACTTATTAAAGTCACTAATGTTTTGTTGATGGCTACGAATACTGGACTACTTGATTTATGTGCAGCTTTTGACACCAATTCACATAGTGGCCTATTTTATTAGAGAGGTAATTTCCATTGGAATCGCTGATATTCCTCTCGATTGGTTGGCAAAGATCATATAGCTTCGGACTCAGTTCATCCAAATTTTAAAAAATTAAAATTAAAATCACGGTCATCTCAGATTACTAGTGGCATGCCTCAGAGCTCAGTTTTGGGCCCTCTTCTGTTTATTATTTATCTATTGCCTTTAGAACAAATTTTATCGAAAAGTCGATAAACTTTCATTAGCCACATTTCCATTACCCATTCAAATTGTGCAAATTGAAATTGCGGATTTAAAATACGCCCAATGGAAACACGTCAATTTTGCAAAAACCTAACATATATTGCAAAAAAGTTTACGCTCGCATGAGGAGGTTTTTCAGGCAATTCGAAAATGGGATATTTCGCAAAACTGCAATGGAATTTTTTTTTCCGTCCAACAGGTCCGCTGACGTATGTAACAGGCGATCATTTTTTAAAGAATGCGCGGTGTGTTTTGGACAGAAGACCAGACGGAGTTCTTTATTAAACTCATAAAAGACAAAAATGATCATGGGAATACTGGATTCTAAACAACAAAGAAATGCCACAATTATAAGTGGCACAAGTACCAGGGGATTTTTCTTTGCCATTAAAGATAAAGACACATGTAATAGCCTAGTTCTAGTCTTTCAATTTTCAAATCACAGTTTAAAACTATTTTTTTTAAGATTACCTTATTCTGATTGATGTTTTGAGTATTTTTTTTTTATGTATTGTTTATGCATCTCATTATTTGTAAGGTGTCACATAAATAAATGAATTATTATTATAATTTTTATAGAGTGCAATAGTCAGGTTCAGGAAGTAAACATCCCAATCATTTTCTTCATAAAGGGATATGATTTTTAATGATTACTTAAAGATAGAGCAACGAGGTTGTTAATAAATGGAATAGCCTATGCTTTTGTTAAAATCATCAGTCCATCCATAATAAAGCTGAGCTTTTCTTGAAAAAAGATTATTCATGCATGCCTTAAAACAGCTTGAATGTAACTCGACACCCTTGCCTCATTTGGTATACGCGCTTCTATGAATATGCAAATGAGCCCCGCCTCCACTCACTCACTCAGAGATCCACTGGTTGACGATCACACGTTGATCTGATTGGTTACAAGGTAGTTTGTGACATCAGAAACACCAGCGATTTCAAACCGTTTTTGAGACTGTCTTTGTTTCACTGCAGTTTTAAGGAGTAAATACTCAGCAATGCTGTCGACTTATGAATGTTTCTCTTAAAACATTAAAAACACCACATAGACATATACACTATGAAACACAAAACTCATATCTACTTGAAGACATCAGAGAGGAGGATTTCACAATCAATCCATGTCACTGTCCAGAGTGGGTTAGACTGAATCAAACCGAACACCCGATTCTAGATGAAGTGCAAAATAAATACAGCCATACATACAGTTTACACGCCTAAACACACATCTGTGGGTCTAACACACAATACATTCGTGTTCAGAGGCCTGTCAGAGCACAAACCAGGCAAATGTGACACAATCTAGCCTTTGTTCTGTAACACGGTCTCATTTCATTTGTATGTACATGTAATGCAGGAATGTAAGCGTGTGTGAACACACACATTCTTGGCCCACCATACACTCATTCTGGCAGTTCTGATCTTCAGATTCAGAGCATTCAGGGGTTCGTCTCTCCTAGCCTGTGTTTTAAATGGAAGACTAGCTGTATACTGCCTTATATTTATATGAAACGATAAACATATAATTCAAGGATGTTAAGAGGCTAAAAGCAGGTTTAGAACTTGCCCCATTGAAGTCAACAGGGTGCGAATTTTAAAAAGAGGATAACATGTTGTAAGCAACACTGATTTTTGTCGTTTTTGTCTGTACTGACAGCACTCCAAATGTACAAAAAAATGAGCTCAACGTTAAAATTGACCCGAATTCTCCTTTAACTCACCTTGAAAATGCACTATCCAAACTTAAATGGTTGTAATTCAAGAATGCTTTGGAATATAGTTTAACTAAGTTTGGTCTTGTTTTAAAGAAGAAAGCACTTAAAAAAAAATAAAGTATGAAAAAGTTATGGAAGTTTAAATTAGCTATAAATCAAATGTACTGTACTAAATATCTCTTATTTTATATAAAATATGTATTTTACAAAATTATTTTACTATAAAAATCAAAGCCATATGTCTAACCAAGTTCTGTTGCAAATTTGTATTTGATATCATATAAATTTAAGTTCCTATTTTGTTTAGGCACTATATCAAAAATAGCCACCGGAATTTTATTTTTGATGCATTCAATCTCTCCTGTAACAAATTAATACATTTCTGTCCAAATACCCCTTCAATCACAAAATATGAAACCTTGAGACTCAGACCTTTCCGACAATATGTGTTTTGTCAAGATTAGAAAAGATTTGTAATATGAAACCTGACACCGCCCACTAGGGGAGGAGCCTGCTAAAATCATTTAGAGTACTGTTTACATGCAACTTCAAAACGGTTTTCACAGGATGAATTTTGAGATCGTAAACTTTCGAATTATACCTAATTTCTGCCAAGTGTGGTCTTTGAAAAGAGATCAAACTTCAGTCTGTGCTCTAAAGCGTTCAAGATTTACGACAGCTTAAGTTGGAAATTAAATGTTCATGTCTATGCTCAAAAAGTGAATAATCGGATTATAAATACATCGTACATATAATTTAGTATAAACAAATCTCCTAAAAATACTTAATATTAAATAAAACAACATTATTGAACTAAAATATAGTACATTAATTTTATTGACAAAAAAAAAAGTAATTTTTGACCGACACGCAAAGAGCACCAGAGGGTTAAACAACAAAAGTTGAGTTTCAATGACTCATTCACACAAGTCTGGACTCAGATCACTTCCTGTGGAAGATGTTTGCTGGGTTCAGAGGGAACACCTGAATGTGCAAGAACATTTAGAAGTAAGTAGTCATTTAGCTGCGGCTTTTATCCAAAGCGACTTACAGCACAGGGTCAGTCATCTTCCCTGAGGTTAAGATTCTTACTCAGTTCACGGCTCGACGCTTGTAAACATCTTTGATTACCAATCCAGATCTTTAGCCACTCCATCACACAGATTATGTAGCACGTCGGCTCACACTGTCCTGCAGAAACACACCGCCTCTCTCACATCCTCTGCGTAATACACAAAGAATAAATCACACAAGGAGCGACCGTGTGTTTCTGACTCTCTTTCCCAGTCAACGGCTTGGATGAAGTCCATTTCTGTATCCAAATAATGTGCAAGGGAAGTTGGAATATCATTCAGGATAATATTACACACACACACACACACTTATTAGTTCTTCCTACTCAGTCCATGAACTCTCCCTTAATAAGTAATAAACAACCACCTGCATTGATGCTTAATTTTATTCTGAGACCTATTCATCTAAGGAGTTAAATCTGTAAAAAATAAAATTATAATATATATATATATTTATATATATATATTATATATATATATATATATATATATGGCTCTAATATATATATAAATATAAGGCTCTAATATATATATATATATATATATATATATATATATATATATATATATATATATATGAAACAGCTGTTTTCTATGTGAATATCTAGTAAAGTGTAATGTATTCCTGTGATCAAAGCTGTATTTCAGCATCATTACTCCAGTCTTCAGTGTCACATGATCCTTCAGAAATCACTCTAATATGATGATCTGATGCTCGAGAAACATTTATGATTATTATCAATGTTGAAACAGTTATTTACATTTTTATTTCAGGATTCTTTGATGAATAGAAAGTTCAAAAGAACAGCTTTTATCTGAAATAGAAAACTTGTAGCATTAAAACACTACCGTTCAAAAGTTTGGGGTCAGTAAGAATGTTAATTTTATTTTTGGGGGGAAATCAATATTCATCAAGGATGAATTAAATTGATAAAAAGCTACAGTAATGGCATTTATAATGTTACAAAATATTAATAAATGTTCTTTTGAACTCTATTAATCAAAGAATCCTGAAAACAAAATTCACAACTGTTTTTAACATTAATAATAATACATAATAATAATGCATTGAAGGATCATGTGACACTGAAGACTGGAGTAATGATGCTGAAAATGCAGCTTTGATCACAGGAATAAATTACATTTTAAAATATATTAAAATATAAAACAGCTGTTTTAAATTGTAATAATATTTCACAATATTACTGTTTTGGTTGTTGTTGCATTTTTAATCAAATAAATGCAGCATTGATGGGCAGAAGAGACTTATTTTAAAAACATTAAAAAACTTACCGATCCAAATCTTTTGACTGTAAGTGTATGCAGGCCTATATGAACTTATTATTACTGCTGTCATTCATGCATTTGATTGATTCTTCCTTCCAGTGCAGTGGGACACGCGTGCACGTGACATGACATCAAATCAACCAGATACAATATAGCGTTCAAACGGTCTAATGAGTTACCCAGAGTTTCACTACAGGCTCAGCACTTTACAGTCATCTGGCGTCTGATTCGAACCCACAACCTTCTTCTGGCAGCACTTTCAGTGTGTAACCACTACGCCACAGTACAAACGGTTCAAAAAGTCCACTTTCAGTGTGTGACCGACTACTCACCAGCAGCACCGAGGACCGGACCGCCTCCGACACGCTCTGCCGCAGCTCGGCCGCCGTGCCCGGCTTACTGAGCCCGCGGGTGAACCTGCGAGTCTCCGTGTGAGCCGGCATCGACATCCCGCACTACAAACTCTCATTAACTTCCAGTGGACTGCTAAATAAATCAATTCAAAACCATTCAAAGTCCGTTTCCTACAGGCGCGCGTTTACAAACCCTCGCTCTGCTGTAGCGACCGTTAACGTTAACTCTCATGTTCAGATAACCGTGATATATCCTTTACTCCGTATTCCCGGAGGTTTAAAGTCTCCTGGAAGCTCCTGCGGTGTAAATGAAGCGCTTTCCCGTGCTGTCATGCTCTCGTGTTTGTGGGAGGTTTAACACACACACACACACACACACACACACACACCGTCGAGACTGTGCTCCCTCCTCTCTTCAGCGGTTTACTGCGACGTAGTTTTGCTGCTTAATATTCATGAGCGAAGGAGATAACGTCATCCCGACTTTATTATTCATGAACCCTTAGCCTTAGCGAACAGATTTAATAGTTATATACATTTTGTGGTCTGATTGATAAAACATTTCATCATTTGTTTTGGAGTTGTCCTCATTCAGCTCATTTTTGGTCAGATTTTTGCACCTTTAGCCTTACAGATGACTTAATCTGCTACTTCTTTTAGCTAAATGTAGTAGCCTAGGCTACTGATTATGCAAATATGGAGGAAATAAGCCTTTGTTTTTCATTTTAAGATCAGAAACTCAACAATACCTAAACACAATGTTGTTTAAAAAATAAGAAAGCTGCATTTGTTTGTTTTTTTGTTTTTTTACAATTTTCACATTTTTATTTAACTTTTAAGTTTGTTACTGTTTCTTTTTATATTTGTCTATGTTTGTTTGTTTTTGTTTGTTTGTTTGTTTGTTTACTCAATGTACACCCTTTACTGTAGTTGTGATTCTTTAAAACCAATAAAAATAAAATAAAAAATAACCATAGGATATGGTTATTCTTTATTTATCTTTTTATTGTTTTAATATAGGGACGTTAACGCGCGACGGCCCGTGACACATTAATATTCATGAGTGTTCGCCATAGACTGGCGAGTGTTCATGAGTGTGTTCATGAGTGTGTTCATGAGTGTGTTCATGAGTGTGTTCATGAGTGTTCGCCATAGACTGGCGAGTGTTCATGAGTGTGTTCATGAGTGTGTTCATGAGTGTTCGACCCGACTGGTCTTTAATTAATAACCAAGCAGAATACACGTGATTCGCCTGATTTCAGGAGTCCGAGGACATTCCGAGACTGAGGTTTATTCCTGGTTTGACTTTCACTGGTCAGACGAGCACAGTCTCCAGTCTGCAGTGTGTGTGTGTGTGTGTGTGTGTGTGTGTGTGTGTGTGTGTGTGTGTGTGTGTGTGTGTGTGTGTGTGTGTGTGTGTGTGTGTGTGTGTGTGTGTGTGTGTGTGGTGTGTGTGTGTGTGTGTGTGTGTGTGTGTGTGTGTGTGTGTGTGTGTGTGTGTGTGCGTGCGTGCGTGCGTGCGTGCGTGCGTGCGTGCGTGCGTGCGTGCGTGCGTGTGTGTGTGTGTGTGTGTGTGTGAATCTCAGCGGGAGGCGAAACCTGTGTGTGAAATCTCTTTAGAGGAGAAGAGAACAGGAGGAAATCCTCTCTGACACCACGAGTGTTACTCGGACTGCCTTATGTCGTATTTATATTGCTTATTTGTGGGTTTGTTTCATCATCATTTAATTTTAGGTCCAAATAAAAAAAAAAAAAGATAATACATAAACAAAATAAACTCACAAAACACTCAGACACACACACGCAAGCACGCACACACACACACACACACACACACACACACACACACACACACACACACACACACACAAACACACACACACACACACACACACACACACACACACACACACAAACACACTCACGCACGCACACACCCAAAATAAATAATACATATTATTTAAATATAATATAAATTTTAAATAATAACAAAAAAATGTATAATTATATATAATGAAATTTCTCATTTGTGGAGAGAACAGAATGTAAATGAAAATGAACTAAATGGTTTGATAATGGTACCTCAGTAATGAGAACAAAAATATTTAAATATTTTAATATGGATGTTTTAATTTTATATACATTTAAAGCATTCATTTGTTTATTATTACTTTAAAAATATATAATTTGACATAATTGTGATGTATTATAGTGTGTGATTATACTGATATTTCACATTTTTGGAGAGAGAAAAAAAGAATGAATTGTTTCTGAATTAATGTTTACTAAATAGAATATAATTTACTAAATAAAACCACCGCTTTTGAGTCGTTTCAAACAGCTTCCAAATAATGAGAAAACAATATATAATTATGTTCATTTTTGAATATGTATTAATTATGCCTGTCTACTCTGACAGAGATGTGCTCCTCTCTCACTTCCATTTTAACCAAACTGAACCTTAGTTATTGAAGAATCATCCATATATTCCAAAATATCATTCATTATTGTATATTATGGCATATGCATGGTGTGTGTGTGTGTGTGTATAGGCCTATCTGGTCTGTGATTGGTGGAGTGACGTCACTGATGATGTAACGCTGCCCTCTGCTGGCCAGAATGCAGGATAAAGAAACACTTGCAGAAAGAACAAGTCAAGCGCTTTCTGGAACGAGGTTTTATTGCTTTCATTTCCAATAAACGCTCTCTTTCTCCTCCTCCTCCTCTCTTCCCTTTCATTTGAGCTATCTGCACATTTTAAAGCTTTCCTTCTTCTGTGGACTAAACTAACCTGTAATATACAGCTGTGGCTCATTGTGTCTAAGGTGAATGTTTTTTTAATTTGGTGAAAATTACATTTTTACAAATGACAGTGAGGGGTGTCGGTCTTCTCACAGATCTGAATAATAAAATATCCTCTCTTCATTATCAAATGCTACATGGGGATCGAAATAAATGTTGTAGTGAAAAACAATTTTCATGCGTTATGGCACTTTAACACTATAAATATAAACTCAGCAAAGAAATGTACACTGTAAGGTTCATATATTTTATCCCTTGCCTCATATCCCAAATTCCTTTTCATTATTGACCATTCAATCCAATATGGAAACAAACAGAAATACCCAAAATGGTTTTGGCACATTGGCTTCTGGAACCCAATGGTTTCAGCTGATAGAAACAAAGTCTAAAACATATAGAAATAAGAATAAAATATAGAAAACAAACATAGAAATTTGTACTATAAAAACATGGCACTGAAATGGATTTGCCTACTTTTAGAGGCATCAAGTGACACTTACGGCTTAACAATTAAACAACGCTTACAAAATGAGATCCTGTAAAAGCCCAGTACAAAAAAATGCAGGAAATGCGTGTTCATGGTGTGTGTTTTTTACACTAGAGGACAAAAACGCAAAAGCACCTCTGTGTTATTGGGGAAAGTCGTGCGTTTAAAGGGGAATTCTACCTCTCTTTCAGTTTCTCCAGATAAAGACTTCAGTATGTCAACACATGCTATAAATTAGCCTGTGTGTGCTAATAAACCTTATGTCATAATCAAACACAATATCGTGAATTTAGCACCTTGGAACATTCAAAACCGTTTAATGAAATCCATTATGCAGTTTTCGTGAGAATCTCGCTGGAGATTTGGAGGAACCTTTTATCCAAATTACTGGTGTGTGAATCAATTCCTCCATGACCCGTTCTGTTTTACTCGCTGATTTTCACACTCTTAAAAATAAAGGTTCTTTACTGGAATTGAAGGTTCCATTAAGAACATCCATGGAACCTTTTCATTGCACAAAAGGTTCTTTATAGTGGAATTTTTTTATATATATATTTTTTAATGTTCTTCACAAAAAGAAAAAAAGGGTTCATTTTAGAACTGATCATTGAAAGGTTCTTTGGGGAACCAGAAATGGTTCTTTTATGGCATCGCTGCAAAAATTGTATGTCAGTGATATAGCTCAAGAACCTTTTAGACACACACATAATTCGGCATAATTACAAATGATAGGAATAAAACTTGCCTGAGGATGATATCTGAACTTAAGCGAGTGGTGACATTCCCCTTTAATGTCATATTATGTAATTTAAAAAACAAAAGTCAGTCACAGAAGTGACGTTGTCATAACGCACACACACACACACAGAGACATATATATATATATATATATATATATATACAGGTACTTCTAAAAAAATTAGCATATTGTGATAAAGTTCATTATTTTCCATAATGTAATGATAAAAAGTAAACTTTCATTTATTTTAGATTCGCACACCAACTGAAATATTTCAGGTCTTTTATTGTTTTAATACTGATGATTTTGGCATACAGCTCATGAAAACCCCAAATTCCTGTCTCAAAAAATTAGCATATTTCATCCGACCAATAAAATAAGTGTTTTTAATACAAAAAAAAGTCAACCTTCAAATAATTATGTTCAGTTATGCACTCAATACTTGGTCGGGAATCATTTTGCAGAAATGACTGCTTCAATGCGGCGTGGCAATTTGACCCTGCCCTTGATAAAACACAGTGGACCAACACCAGCAGCTGACATGGCACCCCAGACCATCACTGACTGTGGGTACTTGACACTGGACTTCAGGCATTTTGGCATTTCCTTCTCCCCAGTCTTCCTCCAGACTCTGGCACCTTGATTTCCGAATGACATGCAACCACTGAGCAACAGTCCAGTGCTGCTTCTCTGTAGCCCAGGTCAGGCGCTTCTGCCGCTGTTTCTGGTTCAAAAGTGGCTTGACCTGGGGAACGCGGCACCTGTAGCCCATTTCCTGCACACGCCTGTGCACGGTGGCTCTGGATGTTTCTACTCCAGACTCAGTCCACTGCTTCCGCAGGTCCCCCAAGGTCTGGAATCAGTCCTTCTCCACAATCTTCCTCAGGGTCCGGTCACCTCTTCTCGTTGTGCAGCGTTTTTTGCCACACTTTTTCCTTCCCACAGACTTCCCACTGAGGTGCCTTGATACAGCACTCTGGGAACAGCCTATTTGCTCAGAAATGTCTTTCTGTGTCTTACCCTCTTGCTTGAGGGTGTCAATGATGGCCTTCTGGACAGCAGTCAGGTCGGCAGTCTTACCCATGATTGCGGTTTTGAGGAATGAAACAGGCTGGGAGTTTTTAAAAGCCTCAGGAATCTTTTGCAGGTGTTTAGAGTTAATTAGTTGATTCAGATGATTAGGTTAATAGCTCGTTTAGAGAACCTTTTCATGATATGCTAATTTTTTGAGACAGGAATTTGGGGTTTTCATGAGCTGTATGCCAAAATCATCAGTATTAAAACAATAAAACACCTGAAATAGATCAGTTGGTGTGCAATGAGTCTAAAATATATGAAAGTTTAATTTTTATCATTACATTATGGAAAATAATGAACTTTAATCACAATATGCTAATTTTTTGAGAAGGACCTGTATATATATATATATATATATATATATATATGTCTGCATGGGTCTGTTGGTGTGTGTTGTGTTCTGTCCAGGTCAGATGGCAGTTTCTGTGGGGTTGAGGCGGCAGGATGAGTCTGGTTCAGTCCGGTTCTGTCCGGTTCAGTCCGGTTCTGTCCGGTTCAGTCCGGTTCTGTCCGGTTCAGATAGCGAGTTCTGCTGGCAGAGACTGTAGCACTTCTGATCACCGTCATCCATCTGGACAGAAATGAAAATCGTATTGTCTGACAGCATTAAGGGTGACAAATGCATGACAAAAAATGGCCGACGCCCAAAATGGCTGATATGGGGAAATTGGGTATTGTTCGACTCGACATGCTTCACTGAATCTAAAGAGTTTTTGGCCAAACCATTCAGAAGTTATGAGCAATAAGAGCTTTTTTTTCTTATCTCCTGACCACCGGGTGGCACTGTGCCGAAACTGTGCAGGATGCCTCAGGTCATGGTTGTCATAACACACACCAAGTTTGGTCAGAATTTGCTAAAGCGTTTTGGAGATAGAGCCTCACGTTCATGTTGGTGTGCTATTCGCGTTATTCGAGAACGAATCGACAAATCAACTTGAAATCCATAACTTTTTGCTGGCATGGTGTGAAGATGATCTGGTTACATTTTGTTGAAAATGGAGCAACTGCCAAGGAGGAGTTCAAAAAAGTATTTTTCGGAACATTTTCATGACGGAAAATTACGTTTTTCCCCCCTAGCCTTTACGGTTCTAAAGTTATTAGCATAAATGCGAGTGCAACTTTGGACAGTGGCGCTACAGGGATTGAGTTGGAGACTCAAATCTGCTCTAGTGGCATGTCACACTCTCCTCTATCTGTGTGCCAAATTTCACATCACTGTAAAAAATATTTTGTTGACTTAACTCATTATTTTCTGTTATCTTTTTGTATGGGTTTTTTTTTTTTAGTTAAACTAACTTATTTGGAAAAGTGTACCTGACAAATTTGGAAAGGTTTACCTGACAAGTTATAAAGTACAATGAACTGAATTAATTTAGTTAAGTAAACTTTGAATTTAAGTTCAGCTAGCTAAAGTTAAGTTTTCTAAACTACATCCAATAAGTTCAACCAACTAAAGTGGTGTTTTGGAACTGTAAAACCTGCAGCAGTACCAAATAATGAATTACTACTAGAACATTAATTTGTAAAATACATTTGATTTAAACAAATATTGATGGCAAATTAACGATCACTTAAACAATTTTCAATACAAAATTCATTGCAATGAACTCTTAACACCAGAAAACAACCTCATGTTTTACACCTGTCTCAATGCATGTCTTGTGGATCAATCTGTTACATAACATTAGACAAGATCACCCCACAACATTCAATATAGAAACATCCTTTGTCCCAAAAGAAACCATTAAAACATTGTTAAACACATTAAAGACCTATGAATTGTCTTGAAACTAAGTTATCAATAATTTATGCTCTCAAGCTTCAACAAATTTCATACAGTAACTTTCCCTTAATTCATATTACTCAGTACTTAATTGCATAATTACACAAGGAACAAGGACATATAAATACTAACAACATGTTTAGGGTTAGTTGCTTGTAATCATGCATAATTTACTGTTATTAATATACTGTATGTAACAAGGACACTATACAATAAAGTATTACCAAACTAATCAGTGACGCATTCAAGTTTTTTACAGTGTACCTCTCTGTAAAATAATGAATTTTGCTGTACCTTTCGAAAAAGTATTCACTCTCAGTTCTGAAATAATAAACGTGAGATTTGAAGTGCAGTTTGAAGACGTGATCTTTATGGATGTTTTCTGACTCTCCAGCATCTGTGATTGTGTAACCCAACAGCGGCAGACTGGCCAACGGAAACTGCTCCTGACAGAGAGAAGTGAGCGTGAGTCCAGGTGTTTCACGATCCCACACATTCACAGAGTCACAGGAGGCCGTGTGAGTGTTGACGTCTTACCTCGTGTGTTTTGTAGAAGAACAGGGTGAAATTGGTGAAAACCACCCAGAGTTTCTGCCAGCCGTTGCTGTTTTTGAACTTTCTGAGCAGATTTCCTGAGAGCTTGTTCTGTAAGGACACAGTGAGGTTATGAAGATGATGTCTGTCAGACTCGTGATGGTGCAGATGTAGGACTGGTACCTCTGTCGCTATGCTGAAGTCCAGCATGGACACGCTGGTGTTGCGATGCCAACACACGTGTGCCGTAGTGTTGCCGCGATGGAGAGTGTTTGCTGAACTGATGCCGTGGCGCGGCAAAGATGTTCGAAACCCACAAAGATCCTCCTCCGACTCCCCTTCAGACGCAGAGGATTCTGGGAAAAACCCACAACTATATCCTGAGATACATAATTCTGGCATTCAATCATGGCATTACTAAAACACACTAACACAAGACAAAATGTTCCGACTTCTACAGTTGATTTAGCTGAGTTCATCTCCTGGACTTGCAGTGTACTTCAAAATATCAAACATATATTTTTAAAAAACTGTGCATGCAGATAAAATAATATTAATGAAATAAGAGGTCACTTAAGTGCAATCAAAAAGATACACTTACATGACTGTTTCTTGACACACTTAAGTAGACTTTGTAATAAGGTAAATTAATAATTAAAAACATTTGCTTAAAGGAACACTACACTTTTTTTGGAAATCGGCTCATTTTCCACCTCCCCTAGAGTTAAACGGTTGAGTTTTACCGTTTTTGAATCCATTCAGCCGATCTCCGGGTCTGGCGGTAGCACTTTTAGCATAGCTTAGCATAGATCATTGAATCTGATTAGACCGTTAGCATCTCTCTCAAAAAATGACCAAAGAGTTTTGATATTATTTCTATTTAAAACTTGACTCTTTTGTAGTTACATCGTGAACTAAGACCGACGGAAAATGAAAAGTTGTGATTTTCTAGGACATTATGCCTAGGAACTATACTCTCATTCCTACGTAATAATCAAGCATCCATGCTGCCGTACCATAGGTGCAGAGACGCAATGATATTACACAGCGCCTGAAACTTAGTGCCGGTCACGTTGGAAGTTATAAAGCTGGGGACTATTTTCAGGCGCTGTGTAATATCATTGCGCCTCTGCACCCATGGTACGGCAGCATGGATCCTTGATTATTACGCAGGAATGAGAGTATAGTTCCTAGCCATAATGTCCTAGACAACTTTTCATTTTCCGTCGGTCTTAGTTCACGATGTAACTACAGAAGAGTCAAGTTTTAAATGGGAAAAATATTTCCCCCCAAAAAAGGAGTGTTCCTTTAAAGTGCATTTCAAATCATTATGTTTTAATCATTTTTTGTCGTGCTTTAAAGAAGTTCACTTATTTTGATGTGTTGACTAACATACTAAAGCACATGGAAAGTACTTGATTATCATTTTAACTATAGTGTTTTCAATATTACATTTAAAGTTCATATATGTACTAAATTGCAACTTTATCAGTACAAATGTGTGATTACAAATATATTTAAATACATGACATACAAGTGTCAATAGAAATTACATTAAAGTATATTTTAGTTGATCATAAATGCTTGTCAGTACATTCAGCAGGTAGTTACTTTAACCGTATTTCAAAGACAATTGAAGTAATTATGAAATTACATACTGACTAAAGATATATTTATCTTTACTTAAGTGGGTCAAAAACACTCTAAAGTTCAACTAATTTCATGTAATATAAATTTAAACCATAATGCATTTTCACTTGATTGCAGTTAACATGCAAATAAGTGTCTGAAAACATTACATTCAGTTCACACCTAATTATATTCTTTTAAAGTATATTATTGCCCTAATAAATACTCTTTTTAAAAGTATCCTAAAATGTACTTGAAATATATGTAAAATGGAATATATACATAAAAAACACATTGTACTTTCATAATGAGACATATTTCAAAGTGAAATAGGATATTCAATGAGAAAGGAATGCAGAACAGGACTTGATTTTACCCACTAAAAAATTAGTCCATTAAAACAAATTTATAAAAATTAAAAAAAAAAGGACAGTCAATTCAGAAGCAAATATTACATTTTGATGAAAGCAGGAAGATGTATTACTAAAGTAAATACTGTAGAGTCAATTTGATGGTAATTGAATCCTGTAAGAAACGTCCAGAATGTGAGATGGGATTATATGTGACTTACTGACATCCTTGCTGGGAGTCAGCAGGTCAGAGGTCGACCCGTTCGACTCTTCAGCCATGTCCACCGCCATCTTCAAATCCTCCATCCATTTCTCCATTTCTGACTCTGAGCTACAAGACACAAGAAACCTCAATGTTTATTCATCCATCAAATATGGACCGCATCTACAGAAGAAACTGCACTGGACCGATCAATTAAAAATGTGTAAACAGATGCGATGTGAGATTTTATAAAATGACTACACAGTTGACTTGCTATCACTGTACTGGGGTGCATTTCCCAAAAGCATCATTAGCTCGAATCGCTAGCTCTGTCATTATCAGCATAGTTCAACGATTCTGCATCGCTGAAGCCATAGTTTCAACCAACATTTGCAAACAGCATCACACAGGTGTTGTTTGGAACGACGGCTCTCCACCTGAAGCGTAGTTTCTTAGCAAAATAAGCAGGCTAACAAGCTTCGTAATCTGCGTCTTTCATTCTATGTACAATTATCACTCTTCGTCTTTCAGCGTGTCAAGAGAATTAAAGCGCCATCAGGAAGAGTGTATGGGAACCCTGGAGGGACATGAGGCAGGAGCACCTGTAGATAACCAGAGGCCTCTGGGCTACATTAGGGCCCCCTACACTAGGGTCATTAGTCAATACTGTACATAGACATTTAAATTTGTGCTCATGTATGAATATATTCAAATGACATCACTTTAGGGACTTTTCTTCCCTGTTTTTCTATCTGAAAAGTCCTTAATAAGCTCAGTAAAATCCAATTTTTGATTGAGTGTCAAAATCAGTGTTGGGTTACGCATTACAAGTAACATGAGTTACATAATCAGATTACGTTTTTAAGTAACGATTAAAGTAATGCATTACTGTAATCCATGCAAAATTGATATAAAAATATATGAGTAACTTTTTCAAATAAGTAAGGTAAGTTACTCTGTTTTCCATGTATTGACTGACCTCTCCTGTCCTCATGTAGAGGGAAATCAGGAGGAAGTAGAAAAGCGTGGTGGTTATTGCACATCCGGACTAAATGAGAGCATTTACTCATCTCACTTGCACAAAAACGGTCACATTCACTTTAGTTTGGGCCGTTATGTTTTGTCATCACCTGTCATTTGTTATCACGGACACTGATCACGTTCAGCTGTGCACTCATCAGTCACCATCATTTACACCTGTATATATGTTCAGTTCTGTTGTCTCTGTTCAGTGTGTGTTGCTATCCTGTTAGATCTTTAGAGAATAAACCTTTTGAATTGAATCGTATACGTCTTCCACATCTGTCTCCCAGCAACCACCCGTGCAAAAACAGATTCAGTATTCCTCAAAATGAATAAAAACAGTGAAATGCAAACTTAATATGTTCAATTACACAAATATACTTTATGCACTTAATCTCACTTTATTAATTAATGTCTTTGCTGATGACTTTCGATTCAATTCAGCCATACTTATAATAAAATATGACTTTAGATTTTTTTTTTTTTTTTATTGCTGAAGTAAGAGTGTTAAACTTTCTTCTCCTGCATCCAATTCTTCTGCGATCCAAAATCCATTCATTTTATTGAGTCGCATGTTCCCTTATGCAGGTGCGCATTAATGCACTGACTTCCATGGGCTATTTGATCCATCAAATTAACCGAGAGCAGCTTTAATACTTGAGTGAGAGTGGAGCATGAAGACCACAAAAACTGACAGGCGGAAGCCTGTGCGTTAATGCACCCCTGCATAAAGGAAAACTGAATAAAACGAATGGAAATAAGACAACATAATAGAGAACAAGAATAGCGAAGCAGTCCTCAGATGCCATTTCCAGTATTCACATCAATAATCTAACATTATTTTGATCTCAAACTGATTCATAGGAACAAGCTTTCACACCACCACCTGCGTGACGTCATTATCAACAATGTGGTTCAAATAAGAAAGTACGACAAAGTTACTACGGTTTCGGGACTGGCTAGTTTGTTTCTCCAAAGGGAAATGCACCCCTAGCTGTCTGGTGATGATACACAGACACTGCGAATGATTCTTCAACATTACCATGCGGCGACCACCAGTGACTGCTGCTGTACCGTCAGTGTGAAGGAGTGCGGGACGCCCCACTCATCCTCACTCTCCCGGATCTGAACACAGCACACACACACACACACACACACACACACAGTCTGTTTCTCAAGGCTGGATCATCATGCCAATCACTAACATCAGCACAAAGAAAGACTGATGAGTTTCTTACTGTCATGCCGCGTAGAGGGAGTTGTCTGTGCACTGTAAACTGATTGGTTGAAGTTATTCCTCGAGTGCTGTACATCAGGACATCACTGAACTGGCTCCACATAGAAAGAGAAGGAAGAGTTAATCAGAAATATTTCCATATGTAAAGATTTTAGTGTTAGGTGGTGTTCATTTTATCAGCTTGCACCAGTGCAAACCCTCTTTTGGTGTTAAAAAACTACTGTCAGGATTTACTAATAGGGTTTTAAAAGAACCATTTTTTGGTTTCACAAAGAACGTTTCAGTGATCAATTTTTTATATTTAAAAAATCTAAATACCCTTTTTCCACGAAAAAAGAACATTTGTGGAATGGAAAGATTCAATGGACGTTAACGGTTCTTCATGGAGCCATCGATGCCAATAAAGAACCTTTATGTGGCAAACAGGACAAGGCAAACAGGATGAGGCCGAGGGCCGTGAGAGAAAGCCGCGAGAGGAGCAACAGAAGCATAAAAGGAGGAGCAACGACAGTGAAGGATGAGAGAGGCCCAGGCCTGGACTATTTTGTCATGTTTTGTTTATGTGTGTGCGGTAGTCGTCCATGAGGGGCTCTCGCTTTTACTTTCGTTTTGTGTTTATTTTGTGATTAAAGTCTTTAAATGTCCTCCGGTTCCCGCCTCCTTCTTCCCATAACAACATTTTATTTTTAAGAGTAAATGGGAAGTCGCTACCATCATGTAAACTTAGATGTATGTGTATCGTGAAATCTCACCAGGAAGAACATGCGCTGTTGAAGGCCTTTCCCAGAGAGTTTGCTGAGGCAGCCCAATCTGATGAGCTGGCGTCCCGCCGTGGCCAGATGCTCAGCACCAATCACGTCCTTCTGAAGTTCTAGGAGTTTCTGATAGTTCTCGATCTCCACCAGACCAGGATGAAGCACAGCCTCCAATTCACACACATCGTCCAATGCAGCTAGAACACACACAAACACATACTGTCAGGTTCCTGCCCTGACAGTCTTGTCCATCTTGTCACGGTTTAATGTTTCCTTGTTTGTCTTGTGCCTGAGCACATGGCTCTGTCTTTGGTTGTGTTGGCCATGTGCTCCTCTTGTCCCACCTCCTCATTTCCAGTTAACACGCCCCCTTGTTTAGTCCACGTCTAGTCCTGGTTTCAATAATTGTGCTCACCTGATCCTCATGTGTTTCTGGTCTTTTTATATTGTGCCTATTTCCCTCATGTCTTTTCTGGTTTGTTTTGTTTCCTATGGTGTGTTCCTGTTCGCTTGCCTGTGTCTACAGTTTATCTCTGCTCTTGTTCCAGTAAAGTGTTTGATTAGTTCTAGTGTATCCCTCTTGCTATTTTGTTTTGTTTTTATCTTTTGAATTTGATTGCATTTTTACTTAAGACCAGTATCTTAAGACCAGTACTTAAGACTCCAGTATCTAGTTGCCTGCAAGTTGTTCTTTTTGTTTAATTGTATTTGTTTGTAAGTTCCAGTTTTGTCTCTACTTTTCTTTTCTTTTTTTTATCTAGCTATTTATCTAGCTAGTTATTTTCGTAACATCAGGTTTGCCTCTTGTTTCATTTATTTTCTTCTCTCTTGTCTTGCTCTGTTATCTTTTTGTGTCTTGTCTTGTTCATTGTGAGTCTTGTGTTTGTCCCTGCGCTGCATCCTGAGATTTCCTGACCACCGACATTCTCTGCCTGGCAGCTAGACTGGTGCTAAAGCTAAAAGATAATCAAGCCTCTGGTTCCTTGTGTTCCTGCCTGGTCTTTCTCACCATCATTCCATCTGGTACTGCCTCTTCTTCTAAATTTGCTCCTCTTCTTCATTGCAAATCAGGTTTATTGGCAAAATGTACACACTTTCAGCAGATTGCAATAAACAAATCAAACAAAAGTAATTGGAATAGCTCAACAACAAATGTTTCAAGTTGTTTCCTCAAATTCAAATGAAAATTCAACTTTTAATGACTTTAGCAATCTCAAAATTATTCGCCTCACTGGCCCACCTGGACCTGGTTTTCAGACCTGATGCTCCTCGCGACACCCCCTCCCTGGTGGATTCCCCTGAGGAAGGACCTGCTTTCTTAGGGACGGGGAACCATATGGCACCCACGTCCAGACCTATGGAACCTCCACGTGTGGAAAGGACCTCTGGACAGGACACGGAGGACTAAAGTGGCCTATCACCGGCGGTTGTAGACACCATCACTCAAGCTAGAGGCCCTCTCTACCAGGCAAGCTTATGCTTTCAAGTGGATTCTGTTCGCTGAGTAGTGTTCTTCCCAGTGAGAAGACCCCCAGATATGCCCGATCAGCTCTTGTGCTTTCCTTCATGCAAGAGAGGTTGGAGCGGAGGTTGTCCACCTCCACCTTGAAAGTTTATGTTGCTGCCATCGCAGCATATCACGATGCAGTTGATGGCAGGAAAGCACAACCAGGTAATCAGTTTCCTGAGAGGCACCAGGAGGTTAATTCCTCCCAGACCATGCCTCATACCCTCCTGGGACCTATCTGTGGTCCTTTCTGGTCTACAGAGAGCTCTCTTCGAGACGCTTGAGTCAGTCAAGCTTAAGATCCTGTCTCTAAAGACAGTGCTCCTGACCGTGTTCATTTCCTTCAAGAGGGTGGGGGACCTGCAGACATTTTCAGTCAGCAAATTGTGCCTTGAGTTCGGGCCAGCCCTTTCTCACATGATCCTGAGACCCTGGCCTGGATACCTGCCCAAAGTTCCCACAACTCCCTTCAGGGTCCATGTGGTGAACTTGCAAGCACTGCCCCGAGAGGAGGCAGACCCAGCACTTGAGTTGGTGTGTCCTGTTCGCACATTTAGTGTTTACATGGACCACATGCAGAGCTTCAGAAGCTCAGAGCAGCTCTTTGTTTGGTTTGGATGTCAGCATGTCAGGGAAAGGCTGTCTACAAACAGATGTTGGCCCACTGGATAGTGGATGCCTACACCTTGGCATACCAGTCCGGTGGAGCCTGTTTCTTCCCGTGTGTTGGATACAAACAGGTAATGTGCAGGAAGGCTGGCTTGGTGTCTCACTAGCAGCACCATTCCCCTCTAACAGAGGCATTCGAGCACCTAGTTGCTCTTCGGGTGTGTTCCCCAATTGGCAAACCCTGAATCGAGTTCTTTCAGCATCCTTCGGCAGTCTGACACCAGGCCCAGTACTTGTGTGCAGGCCCGTTCGGTCAACCCTTGTACTGGGCTAGATGTGATTCCCCCTTGGTAATCCCATATGTATCCCATATGTAAACTGTCCATGATACGGTTTCCCTGTTGTAAAACCGGTGTCTTCCCCTGGGCAGTTCTGCTCTGCCCCGTCTCTGCATCAAGTTCCCGCAGAGATCTTTAACATGTAATACGTCCACACAGGTCAGTCAGTGACGGATCATTGTTTCCACCACACCTTACCTCCCTTTCAGCAGGGTGTGGCCTCAATAGCGTCCCACTCCATTGGACTGGTCACACTTCCTCAGCATTAAAAACAATGGCTGAAAAGCATGGGAATTGAGTTTCGAAGCACTCTTTCTTAAATGTCACGATACAGGAACAACAACTGTCCCCAGAATAAGGAAATTTGCTTGTCTGACACTCGTAACACAGTTCAGAGGCTGTGATCCTTTTCATAGGGACCCCAATACGCTAGTATCGAGGTAACATCTTAATTCCCTCCTTCAGGGAAAGGGGGTTACATTAGTATCCTAGATGTTTTACTACATATTCACATAGAAGCTATTTTACAGGTATTTTTACAGCTATTTTTACAGCTATATTTACAGCTATTTGTACAGCTATTTTACATCATAAAATATTTATAATTATTGTAATGTTAATTAAATTATATTTATAATTATTTTAATGTTTTGTCTGTTTCTGTATAGACACACTTAACACAGTACATAATTGAAAATATACAATGACTTTTTGTGTCATTCCTTTACTTAAATATAACTGGGTTATATACCGGTATATATGTTTATTTTTTAAACTTTTTATTTTAAAAAATATTTCATGTTAAGTTTATTTTAATTAATATGACCTACAATTCCTCAAATTTATAAAGAAATTCTGAAAATTACAGTACTTTTACTGTTTATCAAACGTTTCCCATTTTAGAATAAAGGAACTGTCTTCAGAGAACATTTTTCATCACTGTTTTCCCTAAAACTTAAGCTATATTGGAAGCTTGCTCACAGTCAGTCTTCAACACACACACACACACACACACACACACACACACACACACACACACACACACACGCAGTCTCTCACCTCTGCAGTGGCTGTAGTCCGTGTGTGTTGGCGGGTGGTGTTTGCAGAGTCTGTCGAGGATCAGTCTGTAGTGCAGCAGGCGATGTAGAGGACTCAGCAGAAAGACGTTTAAAGGAATGTAACACACCTTCTGCATCTCAAACTCACGGCACACAAGCTCCAGCCGCCGGGACACAGCACACACCCTCTCCAGTGCGTACACACACTCTGAGCTCTTCTGCAGCTGAGCTGAGAGAGGCTGAACACACACACACAACACTGTCACTAAAAGCACTGATAACAAAGCATCTGCTCAACACACACACACACACACACACACACACACACACACACACACACACACACACACACACACACACACACACACACACACACACACACACACACACACACACACACACACACACACACACACACACACACACACACACACACACACACACACACACACACAGAATCACCTTCAGGTGCTGTATGGTCTTCAGCAGCAGGTCTCCTACATGCTGGAAATCTCCTTTAACATGCATATTGCAGCGGCCTTCCCTAAAACACATCACACATATTCAAAATATCCTGTTCTGTGTTCTGTACAGAGGAGAGGAAGGGTTCAGAATGACATGATGGTGAGTAAATGATGACCCAGTGTTCAGTTTTACTGAACTTAACTCCAAGTCTTCCAGACTCTATACACGATGTGATTGGATTGACTAGAGTTTGGTTTTTCCAGATCGCAAGCCAACGGAGAGTTGCTAGACGACACTGGCTGCAAATTAAAATTTGTGTGTCTAGATTTCTAGGCAATGTGAGAGTGTGTGTGTGTGTGTGTGTGTGTGTGTGTGTGTGTGTGTGTGTGTGTGTGTGTGTGTGTGTGTGTGTGTGTGTGTGTGTGTGTGTGTGTCTCTCACCACAGCGTTAGTCTCTCCTCGAGCTCCTGGAGGAAGTGTGTGTGGTGGGAAAGTAGCGGCTCATAGGTGGAGCTCAACAGTGTCTTCAGGGTGTCAGGAACACAGTCCTCTTTTTCCAACTCTTCCTGAAATGACTAACACACACACACACAGACCTGATTCACAGTCTCTGATGACGCGCGTGTGTGTGTGTGTGTGTGTCTGATGAAGATCTGTCCGTCATTTACCGCAGTGATCAGCTCCAGGTCCTTCAGGAACGTCCTCTCAGTGTTCAGCAACTCTTTAACAATGAAGTACGCCTTATCAGCAGGACAGATCTGCACAAACACACACGATATCAGAACAACATATCACTTCACGTCACTATACTCCTGGAGATAAACACACACATAAAGTGCATTCAGAAAAGAGTCAATATATAATGAATGCACATGTTTAAAACTTTGAGGTCGTGAGATTTTTTTTAAAGTTTTTGAAAGAAGTCTCTTCTGCTCAGCAAGGCTGCATTTATTTGATCAAAAATACAGTAAAAATTGTGAAATATTATTACCATTTAAAATAGCAGTTTTCTATGTGAATATCTAGTAAAGTGTAATTTATTCCTGTGATCAAAGCTGTATTTTCAGCATCATTACTCCAGTCTTCAGTGTCACATGATCATTCAGAAATCACTCTAATATGATGATCTGATGCTTTAAAAAATGTAAGACAAAAGCATTATTGTGTAACATTATAAATCTTGATCAATCTTACTGACGCCAGACTTTTTAACAGTTGTGAAGATTTGAACTGAAGCTTCAACTATATTCTCAAGACAAGCGTATTTTCATAAATGTCATAAAAGTTGTCAGGTGTTTTATATGTTGTAACATTTTCCTTTTTTATTTTTTTATTTAGCTGATTCATACATTTATAATGGTTTTACTGTTTGCTAAAGCCATTAAATAGCCTATTGCAGCTTCCCCCGTTGTGATAACTTACCCCTGTAGTGTGAACACAAACTGAGTTTACCTTCATTATAAAGTGTGACAACTAGCCCCGGTCTCTCCTATAGCCCTGTACATTCATACACAATACCATAGCAATTCTATGTTACTGTGTGCAAAATACCACAGTAACACGGTGACACTTTACAATTAGCTTCATTAGTAAATGTATTAACTAACATGAACTAACAATGAGCAGTACATTTGTTACTGTATTAGTGCATCTTTATTGTTAGGTCATAAAAATACAGCTGTTCATGTTAGTTCACAGTGCATTAAATAATGTTAACAAATACAACCTTTGATTTTAATAATAGATTAGTAAATTAGAATGTAACTAAAGATTAATAAATGCTGTGGAAGTATTGTTCATTCTTAGTGCATGTTAACTGATGTGAACTAATGAACCTTCTTGTACCAGTAACACTGTAGCTTCAGGGACATTAGCATGTGCGGACACAGATCTGACCTTCCTCCTGTTGTGCTCCTCTTCCTCAGCGCGTACGGCACCAGTGTCGTTCAGCACGGGGGAGATGAGAGGAGACGGCGTCGCTCCTCGACAGTCTTCAGAGAGACCATTAACTAATGTGAGCGACGCACACACCACCTCTGAGGATGAGACACACACACACACACACACACACACACGGAGATAGTTAGCACAGGCCTGAGGCAGATGAACAGTATGCTGATAGTTTCAGTATGTGATTGCTGCTCATTTCACTTACTTTAGCATGCAATTATGCATCAATAACAAAGAAGCACAAAAAGTACCATGATATTACCATGTTTTTGTTTTTTTTTATGAACCATGGGAATAACATGTTATTCTTTGGAGAACATAGTACCGAATATGGTGATTATACAAAATCATTATTTTTATCAGACTTGTTGCACCATGGTACTGTCATAGTACTCTTGCTAAAGGTTATAGTTTAGTCTAAATGGGTAAAAAAAAAAAAAGAAAAAAAAGATGAAATTCATAAATAATAAATCGAGTGTGCATGTCTGTCTAGAAGTGCTCTTCCCACTAAACTCTACTCCTACAAGAGGTGTTTCTCAGTACTTGCCCAAATCCACATGTGTTTCCTAGAGCAGAACAGTCATGATGAGTGACGCCTGACACACACACACACACACACACACACACACGCGCGCACACACAAAAGCACACGCACACACACACACACACACACACACACACGCACACGCCCACACGCACACACGCGCACACACACACGCACACGCACACACACACGCACGCACACACGCACACGCACGCACACACGCACACACGCGCACACGCGCACACACACGCGCAGACACAAACGCGCATACACACACACGCACATACACACACACACACGCACACACACGCACACACGCGCACACAAACAAACAAACACACACACACACACAGAGTGAAGCCTGACACACACACACACACATAGAGAGAGTGAAGCCTGACACACACACATAGAGATAGTGAAGCCTGACACACACACACACACACACACACACACACAAAAGAGTGACGCCTGACACACACACACACACACACACAAAGAGTGAAGCCTGTCACACACACACACACACACAAACAGAGTGAAGCCTGATACACACACACACACACACACACACACACACACACTGCCAATCAAACGTTTGGACACATTTCTCACACGCTGAAAGCTGTCTGACTAAACGTTTGAAATAGACGAGTTGGACCCCGCTGGAAGCAAGTACACTTTAGCATACTTTAAAAGCGTAGTACTTACTACGGACACAATATACTTTAAGGAGTCCCTGTTACAGTGTAATGACACATTGAAGTACTGAGTAATAGGCTATTAATGAGCTACTGTACTTACTGGGGTTAGGATTTCAGTTTCATGCAATTATGGATAATTATTGTTATTTCTATAGTAACTACATAACGTGTAAATTAAGTGATACAAAATATACTCAAGTGAGAACTGAATGTAATGTTTTCGGACACTTAATCGCATGTTAACTGCAAATGTAATATAGTTTATAACATGAGTGTGTAGAAACTGTGATAATGGTGTCTTTGTAAGTGCATAATCAGTATTATATTATCTGTAAGTACAGTTTTTTGTTGAAAATATACATGTAAGATTTGAAGTACACTACAGGTGCACATGCAGCAGTTAAGTGCACTTAGTGCAGACGGTGAAGGAGAACCCCAGTGAACGCCTTTAATACAGCAAATGAACAGAGCTGGAATCAAAGAAGAGCCTTTTGATTTGTTTCACGTTTTGGCCACTACATAATAAGCATATTTCCATTTATGTTACATTATGTTTTCATTACTTGAAAATATGAAAAAAAGCATAATAAAAAGGAACCTGTCCAAACTTGTAACTAGTGTACGTACAACACAAACTCATCCATGTAAACCACACAAACAACATAAACAATGCATGTATAGTTCACTTCATATACACACATGTGCGGACAGATAGCGAGACATGCGTTGTGCAGCCGCAGACAGCAGGAGGAGTGTGAGGAGGTGCGGAGTGGGTGGGGTGTGTGGGGTGTGTGTGTGTGTGGGGGGGGGGGGGGTATGACAAATATCAGCTTCACAAGCTTAAAAAACAATTCCTGAGTCTTAAAAGGCCAACTGTAACTTTATTGACACTAGTGCACAAAATACATTGTTAGAAAGTCTATATGGTTCATAAAAAGCAGCTGAACCAAAGGTCATTGAGAAGAAACAGGCAGGACACATCAGAACAGGGAAACGCTTGAACAGCGCTGGATGAGACAGAGGAAGAGAGGGAACGGCCATGTTCAGAATAGCGACTAACATACTACCACACTTGTTTTGCAGTATGCACTATGTAATATGTCCATTTTCTGTATGCATGCACTAATGCAGTAATGTGCAATATACAACCAAAGCACACTGCGTAGGATACTATATTCTACAATTTCCAGTGTAAAAAAATGAATTGGATGTAATAACATCTTTTTGTTGGCTAATTATTTGATCAGACTGACAAAATGTAACATTTTCTTACACAAAATGATTACTGTAGGCCACTTTCTAGATTAAACGTGCCTTATGTATATGCACTATGTAAATGTTTGTTGCATAGTTCATTTTTCACATGTTTCATGTACTACTTTTCTAAATAGTAAGAAGTATTCTATATGCAGTATGCTTGTGCTCCATTGTGAACATAGCCATTGTGTGAGAAAGACCATCAACATGTCATTCACACAAATCAACAGCAGGTGGCGTGAGTTTTCTCAGGCCATGAAGCTGGAGGAATCATTATGAATACAAATACTGGTATAATTTGATCATTGTGTGAACAAACAAAAGAAGATCAGTCAAGTCCCAGACATACAAAAGGATATTCAAATTTTCATGTGTGAAAATTTCCCAGAGTGCACTGCTTCTCAGCTTTCATCGAAACAGGACAGAACAGCCATAGGAAGCGAGAGCATGCAGCGCAGCATTTAAAACACCAGTAGTTACAAAGATTCATTCATTCCATTTTAAATGCCAGCAGAAAAAATAACAAGCATTTATTGATCATAAATGACAAGGATGACAAACTCAAGCTGTTTCAGAAAAGAAAAGGTATAAAATAACAGTGAATATCAGCCAATAGTGCAGTGACATCAAAGCTGAGTGAGAAATCAGACAGGGATTAGAAACACTTGTGCTAGCTGGCATTATCACACTTTTGTTGTTTTTTCTGAAAATGAAATCTACAGCAGGTTTGCAATTTTTGTTGAAATGTCAAAAAAGCCTAAATGAAATGGCGTTTCTAATCCCTGCTGAAGGATAACGGTTGAAACCGCGGGTGAGGTGCGGTGGAGGTGCTCAGGAAGGGACAGTAAAACAGTAGCCGCGTTTACATTACAGATTTGCACAAAACTTTTGCTATATTTTCTAAATGTCGATATAAAACGATTGTAAAATGATGGCGTTTCCATTAACCGATGTTATGCGACTAAAGAGTAATTTTTTTTTGCGCGATGTCATTGCACAAATCACGGCTGTTACGTACGCCAGGTGAATGTGAAAAAAAAAACATTTCCATTGCAGTTTTTGCGAAATATTCCTTTTTCGATTTGTATGATTTACCAATCTCGTGTGAGCGTAAAACATTTTTGTGATATATGGGAGTTTTTCCGAAATTGGGAGTGTTACCATTGGGCGTATTTTCAATTCGCAATTTCAATGTGCGCAATTTGAAGGGTAATGGAAACGCGGCTAGTGAGACGCAGACACAAATGCTCTCATATGACACTTTCTGTCTATAGAGTGACCCAACCCACAGCTTAAAGTTCTGTCATTGCTTACTCACCCTTAAGTCATCACAAACCCAAACGGCCCAATGTGACCAATAAACTGTATAATTCTGTTGTACTCTAAAAGAGCAGTGCGAACATTCTTCAGAATGCTTCCTTTTGTTTGAATAAAATAAAGGTCCTACATGAAGGAGAGTAGCTTATATAATTTCATCAACTGAAATCTCTTACTGACAAATACATTCATCACAATTCTGACACAACAGGAGAAAAAAATCTTTATATTCAAAAAGTGTACATTTAAATCTACCTAATTAAAAATCATGCAGGATTTTATAAGATACCATTAAAAATGTCCAGTCTCTGAATCTGCTGGTTTCTCGCAGTAAACAGAGATATTTCCCAGGCTCACACAGAGCGTGAAATGAGCCACACAATGAAGACCATGATAGACCTCTTTTGCAAAAGCTGAAGATGAGTGAAGCTTCAAAAATCACACTATCCTTTAAATGATTCATTGAAGATCAGCTGAGAGTGCCAGCACACACGTACAAATGGCAAACTGATGTTTAAGAATAAAAAATGAAGATGAAGCTCTATACCAGGGGTGGCGAACTCCGGTCCTGGAGAGCCTCAGTCCTACAGAGTTCAGCCCCAAGCCTGATAAACTTACCTTTCCTAGTAACCCTTCAGACATTTGCTGTGTTCGAAATCACCCCCTAAACCCTCATTCACTATTTCCTACATTACTCCACTAATATAGTCCACCTGAGGGTGCCACAGCCCTTAGAGGCTTTTAAAAACAAATTAAAAACCCATTTATTTTTAATTGCATTTTCTTAATATATTTTTAGTTGCCCTTGACTGCCTTTTATGTTTTTATTGTTTTTACCTGTACACCTGTAGCACTTTGAAATGTGTACTTCACGTGTAAAGTGCAATACAAATAAAATGTATTATTATTATTACTTGAAGGAGTGAATGAAAACGAGTGAGTGAATTCAGACACTGGGTGTGCCGGAAGGGCTGCCGATTTTGCATAGTTTGTGCTTGCTGTTTAATAATTAATTGAAACGTAGCAAACTGGCAGAAAAGATTTATCCTGAACTCTGCTATGGAAACTAGCATGTATAAACAGTAATTGAACAATTTAATAACCAATTAAAAAGGAATTTGTATGATATTACACTGAATTTATTCAGCTGTGGCACTCACAGTGCATTATGTGTTTTCTTTAGCCATTGAGCGTACATCAGTTGCGCACTCATTATTAAGGTGCATTGTGGGATTGAATGAGTGCACTCAGTAACGTCCACTATTGTTGCGGACACCACTACAAATGGCTGTCCCCTCAAATAGTGCCCTATTTGAAGGTATAGGGGGCGATTTCGGACACAGCCCTTGATTAGCTTGTTGATGTGTGTTTGATTAGGGTTAAAGCAAAACTCTGCAGGACTGTGGCTCTCCAGGACCGATGTTCACCACTCCTGCTCTATGCCAAGAGTAGCTACCCTTCTCCTGGAGGGCAACCATACTGCAGAGTTTAGCTCCAACCCCAATCAAACACATCTGATCCAGCTAATCAAGGTTTTCAGGATTACTAGGCAGGTGTGTTGGAGCTGGGTTGAACTGCAGTCTGCAGGAGCAAGGCTGGGAACCGCTGCTCCACACCAGGGGTTCTCAAGAACTCTGGTCCTCAAGATCCACTTTTCTGCAGAGTTTCGCTCCAACCCTGATCAAACTCACCTGCCTATAACTTTGTAGTAATCCTGAAGATCTTGATTTGCTTTGTTCAGGTGTGTTTGATTAACTCTGCAGGAAAGTGGACCTTGGGGGCCAGAGTTGAGAAGGTTGCTACACATACTTGTATAAAAAAGGGGTGAGATCCACTTTCCTGCAGAGTTTAGCTCCAACCCTAATTAAACACACCCAAACAAGCTAAGCAAGGTCTCCATGATCACAAGGATGCTACAGGCAGGTGAGTTTGATCAGGGTTGGAGCGAATCTCTGCAGGACTAGAATTGCCCACCCCTGTTCTAAAAGCACAACAATCATTTAAAATGTAGGATCCGAGATCTATTTCCTAACGTTATTAAAAAGCCTAAATGGTCAAAAGTAATGATTTATGGAGAGTGTTCCTCATAAAGGCGAGGCATGAAGGCCCCATAAACTGTTCTCCCTCAAACTCTTTCATATAACAGCCTCACCATTACCAACCCCTAAATGCCAGGGTGGAATAATGAGTTGACATTGCTGTTGGAGCTTCAGATTTAACTCTAAGAACCTTACTCTAACCCAAACATCTAAATGGTCAACAGGAAAGTTGCTCCTGGACCAACAAAGATGTGGATACAGGAACACATCTTGCTTGGCAAAATCACGGTCACATCTACCTGTTATGGCTCCTTGCATGTTTCCAACCCAGAGATCCTGAAGTTACTCCAGGGAGTGACAACATCACTCTGAGATTCTGAAATATTTCAGATTATTTCTGCATCAGAACTGAGTAATTATTTTGCTTTGCAGAACTTGGCACAACAAAAGTCCCTTCTTGCTCAATAAAGAGGCTGGATACAATCACTTACAGTAAAACTGTACAAAGTTTTGCCTCAAGAAAGGGAAGAATATCCACCTTGTCACACAGCTAAGGCCATCTTAGGTTATAGGAAAAGAAAACTCAGTGTGGCATGGCTAAGAAGCACTGAAGCATGCTAGCAGTTAAACACTTGCATCCCTTCCTCATCGCTAAGGTTCACACACCCTCCATCATCAAGATCATCTAGCTGCAAGCTCTCAAAAGAGTACTTGTTTCTGCGGAGGGGGGACGAACTACGGGCGGCTTGGTTTTCAAACCCTAGTGATTGGCTGCAGGAGCCAGTAGTCTCCGCCTCCTCAGAGTCGCTAGTATCTGTGCCACTACTGGTGGAGCCATCAATCATCTGCACAGCCCCGAAGCGTCGGTGCGGGGAGCTAAGCTTGAGATTGGCCTTGCCGGGAGGCGTGAGCCCGTTGGCCAGCATTCGGCGCTCCAACATGGCCATTCTCTCAGAACGGGAGAAAACGGGAGTGTCTCTTGTCTGATTCAAGACGCGCGTGTTTCTTTCTAACTGGCTAACAGTGTTCTGGGACTTGTTTGCAGAACGATTCATAATTGGGGAGCAGCTACTAAAAAGTCCACCCCTTTCCTCCCGTCCTGCTTTTGAACTAAAGCTCCACCCGGTGTGTCCATTATACTGGGTGTGGCTTAGTGAGCTGGTCCTGTGAATTGAGGAGGGGGCGGGGCTAGAGGTCAGGCTCCTAGTGCCTGTGTGGTGGTTTTTTGCAGCCAACTCTTCCATTAGTGTGCTATGAAGCGGCCCGTGTACCCTACCTCCAAAAAATGATGACTCAAAAATATTAGCACTTTGATTTGGAGAGGAGGGGCTGGGGTAGCTGTAGGCGGGGCTTTCGGCTTGGCTTACAGGGGAAAGAGGCGGAGACTCTTTCTGCCTGAACTTGCCTAAGTATCTGTCCTGCTTATGTGTCCGGTGCAAACCAAACCCTGTGCCATAAGCGCTGTCACTGTTGCCATCACGTGTGTGTGAGTGTGACCTGCTGACCCGACCTCTGACTTCCTGCTCACTAAACTCTGCATCACTGCAGTCAATATAAGGAATGGATGAGCTGCTGCCTTTAGCTGCGCATGACGCCAGACCTGCTCGATCGACGGGGGGCTGCTTAGCTGTCTGACTTCTGCTGTCCTCTTGAATGGGGTACGTTTGGTCGCTGCATCCGTTGCGCTGAGTCGATGGCGAGGAGTTTCCACATGGTCTTAACACCGCAGAGTCTTCAGAGCTTACTAAAAATGAGCCATCCCTGACAGCCTGAGAGAAGAGACAAAGATAAGAGTCTTCCATAAGTGCCTAAATATTTCAGGTTCTGGGTTCTATAAAAGTTAGGGTCTACGATTACCACTAAGTAATCAACTTTTCATTTACATTAATGCACTTACAATGGAAGTCTAGCATTCCAGAGGGTGTAGAAGCAAACATGTGAAGCTTGTTCATGAATTATTTAAGTTTATTATTCAATCTATAGAGTTTTTTAAACTGGGTGAAACTACTTGAAGTCCACAGTTTTACACTGTTGCAGAGGGTTGTTTTTTAGTCCGTGGGTTGAGGCAACACCTCTGATTTTGCTGAGGACAACCAACTGACAACTTTTACTAAGGAACCCCCCGGGATGCGTTTGGGATAGTTTTGGCCGTGATTGGACGGGTTTTGAATAGAAATTGGGCTGGTTTTGTTACTCACACCTGGCAACCCTGATACCAACTACTTGTTTAGATGGTTATGCCAAAACTTCTGGTTATGGGTGGAGTTTGCTCTATGTGAATAGTTACATCATGCCCCTTTCTTGTATCCATGCCAGGGCTGGATTATAAACTGCACCAGTGGGATATCTTCAGGCCCTGAAGTTGGATGCCAGGCCCTTCAGCCAAAGGAGGCCGAATAAGAAGCTCCTCAGTACATATAGTGCAAACTGAGTACTAAGGCAGTCAAACGGTAATTATTAACATTTTATTATTTAATATAAATCATGCTAATTTAAAGGTGCATTTAGTAGTTCTTGTATGATTTGTGTACTTTAAGTACCGTTACTACCACAGTGGTGTTAGACCAGGGGTGTCCAATACAGCTCCTAGAGGGCCACTGTCCTGCAGAGTTCAGCTCCAACTCCAATTAAACACACCTGAACCAGCTAATCAAGGTCGTACTAGGCATACTAGAAACTTCCAGGCAGGTGTGCTGAGGCAAGTTGTAGCTAAACTCTGCAGGACGGTGTCCCTCCAAGACCGAGTTTGGACACCCCTGTGTTAGACTCTTCCCTGCCATCTATTGACATGGATCAAACAAGATGCAAGGTGGGCTTCACTACTCAGGATTTTCGGTAACACTTTACTTGAAGGGGTGCATAAGACTAACATGACACCTTCATAATCATGACATGACACATGAAGTTTTATGCATGTTTGTGACAACTGTCATTAAGTGTCATTCACTCAATTATGGCATTTTTAATGCAAATATGACATTGTTTGAGATGTCTTTGTTATGACACCTTGACATAAACCATTACATCTTTACCTGTCAGTGTCTTTGTCATGACAACTTGATATTACTAAGACAACACAACCTGTCATAAACATGACAGATTCATTATCAAACTTAAGAAACCAATTAGCTTTATGGGTTAACTTTACATTAAACTGTCAGGTGGTTGGTTTTGACATTTGGCTGTCATGAAGCCATTATAACTGTTTAATGACAAATTAAATTTGTACCACTGTAGTTGAGGTCACGAAAAACATTCATGACACAGTTTTAATGGACTGATGACAGCCAATGTCAAAACCAACCACATGACAGTTTAACTTAATTTAATGTCAAGTTGTCATGACAAAGACACTGAGAGGTTATGATGTTATGGTTTATGTCAAGATGTCATAACAAAGACATCTTAAACAATGTCATATTTGCATTCAAAATGTCATTATTGAGCGAAAGACACTTAATGACAGTTGTCATAAACATGCATAAACCCTACTTCATATGTCATGTCATGGTCAGTCTTATGTACACCCCTTCAAGTAAAGTGTTACCGGATTTTCTCCATCATCAAATCTTTCCACCTTTTGTATGCTCTAACAATGTTTACACTTGTTCTTTTTCTTTCATGGTCTTTCTGTCTCCTGGCTTCAGACCTTTTCTAAAAGCGGTCGGCACCATACATAATTAAAACACAAACTTTAGCTCATATGAGAACAACTTTTTAAATGAGCACCAAACTACTGAATGCACCTATCCATCCATTTCTAAATAATTTTCTGTGGTAATTGACATTATGCATCAATTGCTTTAGAATGAGTTTAAGCTGTATTGAAACCAAAACATTCCTTATTCTCTCTTAATTGATAATGCCTTGAAAACTTTAATATGTGAAGACACTAACTTGATTTGGCACTTGGACCTGTGAACGCAGAGGTGACAGGCTACTGTTGTACTGCACTTTACTATGTTTCCTGAAAGAGAAAACAACACACACACACACACACAAAATTAACCACAAAACCTTTCAAGTTTACAATGAATAAATCTTTAAGAAAAAGCAGTTCTGAATCTCTGACTTTACATTCATTAAAAGAACATATCAGACTCACCTATCAAAGGGCAGTTTTTTAAACTCATTTTCCTTCACATAATCTATCACCTGCTTCTGTGTCCGACCGCTGCAGAAAAGAGGGGGTAATTAGTCCAACTGCATAAGATGACACGTTTCCAAAAGTAGCCAATTAGCTCCCTGTTTTTCAGAATTAAAGGGGGCATCCTTTTCAAAGTATTCCAAAATTACAAAAGAGTAGCTGCAAGAAATATTTACTACAGACAAATGTCTTACTACATTTCTGTGCAAATTGTTTTTTGAACCTGCCACAGTGCATTGCAGGCCGTGCAAACTATACTTGACCTGACACATAACCTGCAACCCGTTTCAACTCATTTATCTTAAGTGTCTTAAAGGTACAGAAGAAGAAAAACGGCGTGTTTAATTATAGAGAGGGCAGAGAGAGGGTAGAAATGGTCAAGAAAAAATGTTTTTAAAAAAGAAATTATTACAAAAAAAGAAAAATCATGACATAAACCCCTTAAATAAACAAACTTGCACAAATCAATATTACACTTTCAATAAGAAATGGCACTTTAGCATACTTGTGCTTAAGGAAATAATATACTTTAACAGAATAGAGATATAACTGCATGATAATTGCAATTCAATTAAAATGCATTATAATTTAAAATTGATATTAAATGCAACTAGCTGAATATTAGAGTGCTTGACTTAATTACATCTTTATTCTTTATATATAATTTCAGAACTACTATTGTTTCATAATTACTTCTATAAATTGAAAATAAAAGTTTTAATCTGACATTATAACAAAGTGCACTTTTTAAAAGTGTTTTTAAGTGTGTTAAGAAATATATTTAAACTGAACTCTCATCAAGTGCACTTAAGTGGCCTTTTATTTCATTAAAGTCCCCCTGTAGTCAATAATTGTATCCCTTAAAACTGATCTTTGATCACCAAAATTACATATTTAAAAGTTTTTTCCTTGAAATTTTTTTTCACAGCTTAAAACAGCTTGAATGTAACTCGACACCCTTGCCTAATTTAGTATACGTGGTTCTATGAATATGCAAATGAGCCCCGCCTCCACTCCACTGGTTGACGATCACACGTTGATCTGATTGGTTACAAGGTAGTTTGTGACGTCAGAAACACCAGCGATAACAAACCGTGTTTTTGAGACTGTCTTAATACTCGGCAATGGTGTTGACTTATGAATTTGCACATGGTTTGTCTTAAAGCATATTAAAAACACACATAAGCCCTATTCGCACAGGATCAGTATTACCTGGTGACCTCTAGTCATTTGTAATAATTGCGGAGGTCGTCTGTGATCTTAATCCCGTGCGAATCGGCCATGTCTGTAATTTGTAAAGTAAAAATTCCCCTGCAAATGACCTGCCATATTCCGCCGAACACCGAAGTCCTGAGGTAATATTAGTCCCGTGCGAATCGGCATCTCTGTGATTTGGTGGGATCGTATATAATTTTTTCAAAGTTTTCGCTTCATGCGCGCCTTTTTATCCATCTTTCGCAAAGAATAGAGCTGCGTTGGAGTGTTTTGATAGTATTTTGGGTGCTGGGTCATATCGCTATACAGCAACTACACAATTTGCAGAAAAAGAAAGCTGAAAATCATCAGAAGAGCAAAAACAAAAAGAATGATTAGATGGAGATGAATGACATAGCAGCATGAGGCAAGGAACATTCTTCTGTTTATGATATATTATACAGCTAGACCTATAATGACGGCATTCATAACATTTCCAAGCAATAGCCTATTGACGTCATATCCGGGAGATAAGTCAGTGAATTTGAGTAAAATCAAAGGCTTCAGTTATCCCGTGCGAATGCGCCACACGAAATTCAGATGTGGAGGGGTAATTTCTAAATCACACATGGTCCCCATATAGTACTAATCCCATGCGAATAGGGCTATAGACAACATTAAACAACTTTAAAAGCTTAATTTTCACCATAGGGGGACTTTAATATATTATCTGCCATAAAACACACACACACACACACACATACACACTTTGAAGTACACTGAAAGTGCACATTCAACTCTATGAAGCCACTTTTTTTTCACAATTAACGGTTCACAGTACACATATATGACTACACCCAAATACCCACAGATACATTTTTCCAGATGTTTCAGCAGATGTAGTACCTGAACCTGAAGGACGAGCCCCTGCTGAACAGCACCGGTTTAGGTTTGGGTTTGGGCTCCTCAAAGAGCCTGAAGAACGCGTGATACTCCACACAGATCTTCCAGAACATTTTACAGCAGTCCCGACTCGCCATCAAAAACTCCAGAGTATCCTGATTAACATTCTCCTACAGGACGAGACAGACAGATAACGAATGGACAATATAATATAAGCCTAATATAATGACACATTCATGTCAAAACAGTAATATACAGCCATAACCACGCAGAAGTGAGACTCACGCTAGGGTCTGCTCTTAATTTGATAAGGAACCTCCTTCTCTTGAAACTCAGCTTGCGTATTGTCGACCAGTTGAAGTTGTTGATCCTGGTGTGCCCCTGAGTAAAGCACAACTCGTGTCATGGAAAGCACTCTGTTGCTCGTGAATGTGTGAGAGTGTGTGATTGCATGTACCTGAAACACGAGGACACCTCCGTGTGCTGCAGCCAGACTGAGTTTGGTTCCTTCTCTGTCTTTTGCAGGATGAAGTCGGACACCGTACATCTCTAACCTGCACACCGCCTCCAGCAGACGGTAATCTGACTCTGCGGGAGTCTGCCCACTTAAACACACACACACACAAAGTTATAACACTGCCTAGTGCTTTTGTTGCTAAATGCTATATTGTAGCCTACTTAAAGTGCCCCTAATATGCTTTTTGGGATATTCCCTTTCATGTAAAATTCTGCAAAGTTTCAAAGATCAAAGTGCAGATACATTTTTTGAGTTTTTTTCTCTCAAAAGAAAGAGGTGATTCTGAACCGCCTGAAACGAGTCGTCAGTAATTCCAGTCTCACTTCCTGCTAAATCTACGTATGTTTGTAATGCATTTGCATAACGTCAGTCTATGGTCTTCATTGGCTGCTGGTGAACAACGTCTACTTTGACCCTCAAACACTGTAGTTTTTCTGAGACTGGAAGAGTTTGTAAAACCGACACCATCGTTACTGCTACACATCACTGTATATCAAGAGCTGAAATTCAGATATGCTAATATCCTTTTGGTTTCTGACATGCGCTGTAAGCGGTAGACCAATCAAGACAGACTGGGCCATCTGACCAATCAGAGCAGAGTAGACCAATCACGACAGACTGGGCCATCTGACCAATCAGAGCAGAGGAGACCAATCACAACAGACTGGGCCAATCAATGCAGAGTAGAGTACTCTACTCTGGTTGGTCAGATGACCCAGTCTGCTGTGATTGGTTTGCTCTTCAATGGGACCAATCAGAACAAAGGAGGCTCTCAGATAGGAGGGGTTTAGAGAGACAGAACCCTTTATTGAACCCTTATTTCAGACATTGTGAGAAAAGAGCTGATGCTGCCATGGAAATTAATAGAAAATTACAGTTTTTTGATCTTGGATGCATATTCACCTGCTGTAGGAGATACAAACCTAATTAGAAACCTTTAAGGGTGTACTCACACCTGTTGTTCGGTTGGTTTGGTTAGTTTGGTCTGGACCGACAAAAAAAAAAAAAAGAAAAAAAAAAAAAAAAAACTTTTAGTCCTGGTCTGCATTCAGACTGGCAATTATATCACGACCCTAAAGATACAGAACTTGAAGTCATGGGGATGTTCACAACCTGATAGGTCGGTTTTTATGACTTATTGCCTATTTTAAGATAGAACTTACAGAACATCCAAAGCAATGCTGTGAGCGGGGATAAATGCGCTCGTTGTATGTGCGTAGCCTTTTGACCAGCTGAGAACGGGTGAAGAGCTTAACCAGACAGCAACATAGTGGTGTCACATCTGGTGTCAACATGTGGGCTGGATCTGGTACAACACATTTGCTGTCTGGGTATAAAATGTGCAAATGAGTCAAAACAGCAGCAGGAATCCTTCCGTCACACACAAAAACGAAGATCTGCTGTGAGGAGACGCAGTTCTGATGCCTATACCGAACTGCGATGGGCAACATCACGACGATGACGAGAAGAACCGGGTATGCTTGAGCATTCTGTCCTTTTTAGGGTCTCATCTTCCTGTTTTTGGTCTGTTTACATGTCTTTGGTCTGTGTTGCGTTCATATTTCAGTCGAACCGCACCATAATTTGTTTGGAGGCGAACTGAGATCCATCTTATCAGTGTCTCGGTCCACTTGTTTGGTGTCACCAGGATTTGTATGGCAGCGTTCACACTTTTTCAAATGAACCGCAGTAACAGAGCAATTGCACCAGGGTTCATTTTAATCCAATCAAACATGCCAAGTGTGAACACACCCTAAAATAGCATAATAAGGGCACTTCAAAAGGTTAGTTTACCCAAAAGTGAAAATTGTGTAATCATTTATAATGTCACAACAACATCTACTAAACGTCCTCTGAACATCCGACATTTATTGGCATATTTCTATCTACAATCTACAAATGACATCTTCCAGATGGAAATGCACGATCAAATCAAATAGATATTGATATATATGTAAACACTGAGCATTTGGGTGTTTGTGTCAAGACTCACATGTGTTTATGGTGGAACTCCATTATTTTGTCCATTAGGGCCATCTGGTCAGGGATGTAGTTGGTGTTAAGCAGATGCTGTCTGCACTGAGTTTCCTCAAAATCTCCAATCTCAGCTAAATAAAACACACACACAGGTTCACTATGAGTAACTGACTGACAGAGACAGCGTGAGAGATATAAAAAGTACAGGATGGAAGAAAATATTAAGAAGCAAATGTGTCCATGGTTTTGGAAACTGCTGGATTACATTACATTACAAAAAGAAAGACAATTATGTTTTTTAAAAAGAGGTTTAGACGTCAGATAAACTATTATATAACATAAAAGTAAGTATAGCAATAGCTAGTTTTAGACAAACATGTAGACAATCTCTTTAACTGACAGTTAATCATTGTGGAAAATATCGTATAAATAGTAATTAAATGTTTCTGTTTTTGGCCAAATTGTAGTGCTGACTGCATTCCACAAGTTCAACCTTTCAACCCTGTTACTAAAGTTATTGTAAGAAAATCAAATAAATATATATTTCTTTACATTCATAATACTGTAAAAATAAGTTTATATAGGTGAAATTCCAGGCTACTGGTGAACCTTTCGGTCATCTAATTGTCGATTGTGTAGGTCCACTTCCCCGCTCGAAGACTGGTAGCAGTTATTTATTCACTGTGATGAGTTTGAACACACGCTTTCCTGCGGCATATCCACTGCGCACCATTACGTCTCGTTCTATTGTGAAAGCTTTAACCCAGTTTATATCTGTTTTTGGGATTCCAAAAATCATCCAAAGTGATCAAGGTTCAAATCTCACTTCGCATCTCTTCCAGCAGGTGTTAAAACAGCTGCACATTAAACAATCAATCTACGTCGTATCATGCACAGGGTGCATTGGAGAGATTCCATCAGTCGTTGAAGTCACTTCTCCGTGCGTACTGTGTGCAGCTGGATAGAGATCGGGAAGAGGGTTTACCATGGATGATGCTCGCTGCACGTGAAGTAGTGCAGGGAAGTACGGGTTTCAGCCTTGGTCTTTGGCCATGAGGTTCACAGACTGTTGTGTGTATTTCAGCAGGTCGGTAAAGCTGTAGAGCAGGGTTCCTCAAACTCGGCCCTGGAGGGCCACTCTCCTGCACAGTTTAGCTCCAACCCTGACCAAACACACCTAGCTGTGAGTTTCTAGTGATCCTGAAGACATTGATTAGCTTGCTTAGGTGTGTTTGAGCTAAACTCTGCAGGACCGAGTTTGAGGAACCCTGCTGTAGAGCCTCCTAAAAACTTAACCGACTCATCCAGGCTAGAGAACTAGCTAAATTAAATCTGGGAAAACATCAGAAAAACATGAAGCATTTGTATGATCGTACGGTTGGACGTTGAGTGTTTGTACCAGGTGATCAAGTTCTCGTCTTACGGCCTATGGTATCTTCTCCTTTTGAAGCCAAATTTGATGGCCCATTTGTTATACAACGAAAATTGACTGATGAAAATGATGACGTCTCAATGCCATCGCGGAAAAAGTCCGTTAAACGATGCCATGTAAATCTATTAAAACCCTATTGTGAAAAGGAAAGCAAACCTGTAGAACATTTTACATCTTTGCATCCAGCACTTTTGGCCGTTTCCATCGGTGGGGGTACTGTGAGTTTGGTGTGTGAGGAAGAGGAGACCATTTCGCCCGATGATTGTGTTTTCTGTGGCCGTTTGAATAATGCCGAGTCATTGCACAACTTGGAATATTCTCTCCGTAATTTATCTCCTGTAAGATGCCAGGAATTGTGTGAGGTATTACTTAGTTTTCCGAATTATTTGGTGATGTGTCGTCGCGTACTGATTGGGTTGAAAATGATATCGATGTGGGGGACGCAAAGCCTATTTTAAAGCCTATAAGCGCAAAGCAGCATTTTTATCGTGTTGCACCTGAGAAACGGGAATTGATGGAGAGGGAATTATGAAGTATATGTAGGACCAGAATATAGCAGTACCTTCATTTTCTGCCTGGGCTTCCTCATGTATTTTGGTTGGAAAGTCAGACGGTACTGAGAGGTTTTGTACGGATTTTCCTTTGCCCCGCGTCGAAGACTGTGTGGACCAGGTTGGTTCAGCCAAGTTTGTCAGCAAGTTTGACTTGCTGAAGGGCTATTGGCAAGTGCCTTTAACCAACGCAAGAAATTTCGTCTTTTGTCACCCCGTCAGGGTTATTCTTACCAGGTCATGAGTTTTGGCCTGCAAAATGCTCCAACGCCTCATGAACCGAGTAATTTCTGGTCTTGAGGATTGTGCGGTCTATTTGGACGATTTAGTAGTTTTTAGCGACAGTTGGGAGTCTCATTTAAATGCGTGCGTTCGGTGTTGAGACGTTTGTCTGATGCTCGACTTACAGTAAACTTGGCCAAATGCGAGTTCGCCAAGTGACGTATCTCGGGAAGGTGGTGGGGAACTGCGAAGTGCGTCTGATACAGGCTAAAGTGCAAGCCATCCAGAATGTTCCTTCCCCAACTACAAAGAAAGAGCTCATGAGGTTTTTAGGGTTGGTCTACTGTGGTGGCACCACTTACATACTTGTTAAAGGGTAAGACAAAGTTGATCTGGTCTTAGAGTTGCGAAATGGCTTTTGAGAACGTGAAATCCTTGCGGTGTTCAGCGCCTGTGCTTATGGCTCCGTGCTTTGACAAACCTTTCACGTTGCACGTCGATGCCAGTAATGTGGGAGCTGGAGCTGTTCTTCAGCAATCTGGTGTGGACGGAGTATCATTCAGTTAGTTTCTTTTCGAGAAAGTTTAACTCATACCAGAGTAATTATTCTGTTGTCGAAAAGGAAGCGTTAGCCCTTATATGGGCTTTGCAGCATTTTGCTGTTTACATTAACTCCAGTGCACTTATTGTGATGATCATAATCCAATAACCTTTCTGAATTCTTTGCAGAGTCCGAATCAGAGGTTGGTTCGGTGGTCCTTGTTCCTGCAATCCTTCTGTCTGGATATTCGACACATTCGAGGATCGGAAAATGTGGTAGCTGATGCGCTCCAGATGCATTTAAATCTATTGGATTTGAATTTGTTATTCCCTTTGGCGTTTTTGGGAGCTGTCTTTGGTCCTGAACTTGTGTGTACCCTATGACTGTTTGAGTTTTGTTACAGGGATCTTTGTGGGAGTCCTCGTCTTATGGGGAGGGGTGTGACGACCTCTGGTGTTGGATTTGGGAATTGCTGTTTTGTACCTGAGCCCACTAATTACCTAAATTGGCAATCAACTGGAAACACCTGTGACCGTGCCTTAGGGTGCTTTCACACTGGGCTCGCTTGCTGCGGTCCGAGCCTGAGCGCGATTGTTCCCGGCGCCCCACGTGGCATTGGTCTGGTTTTAAACTCAACCTTGATTCTATCGACCACTGGTGCGTTTGCGTGCATATTACGTCATCGCAAACGTGCACGCCGCATGATAGAAACAGAACACAGGTCAATACATTTAGTTTTTTATCAGTTTGTGCTGTTATGCGCAGCTGAGTGAACAGCACAGCTTTACTGTGAGTGTGTGACGCATAAGCTAGCTTTCTGCTGCTTGCAAACAGACTCTTATGAGGAGACAGTGGATTTCCAAATTTGTTGCCAATTCCACGCGATATGCGCGAATACACTGCCGGCTCACTCTCACTCATATCCAAGGTAAATCATCAACACTATCATCCCTTACATGTGTTTTATTTAACTAAATACATAATAATCAGCTAAAACGCATGCGCAGGTTACTTTAATTCCTGAACAAGTGTACACCTGAGTCCATGTTGCTTTCACGGCACGGTTCGAGTGTAACCGAAACCAGAGCACCTCCTCCAGGCAGTCTCAGTTTCGGTACCCCAGTGCGCACCCGGGTCCCATGACAGCGCTCACATTAGTGATTTTTCATGTGAACCGTGCCCCGTTCCGAACTAAACTACCGGTGTGAAAGCACCGTATCACAGTAAACATTCCTTTTGCGTCATACAGTAATAGTTTATTAGCCGAACTGTAGGCTCTCATTCGGCAAGAAGCATAGCAACTGGACGCATTAATACAGAACTCATTAGTTGTGCAGTCACAGGTGTGTGATTATGAGCTAGTTTATACCTTTCAGTCTGGCTCATCCAATCAGAACTATTGATCTATTTGAATGAAGGCTATAAGCTAGTTAAGACAGCATCAGACTCTCTCACAAATGAATATCAGTCAGCATAACTCACACTGGATGATATGAGACACCAGAAGAGCAGCGCTGGCGTCGCTACAGGTGAGCCGTCCACTGGCCAGATCCTGCCTGACCTGCAGCGCAAACAAGTACCTAAAAGAGAACAGGCATATAAACACACGGCAGAGACACATGAACCCTGACAGAGACTGAGTGACGGCTCACCTGCTCAGATCCTCCAGCAGCAGAGAGTGATCAGGGGGGAAGAATTTCACAACAAACCGAAGGACCGTGTGCTTGGGCCCTGGACACACACACACACAGACACACACACACACACACGCCTTGAATTAATGTGTTACACTCAAAAGCAGAGTATATTTTGTGCAAACCTCAGGGAGATACTAAACTCTCTCTCTCACACACATACACGCACGCACGCACGCATAACAGTGAGGCCTCTTACGTGTGATCTGCTTTCTAATGGGCTTTAGTAAATCCAGCCAAACCTGTGGAGTAAAGCACACAGCATAGATGAGTACGACTGTCACACAGATCTTTATATAGGCCTCACACGACACAACCTCAGCGTCTCACGCCAGAGGAATACATTCACCTATAACTGCCCACTTTAACTATTTTATGCTCATCTCACTGAGCCCCTACAGTAGCAACATATAAAGCAATTATAAAGGTCAGAGAGATGGTGGGAAAGTAAACACTAACCATTCTTCTATGACGGTTCTGCAACTCCAGGCCAAAGTAATCGCCTTCAACAAGGTTCAGATGCAAGCAGACCATCTCGAACAGGACCCGCCCAGATGATCGGTGCTGTTGGCAACAACACACACAGTGTTTCAGTATAAACATACCTTGTGAAAAACAAGTACACTTCAGCATATACTTGTTTTTTAAGTACTTATTACAGAAATAATATAATTTAAGAATATAATTAAGTGACTGACAGTAATGTTTTCAGACACTTAATTGCATGTTAATTGAAATGAAAGGAAACTGTATTATGGTCTAAGTGCTTTTCACCCACTTAAGTAGGACTTAAGTACAGTTGCATATGTAATTCTTTTTAAAAGAGTTCTTAAGTGTGTTAAGATAAGTAGTCATGAAAGTGTCTCTCTTTAAGTACAATTAAGTGACCTTTTATTATTATATTATTATTATTATCTGCACTGCAAGATATTTTTAAGTACACTAATTTAAGTACTTTGATACAATTAAGCAAATGCAGGATACAGCTAAGAATTCTTACACTGTATCCTAATCAAGTTTCCTAAACAAATGCCCACACTGAGAGCAAAACAGCTTTGTGATGTGGCAAAAACATAATAAGAGTATATTGGAGGTGTCCCATTCAGTAAATCTTGAATTATGGACCAATGAGATTTAGTTGTGGCTTATTGTACAGGACTTTGCAGTGTAACACGAGAAATAAACACCAACCTCCCCGCTATACGGCGGTTGCGATCATTGTTATTTAAGACAGAAACTCTGATAAACAGAATTTATTGCTGATTGGAATCGATGCTGTCCTGCAACAGCTCAGACTGAAGGCCCAGACAATACACTTCACTGACATCATCCCCACTGCCCCGCCCCCTTCTGAGGAAACTCAAGTCTGAGCAAAGATCTGCACCAATGACATGAGATCTTGAACATTCCATCCGGGTGAACATTCCATCCGGTTCCCATGGAAGATTGAACGGTTGCCATGGTTATCATAACCGGGAGCAAGATTATGAACTCATCTCACTACACAGAGACACATCATTAAGACATAGAGAGAGAGAGAGAGAGAGAGAGAGAGAGAGAGAGAGAGAGAGAGAGAGAGAGAGAGAGAGAGAGAGAGAGAGAGAGAGAGAAACAGAGAAAAAGGTCTCAAGGGAAAGACCATAAGAAAGGAAATCTGAACAGAATAGAGCAAGAGGGAGGAAAACAAATGGATATTTCTCAAATAGATGGCTATCATTATTAATTTCGTTATAGCCACACGCACACACACACACACACTAGGACCACAACAAAAAACAATACAACTAATATCAATAATGAAAATATTTGGCAATGAATATCATTATCCATTAGTTGGGTCTGTGCTCTTATATCGTCTGAAGAGAAACATTGTGAATTTCAATGGTGTATATTTGCTCAAAGCTAATTTACTCTAGCATATAGAGGACATTAATGCTTAAAACATGGGGCCTTTAAACCTTTTTAGTCACAATGTTAACTTGGCATACTGTTTAAAGGAAACAATTGGCCAAGAAAGATACATGTACTTTCAAAACAGTTAGCTGTAGCGCTAATACACACATTCATTTGTATGACTCACTCTCTCTCTTTGTCTCTTGCTCTACAAACAGAACTGACCCATTATATCTAGTTAACATGAGCCAAGTCAATTACTGAGAGGTCACAAGATAACAGGGGCGGGTGAAAATGCCACAGGCGTTTGTGTGTGTGTGTGTGTGTGTGTGTGTGTGTGTGTGTGTGTGTGTGTGTGTGTGTGTGTGTTTGTGTAGTCTACTCATTAACTCAGCCCTGCAGAAACTGGTTTTCAGTCAGTAGAAAATCACCCTGAAACATTCAGCCCTTTTGGTTTGCAAGATCTGAGAGATTTTGCAAAGACAATCGTGTACAGACACAGAAAAAGCAAATGGTCTGTGATCTATTCTATTGTGTCAGGAGGACTGATTGTCTTTGCCTTACTTTCGTTTGCCTTAAAGACATGTCATTACAGATTACATCACACTCACACACGCATGATGCGCACACACACACACACGCACGCACGACACACACACGCAATAAAATAATGAAAAATACTATTCACATTTTTCAATTCAATGCACATTCATTTGTATAGTGCTTTTCACAATACTTATCTTGTCAGGAATCGGTCACGGCAATACTAGAGAGAGGACTCATATGCAGAATGGACAAGGAGGTGATATTTATTGGTAGACTAGGCACACAGTGGAAGGTAAGGAGTGAAGACAACCCAATCAGTAGGACAGGGTACACGACAGGAGTTAGGCAGGAGAACTGAGGAGATGCGGCAGCACCAGATGGAATGAAAATACTGGAGATCAGGCCGCGGCTCGAGGAACTAGAGGCTGGCACTTAGAGGCCTAAACTGAAGCTGTGCCAGTCTTGCTGCCAGGCATAGAGAATCAGTAGCCAGGGAGGATATAGGAAGCACGGGAGGGCAGGAACCAATACAAGACTCATAATATGCAAGGCAAGACTCAAAATGATGTGAAAACAAGAGACAACAAAAGATAACAAGAGCAAAATAAAAAGACTAACGATACTATGACTAGAAAAGGGAGCTAGAATAAGCACTGGAGAGTAACAAAGAAAACTAAAATAAGAAACAAGAATTCTAGATTAGATAACAGAAACTTACAAATAAAAGGAAATAAAAAAGAGGGCAACAAGGCAGGGAACTCGTGGGAAAAGAAACTAAAAGTCATGAATGCTGCAAAATCGAAAAAGAAAAAACAAAAACCAGAGCAAAAGTAAAAATTGAAACTAGAGTAATAAACTACAACCAGGAAACACTAGAACTATCAACAGGATCTTATACATGACAAGCAGTTAAACAAAAAAGTTTAGGCAAGTAATCATGTATGTAACAACAATGCACGCAACAAACCAGCAAAGACATGAGGTAAAGAAGTACAATATAAAGGGAGCAGAGCACATGAGGATCAGGTGAACACAATGAAACAAATGAGGACAAGACAAGGACTAAATAATGGGCTGTGGCAACAGGAGGAGGGACGAGAAGAGCACATGGCCAACACAAACAAAGACAGCGCCATGTGCCCAGGCACAAGACAAACAGAAACATTAAATAAAGACGAAACAGACAAGGACCCTGACAGTTCCCTTGGCCCCTCCCCCCTCCAATGGACATCCACACTGGGTAAAGGAGTCCAAGGAGACAATGGGTTAGTCAGGGGCTAGTCTCGCGTAGCCTGACCCTCAGTCTGACGGCAGAAGGTCTGGACTCTATCACAGCTTTTCTTGGCCAAGGATCACCCAAGATGACGTTTGACTTACATGTGACGCAACCAATCACAGTTCGTTTTGTTTTGCGGTCATGTTTAGGGGCGTGACAATATAATGTCGATGTCCCTACAATAACAGCGCATCTAATAAATTATTCATTCAAGAACGTTGGGCAAGTTTACTGCAACAATGGAGCCGTGAACTTCACATACTTTTGCAAATCCAGCATTTAGTTGATCCTGATAAGCGCTCATTGTCACAGTTGTAAACACAAAGGCTTTCTTCTTTCGCAAGGGATTTTGGTGTCACGGCATTTGTTTCCAGGCAGACAAATAAAGAACGCGACACACACATCTCCCGGACATACTGTAGAATTCAACCAATCACGTTTCCAGAAAAGTGTGCCATTACCATCAGACGTTCAGCCAATGGTCCGTTGGCGTGACGTCTGAGGCTGAGACTAGTCAGGGGCCAATGAGGTACCAACTGGGATGGGCGGCTGGCGAGTAAAGCTTGGAGTACCGTAACACCCAGGGAACACAGTGGGTGGGACTGGGAGGGTGGTAATCAGTCCAGTGGGATAGTTTGGGGCTGAGCAGAGAGGTGCCAGATTTGGATGATCATGACGGCCAGGAAATACAGAGGACGGGATGGGAGGGGAGGGAATCTGATTAGTGACACCTCTAGAAACAGGGTCCCGCTTCACTGGTGGGGACTTTCTAACTGAGCAATTTGAGACAGATTTAGGGAGAGTCTCTTGATTGGGGAAATACTTGGGAATGAATTCAGGGGCCAAAACCGAACTGGCGGGAAAAGAGGATGGCCTCTGTGACTCCCAGACCGACATATCGTCAGATGCAGCCTCCAAGGCTCTAACAGACTTGCTCTGGAATGAGATGCTCTGGAATGGCCTCCATGGCCAGATCAGGAACAGTTTACGTGGAAGAAGCCATGCTGATTTGAACGCCCACCTTGGATATGGCATGACTGGTAAATGATTCAGGTTGTGCAGTCACGTTTTTTCTTCACCAATGTAGGCACAGCTGGTGAATTGGGCGGCTTAGGGGTTGGTTTCACCAAACAAAATACTTCTGGAACCACTGGATACGGGACCAATTGTGTCAGATCCTCCTGGACCACTGGAATAAGGACCTCCTGACTTTGGCCCTCCTGGATCAATGAATTTGGGACCTCCTGACCTGGGCCCTCATGGACCACTGGGCCTGGGGCCTCCTGACTCCGGCCTAACTGGACAAATTAATTTGGGACCTCCTGATTCTGGCCCTCTTGGACCACTGGACAAGAGGCCTCCTGATTTGGGCCCTTATAGACCAATGGTCTTGGGGCCTCCTGACTTGGGCCCTCCCGGACTAACAAATTTGGGGCCTCCTGACTTGGGCCCTCCCGGACCAATGAATTTGGGACCTCCTGCACCACTGGACTAGGGGTCTTTTGACTCTGCCCGTCCTGGACCAATGGGCTTGGGGCCTCCTGATTTGGGACATCCTGGACCAATGGGCTTGGGACCTCTCAAAGAAGGGCTTTCGACTGCTCAGCATGGGCTCTCCTTCTCTTCTGCTTCCAGGGGCACAACAATGCACGATTGGCCACTTCTGGGGTCACTGTAACCGTCTTGACTGCAACTGGCAGGGCAGGACCCTGACATATCATTTTAAAGCAGCTTTACAGAAACAATCCTAATACTACTTTGTTAAAACACTGTTGCTACAATATAGTCAACATAATACAGCAATTGCAGAACTTTTACTTCTGTATTGTGACAGATTTTTTGAGTAAAAACTACATATTTAAAAAGAAAACTTTAATAAACTGGTAATTGTGCCACAAAGACAAGGATTTAAAAAAAAATGACACATTACTCCCAGCAACCACTGTTTGGACAATCTGATAAATCAACCTGCAAATGGCTTAAAGTTGACTCTACATTTTCGACTGGGACAGGAGAAAGCATTTTAACAGCCTTGCTGGTTGAGGTAGTTAAGATGCCTAACATACAGTATGCTAGTGCTGGTCAGCAATACGTTTTCAGAGAGGTAAACTATTTAAAGCAAGTTTAAAAAGTTAGGAGATGGACAAACACCATGTCAAAATCTAGTTTTGCAAATGTTGGCAGGGAAAATCTGCCATATGTGAAATGATGGTGAAGCACGTCAGAAAGTGAAAACTAAAGAATGTGAGATAATTGCTGGATTTTCACGTTAAATTATACTGGGCAATGCAAACAGATAGTCAGAGTGAATGACAGTGGTCAAACACAAGATACACATTGCTTTTATCATGACCCATGATGACAGAGAAAACAAAGAGAAAGAGCGCCATCTTTACCAAAGACATGACCAAATCAACACAATAAAACTGAGAAAACAAGATATTTCACTCCAAACATTTTATGAAGATGCAAACCTCACTCTTGCTCCACAAGACAGCATCATATTTAAATTTACAGAAACGGTGAACCGTCTGTTTAAAATAACTCTGTGAGAATAACTAAGGTTCAGTCTGTCAACTTCTTGCTCAACGAACAGCCTGGGTTTATAGTAGGACTACCTGATCACCAGAAAACTGTTGAAGAAGAATAAAAATCGTGGTGTTGATATTTAGACTTCTGGCTCTATAGAACAGTGGCAAGGAAAACTAACTTTATCGCGCTCCGAGAGCCCTCTAGTGGTCGGGAGCATTTACGTTGTGTTGCAGCTTTATTTCGTTGTGTTGTACATTTTCTGTTGTGTTGTGGATTCATTTCGTTGTGTTGTGAACTTATGTGTGCTTTTTAAATTTCGTTGTGTTGTGCACTCCTGGGCCACCGTACTGTTAACATCAAAACTCCCACTTATTTAAATATTGCACTACTAATCATGATGACAGCCCCAGCCTTTCAAGAAATACAAGAAAGTCTATGTCTATAGTGACTGTCTATTTGTCTAGCACGGTTCTCACATAACTATGAAGCAGCACAACTGTTTTTAACATTGATCAAACAGTTTCTTAGTTGATCAATAATCAATGTTTCTTAGGGCAGCAAATCAGATTTTGTTTGAAATCTTCAACAGAAACTCATTTTTAAAATATGTAGCCCTGCCCCTTTTCCTTGTCCCTGCGCTCGTTCTGTTCCATCAGCTGGTTTGTATTTTCACAGCATGAAGGTAAGATCTTACGGATTTATGAACGAACCTCTCGTTTTAAAATCTTCCCATTTGTAATGAAATCCACTTCAAATATTACAATCATGCTTTATACATCCACTTCACCAGCTACTCTTCGACAGCTATGCCATAGGAATATACAGAGCTACAGCAAAAACAGAAGTTCAAACACAATATTCTACAGATGGCTGCAGGCCCGTTTCTCTGGCGCATTAGGGATATGCCACTGTAATACTGCATCTGTTTCCTGAAATGACCCTGGTACTGGTAATGTGTCTGAATTCAGAGCTCATCCAGCATGAATGTCAGAAACAGATGTGAATATAAGAACAAGAGTGGGAACTTTCTACACATGCTCACAAACACAAAGTTCCATTACACACACACACAGAGAGAGAGAGAGAGAGAGAGAGAGAGAGAGAGAGAGAGAGAGAGAGAGAGAGAGAGAGAGAGATGCCATCCTGAGGTCCCTCATACACACACACAGCGAGAGAGAGAGAGAGAGAGAGAGAGAGAGATGCCATCCTGAGGTCACTCATAACACACACACAGTGAGAGAGAGAGAGAGAGAGAGAGAGAGAGAGAGAGAGAGATGCCATCCTGAGGTCACTCATAACACACACACAGTGAGAGAGAGAGAGAGAGAGAGAGAGAGAGAGAGAGAGATGCCATCCTGAGGTCACTCATAGACACACACAGAGCGAGAGAGAAAGAGAGAGAGAGAGAGAGAGAGAGAGAGAGGGAGGGAGAGAGAGAGAGGGAGAGAGAGAGATGCCATCCTGAGGTCAATCATACACACACACAGAGCGAGAGAGAAAGAGAGAGAGAGAGAGAGAGAGAGAGAGAGAGAGAGAGAGGGAGGGAGAGAGAGAGAGAGAGAGAGAGAGAGAGAGAGAGAGAGAGAGAGAGAGAGAGTGAGAGAGGGAGAGAGAGAGAGATGCCACCCTGAGGGTCACAGAGATATATAGATATTAAGTATACTATATCTTTCTTTCTCCCTAACACTTTCTGAGAGCCATTCCTCTACGCTTTTCTGCCACTTATGTGCGAGTGTGTGAATAGGGTTGTGTTCGTCTGTTGGCAAGGTGTCCTACTTTTACGTCTAAAAATTTGTAGCTCCTCATCAGCTGGTCAGTATGAAGAGACGCTGGAAGTGTGTGTGTGTGTGTGTGTGTGTGTGTGTGCAGGGCCGGCCCGTGGCATAGGCAGTATAGGCAAATGCTAAGGGCGCCGGCGCCTTATACCCTAGGGGGGGCGCCAGAACCGCGTAAGGAACTTTCCACTTTTATTGTAACATGAGGCGCGCGCCACGCCACAAAGCAGGATGGGAAACCACCTCCACCAATCAGACTTCTTTTACCCGTGGCGCCATTCGGTTTTCGTTTTTATTGCGTCAAAAAAAATTAATATGTCAAAGCGTCCAAAATTATGTGGTAACCAGGGGAGGAAAAAAAGAAAAGAAGAGGAGGAAAAACGCGACAAAGACAAAGGTATATTACAGTAAAGATGTTGTTAATGATATTATTTTGATGTTACAGAACGATGATCAATAATGCCATTAGTCATTAGCATACATGGTTAGCTAATCTATAAATAACCAGCGCTATCTGCTAGTTCTAACCAAAATATTAACAGTCAATGGTTCTAACAGATAAGCCTAGCGCTATTATTATGGAAAATAGTAATATGAGTACCTTCCTCGGACAAATGTGTAAATATTATATCTAATCAGCAGGTGTATTAATGTTAATTTGGTAACACTTTACAATAAGGTTCATTAGTTAACACTAGTTAATGTATAACTAACATGAACCAACCATTAGCAATCCATGTGTTACTGTATTTGTTAATCTTTGTTAATGTTAGCTAATATAAATACAGCTGTTCATGGTTTGTTCATGTTAGTTCACAGTGCATTAACTAATGTTAACAAGATTTTAATAAAGTATTAGTAAATGTTGAAATTAACATGAACAAAGATTAATAAATTCTGTATACGTGCAGTTCATTATTAGTTCATGTTAACTAACGAACCTTATTGTAAAGTGTTACCGTTAATTTCATTGACATCATTATCTCACGTTTTCCCAGCTTGTAATAATCAATCAAAATACCTTTAATAATCATAATGATAATTCCATAGTTGTAACGCCAGCTGTTAACTGTGTTACAGCTCATATTGTCTATAAAGTGTGTTTATCATGTTAAAATTTACACCTGTGGCTGTGTTAAAGTGCACATCATTAATGTTAGAGCATAACTTAGCATTCCCACATGCAATATTATACTGCAGTTTACTGATTCTTTTGCATTCTTTTGCATAGATAAGATAAGATAGATAAGATATTAATGTCTTATTTTGCACAGTGCCGTATTTCTATTGTATTTAAGTTGATGTCACTTGACAGACTTGAGTTGAGTTCATCTTTTTTTATTTGTTTATTTAATTATTATTATAATTAGTATTTTGAATGTGCAATTGTTTTAGTTAAATAAAAGAATGTCCAAAACAAAGCTATTAAGTTTCTTGTGAGTATATGTACACTAACAGTGCAAGTACTGTACTGCGATACAAGGGGGCGCGGGGGCGCCACCTAAAATCTTGCCTAGGGCACCAAATTGGTTAGGGCCGGGCCTGTGTGTGTGTGTGTGTGTGTGTGTGTGTCAGTGACCTGATTTATCAGTACTTTTTTAGTGCTGAGTTAAAAAAAAATGAGCAGAAATACACAAATTGATGAAGCCCTGCACATGACATGCAGAGGAAAAAGAGATATTGTGGCCCCTAATTAAGAACTTGTTTTAGGTAAACCGTGGCCTCGTAATACTCATTTGTGCTCTCATTTTAATTTAATCAGAATAACTTCCCCTTCCTCTTGCAGCATCTCTTCTCTTCTCTGATGATGAGGGCAACCTGTCACTCACATGAGATCCACCAATAGCAAACCACAACCATCCAATCAATTCCACACAGACTAAATCAAGCCCCGCCCACATTTGTTCTTGTTCGAGTTTCACTCAGGCTGCGTCCCAAAGCTCATGGTGTCGTTGGAGGACACATTTCAAGGTAGGAAGGCATCAAAGCACGTCCAAATTCAATGTAAGCTGGATTATTCTCCTGAGATTCCTTCATCTGAATGATTTTTGAAGGCAGCATAGATGTATCCTCCAATGTCTTTGATATCCCACAATCCTGAGCTTTCCATTCTGTGAAAGTTGAGCTAGAAAAATAAATATGCTGTCTGAAAGAGACAGTTGGTGGTCAGTTTGTGTGTAAATGTACGTTTTTGACCAACGTTTTCTACATCTGATGTCATTTCCAGCAAGAAATTACTATTGTAGTAATTAATTATTCGCGTAGTTTTCACTAAAGCTCACTCTATTTTGCTGTCGATCATTAAACCGTAACGCTGCCTCAGAAGTCTCAGATATTGTGCACAAATATTGCCTGCAGTGAGGCAACAAGTCACTGCCTGAGTGTGCAGACGCAGCGTCAGATGTGCGTCACTGCATAGAGCAGCTTCCGTTTACTGGCAACTTTAGCTAAAAGGAGGGATTTAATTAATCATTTGTGGGAACGAATTATTGTTTTTTTTCCCCTCATGCATGTCATGTGTTGGGCTCCATACAAAATACAGAGAAAGAAAGAGAAAGAGAGAGGGCACACAGCCTACTTATAGGGACAGCAATTGCATTATGTGCATTATGTATGTGCATAACAGTGCATTATGGGTATTCTCAAGCTGTTGAGCGTACATCGGTTATACACTCGGTGCATTGTGGGATTGAATGAGTGCACTCGAGAACGTCCACTATGGTTTCAGAAACCACTACTAATGGCTGTTTCCTCAAATAGTGCCCTATTTAAGGGTGAAGGGATTTCAGACACAGTGATTATGACTCAAACCAGTGTTTATTTTTATTCAGCTCATCATTACATGATTATCTGACATATTGATTGAGTCAATAAGGAGGATGGAGGAACATCCTCTTCAAGGACTTTATCATCTTCACACACACAGACAGCTTAAACTGTAAAACAAGCACAGCATATGAGGCCAGTAATGAGCACAAGCTTCAGTCCAGGCTGATCTTCCAGCAGTGCCTGCGCTAAAGTCACACTTCTTACACTCTTTATTTTGCAACGTGGAAGTGAGCTATTTTCAGAGAATCCATTCGCCGCTACAGGAAAACAGCTAGAAGATTTACAAAGTGCAGTAAAACTCTTTTCACTACACACCAGTGAATTTATGATTATGACAATACATTAAAATAATATGATATTAAATAGCATTAGGCCTATGCAAAATCAAGCAGCATAACGGACTGTTTTTGTTGACACCGGAAGACTCATAGATTTATATTACAAATTGTGCCCAATCATCCCATAAAATATGAGATGGATAAAGTTCACAGGATTGTATATGGCAATCGTGTGTGTGTATGTGTGTGTGTGTGTGCGTGTGTGTGCGGTTCAGAGCAGCTGATGCCCAACCAAACAAACGTCAGGACAATAAAATATCTCTCAGCTCTCTGTGGTTTCACACTTCTGCAATGTTTCACACTTCTGCAATGTTGCCGGTTACAAGAGAAAACGACTCGGTTACTCACGTAACCTCGATTCCCTTGGATAAGGGTAAAATTGCGTAAGGAGTATTGCGTAGCTGTACCCTATGGGGAAACTTCTTTTTCTCCAAATACTGAAGCCTTTTGTATAATAACGCAGTGCTACGGAAAAGGAAACGGGAGAGCGCGAGGGGCGGAATGGCACCGATTGGTCCACTGACCTGCCAATAGCGTGGAGTAGTGTAATATATTTTTTCCATGAATGAGTATTAAATTATTCCCAATAGAGGGTTTCCACTACACGCCATCAATCCGGAAGTCGGCCATTTTGGAGGCACTGAACGTAAACTATGCCACTGAACTGAATGGATTCGCAAATTTGGCTGATTATTGCTGCTGAAAAATAGTCGAGTTTTGGTCTATACTAATCGGTCGCACCGGGAAAAAATATTTCAAGTTCTATACACTGTCAAAAGTTAAAGAGAAGAGTTGACTACGGCTAAAATGTTGACGTAAAGTAGTTCACTATGGCTACGTTCACACTGTCAGTCCAAATCCGTTTATCTTTGTATCCGATTGGAATCTGATGTAAAATGATGTCCACACTGTGTATCGCAACTGTTCAGCTCCGATGTGTGTCCATTCAGCTCTTCGGCAATATGGCAATGATGTTGCGTCGATGGAGGGGTTTGCATTTGCAATAAAGATGTTGTCTTATTTAAAGTTTACAACATGTAAATGTGTAGCCGCCGCAATGGACTACTGCGTCTCGAGCGGCAGAACTGCAGGAGGCTGGTGTGTTCAGCTTTTTTCCGTGCTCTTGTTTGCGCTGGTTTCAAAAATAATCATTTTCTGCTCGTCCGGCACTTTGCTACAACACAGCCTTGTTTCGGCAGCGACCTTCAGCTTGCTCCCTATACTATCCCTATCCTCGACAGCGATGCCGTAGAGATATTCAGAGCGACCGCAAAAACGGAAGTTCAGAGACAATATTCTAAAGATGGCGGCGCGCTCGTTTCTCTGGTGCATAAGCTCGTTATGATTTCACAGCTTCCACGTGTTTTTCCGTGCTTTATTAGTGTAACAATGTGTTTTAGTACTCAGTAGTACATAAACAGTGCAATCTATGCTGTCGTTTACATCCGAGTGCCTTCATAATGGCCGCGCATCCGGGTTACCCCCCAGAACGTGACGTCGGTGAAAACCCTTATAGCACTGCGTTATTATACAAAAGGCTTCAGTATTCGGAGAAAAAGCAGTTTCCCCCGTACAGCTACGCAATACGACTGACCATTTGAAAGGGAACTAACATATAATTGTCGATACTGGAAAACTATTTCCACAACATCTATTAATTATCACAATCATGTTCAGTAGAGATACATTCTCTACTACATATACTCACAATATGTCAACTTGTTTTTAAAAATATTTGCATAAAATTACATTAGCCATCATGATGCTGTAGAGACAATTCCACCAATCAGAGTCGCGGTGAGCAAATCACAACAAAAGCCTCAGAACGTTCTGGCAAGGTTCTCTCAAACAAAGGTTAGCACAAAAACATTATTTATACATCATTCATGGGCGTTTTCTGAAGCGTTGGACGATTGTTTCACTTTTTTAATACTACTCGTTTCAGAATGTTCAGAGAACATTCAAAAGTCCACGTTTGCAAAATTATAAAATAGAATGTTCCCTTAACAATCGTAGAACCAAGAAAAATTATTTAATAACGGACAGAAAACATTCAGAAATAACATTTTTAAAACTTTATGGGAATGTTAGCAAAATGTTCTTATAACATATTTTTGTTATCTAGGAATATCGCATATCGAGCGTATCGCTCTCAAAATCCTTTAATATTTGTAAATATAAATGTATATTTAGCAATAAACTTTAAATATATTGTTTCTCTCTCTCTCTCTCTCTATATATATACATATATATATATATATATATATATATAATCAACAACTTTAAATGAATTGTTTTATATATGTGCAATAATTTTAAATTTGATTCATTAATTTTATTCGTTCTCTTTCCCGTTAAATACACAGTCTTGTACCTTTGTCTTTTGTCATTTTTCAAAATATTTGTTTTGCTTTCCAAATTTGTATTGTTGTGATTCACCTCATAGTTGGCTTATAATGCTTTAATGAAAACTTTTTTTTTTAAATCCCTATGGGAGAAATGAATGCAATTTTTTTTTTCTTTGTCCAAAGCGGTTTCAATAAGCGCCATCTCCTGTCAGAGAGTGAATTCACATTCTCATTTAGCCCACCTGCCGTTTTTTTAAACATTAGCCTGGACAGACAAATGGCATGTGAAAATCAGACCGAACGTTCAGGTGGACGTGAACTGTCCTTACATGTCCATTCCTTGTAGCGCAGCAGCAGCAGCTGTAAGGTGTGATTACTCACGGATATGTGGAATATCTGCTGGGAGTCGTCCAGCAGCAGGACCCTGAGGGGCATCAGGCGTCCCGGTGGCATAGCAGGGGGCTTGTGTCCGGGCTCCAGCGTGCTGATGCCCAGAGTCTCTGGGGCTCCTAACCTCTGCCCCGCCAGCGACGTCTGGCCCTGCTCCACCATGTTCTTCCTCACTCAGCCTGCACACACACACACACACACCACAGTCTGACTTACACAATGTGAGGTGCACTAACACTGTGTGTGTTTGATTCAGGTTTTACTAGCAGCGTAGGGGCCAAAAGTCCCCACAAGGATATTAATAATTCCCATATTATTCTATACGGTTTCTAATTTTCATTTGGAGGCTCCTACAGCAAGTTTAAATTAATCTCAGGTCAAAAAACAATAACATTTTCTAATAATACACATTGCAGCACCAGCTCTTTTCTCACATTGTCTGAAACAGTTCGACAAAGGTTTCGGTCTCTCTAAACCCCTCCTTTCAGAGAGCTACTCTGCTCTGATTGGTCAGATGACCCAGTCTGCTGTGATTGGTCTGCTCTGATTGGTCAGATGCTCCAGTCTGTTGGTATTGGTCTGCTCTACTCTGATTGGTCAGATGACCCAGTCTGTTGTGATTGGTCTACTCTGCTCTGATTGGTCAGATGACCCAGTCTGCTGTGATTGGTCTGCTCTGATTGGTCAGATGCTCCAGTCTGTTGGTATTGGTCTGCTCTACTCTGATTGGTCAGATGACCCAGTCTGTTGTGATTGGTCTACTCTGCTCTGATTGGTCAGATGACCCAGTCTGTTGTGATTGGTCTACTCTGCTCTGATTGGTCAGGTGACCCAGTCTGCTGTGATTGGTCTACTCTGCTCTGATTGGTCAGATGACCCAGTCTGTTGTGATTGGTCTACTCTGCTCTGATTGGTCAGATGACCCAGTCTATTGTGACTGGTCTACTCTGCTCTGATTGGTCAGGTGACACTTTGCAGACCTTTTACATTTACAAGCAGTTAGATTACATACTAAATGAAATGTAATATATGAGAAAACATAGAAAATGTTTAAATTAAAAGGTTGTGTTTTTACAGTGATGTTTCCTGACATGTCAGTCATGTGAAGGTTACACTAGCCTTTATGGCCTGATGTTATAGTGCTCTCATAAAGCAATGAGCCTACAGTATTACAGAGACCCAGCTTCTCATATCTGCCCTTCTCTGCTCCCATCATGTTCACTGTTTATCACACATGCCAGAGCACTGATGTCATCGCTTTTAAACCAGGGGTCAACGTGAGAAAAAGAGGGGAGGAAACGAGGCCGGAAGAGAGAAAGTGAGCAGCTGAGAGAGTTAGAGAGAAGTCAGAGGATAATATGGAAAAACAAACACTGATCTCTGTGGATCAGATGACCATCTGTGACTGGCTCTCCTCATTCGCAATTACATTTATCAAAGTCATCTTCAAAAGAGCCTTGCAAACACCCAGTATTTACTGGTTTGTACTCATATTCCTGTAGACAAAAAATGTGTAGATTCTAATGAATCAAGGTGCAGTGTAAAAACAGACCTCTGATAAAAATGGCTGTTGATCTATCATTTGTGGTGTGTAGTTTTATACTCTATCAATAAAACATCCTCTGGAGAAGCAATAAAACACGGATCTGCTCTCAGAGGAGGATGAAAGACGGCCAGTGCCAGACTGCAAAAACCAACTCCACAGCCAATACCTTGCCAGAAGTGTTTAAAAAAATTCCCTTCATTCAGTAATGCCACAAAAGCCCTGCATGGAAAAATCAGCAGCACTGATGGTGATGCTCTGAGCACATCTTCAGGCACTGGTGTCTTCTTTTGTTGGCTGGGATGAAGCTGCCACATGCAGAACACATCATGAGATCGAGAAGTAGGCTATAATAAAAATAAAAAAAAGAAAAAAAACCGCAATGTAGAGACGATCAAAACGCTCAGAGAAATGGCTCTCGAGCTTCCTATGTGGACCTCATTCCCTGATTTTATTCACCTTTGTTTACATTGATACCTCCAATGTAATCCACAATTAAAATGCTGACCATTTTCTATTATGGTTCCCCTTCGTGGCCTTTCAACATAAAATCTCGAATAAAAATGGAAAGAACCTCGGAATGGTTCTTCCGCGACGCGCTGTTCTTATTGTCGCGTCGCGTCGAGGATAGACGTCACCTCATAGCGTTCAATGACCAATCACGATCAGGTGTAACGCAATTATTTTAAACTGAAATCATACATTGACTTTACAGTGTCTACTTTAAAATAGCGAAATTATGTTACAGATCATTTGCTACAACAACTGCTATTCAGAAATCACGAGCTGGCTTTGATTGAACGATCAGAGTGCGTTATTTCATCATAATGAATACAGTTCATGGCACGCAATGCACAAATGCACAAACGGAGGAAATTAAGAGGCAGCGAGACAAATTATAACGTTATCGCGTGCTTGTAATGAAGACCGCGCCGGTCGCGTCGCGTAGTGCGCGTAAAAGCGCTGTGCACTGAACAAAGCTCAGACAGGACAGGTCTATTGACGTATAATACAATGTCTTTATGGGAAATATATAATCCCGATGTGCTTTTCGCACTGGGCTTCATCAGGTGAATGAACGGACTCCTGTAGCAGATCGCGTGTCAGTGCATAATGGAGATATAACGGCACGGAGCTCCAGCAATGTCACGGCAGTTCTCAGGCTCAAATCTGTGGCTAGATTTACCCCTTAATCTCCTCCAAGCACAGAGCACTGTGAATATGAGTAGAACAAACGACACGCTTACCCCAAGTATACGTCCACCGTGTTGAAGTGTGCGTTTTCCCACAGACGCGCTGGTGTCAGCAGTGATGCCGTGCTCTGCTGCCGCCGAGAGACGCTTCAGATGCCGCAGACGCGCGTCCTCGCAGTCGCCATGCTGGAGAGACGGGATTTACACGGACGGAGAACAGCACAGATCCAACACACACCAGATGAGATGAGATGCGCGCTCATGTGCTGCCATCTGCAGACTGAAGAGGCATAAAGCAGTCCAACAGTGACCACGCTCGTCTGAGTTAGCCAGGATCAGCTCTACTCTACTGATCCATTAATCAGTTGCACTTGTGGAAAAAGTGTGCTTAATTGTAGCCTATTGAATGTGCAATGATAGCGTACTTCAAAAGTCCTTGCAGATCATATTAATTATATTGAATGTCACTTGTCAAGAGACACACTTAGGCAATTAAAAAAAATGCACTTTGTAATAATGTAAAAATAAAAGTAAAACTTTTTAATAGTCTTTTGTTTAAGAAGTAGCATACATTAATTGTTATGTGTTGACATGTAAAATAATTGTATTGTATTGTATTGTATGTCTTCATTGTCCACCAAGGTGGTAAATTGTGGCTCAGCACATAAAATAACTATACAGGCAGTTGTAAGAAAAACAAGACAGACTCACATTACATAGATTTAAAAATACTCTTCATGCCACTGTCATGCCACATATGTTAACTTTAAATGTGTGGCATGACAGTGGCATGAACTGTATTTTTAAATCTATGTAATGTGAGTCTCTTGTTTTTCTTACCACTGCCTGTATAGTTACAACTTCATCCTAACAGATGTGTATTTAAATTCATGACAAGTTTAAATAGAAATGATATTAAAGTATATTTTGGTTTACTACAAATGCTTGTCAGTACATTCAGCAGTAACTTTAACCATATTTCAAAGACAATATAAGTAATTATGAAATTAAGATGTACTTAAGTGCAAGTTTTCTAAAAATTGAAAGCAGAAGTGACAGTTTTCTCTAAAGATGGCATCTTTGTGGGACATATTGACTATTAAAATACTCTATAAATTCCCATTCCAAAACAAGTTGTCTGCTTTATAGCTAAACTTTTTAAAATAATAGTTATACATTTAATAATTTAACACCAAAATCTGCTTAATTTAATCCTTATATATGTGTAACCAACCCTGTGTCGGTCTTTCAGCTCTTCATTTCCCTTTTATGACACAAACTGTTTGGCTTTATGGCCACCTGCATTAGGATTAATACTGTTCATGAGCCTTCAAATCATATACAGTGGTTATTGTTTATGTGGATGAATGCTAATGGATCTTTCCTTGAGCTGTTCTGCTTTGAATTATTATTTCATATTAACGCGTTTCCTGGTCACTGTTTCTCTTCTCGGTGGATGAAGCCAGTTAGATGTCTTACTGTGAGTCGGTGCTTATAAAGTTAAACAGCTTGTAATGTGAATATTTCATATTTGTATTTCAATCAAGTTAAGTCAGAAGTTCTATTAACTGTTTGTGTAGTCCTAGAATAATCATTTAAATCAACAAGTTGATAATATGTTGTTATATTCTGTTACATTCTGATTGGTCGGCAGTAAAACACTTTTGTTTATTGACACTAAATTACACTCTATAATCACATAATTTCATAACTTATTTCAATACACCGCCGTACAAAAGTTTGGGGTCTACATTTTTTTTATGTTTTTGAAGCTAGTCTCTTCTGTTCAGTATTTATTTTATCAAAAATACAGTAAAATTAGTAATATTGTGTAATATTATTACAATTATTGTAAAACAGCTGTTTCCTATGTGAGTAAAGTGTAATGTATTCCTGTGATCAAAGCTGAATTTTCAGCATCATTACTCCAGTCTTCAGTGTCACATGATCCTCCAGAAATCAGCATAATATGATGATCTGATGCAGCCTTGCTGAATAAAATTATTTCTTTTTTACTGACCCCAACTTATGTATGAGCGGTAATGTATTTTATATCCATCCACATTTGTTTGGTTATCAGTCGGATAATGTGTTCTGTAGTCAGCAGGAAATTTCCATATTAAATAAATGAAATCAAACAAACCCTTCAGGGTGATGCAGACATGCCAGGATCTACCAGATATACACATTCAATGTCAGACAACATGAGATCTGTGTTCTGTTAAGAGTCTTTATGGCATTTATAAATCCGGTTGATCGAGAGTTCCTGCAACAAGCGTGCTAGCTTACCTTCAGTACAGTCCTATCTGATGTATGACAAGCATAGGATGTGCGTTGAGTGTGTGAGCGTCTTGATAGATGACGTGTCTTCCCCCACAAACTATTTTTGGCCAATCAAATCACTGCAAATTAGAGTGTGAAATGTGTTGCCATGACAGCCAGTAGCAATCAGTGTCACACTGGTGTCCTCAGAAGAAACGCCTGCTCGTGTGTCCTCGGTCCATTCCCATCTCCTGTCTTCACTGTCGTTCCCAGCGTCCCGGTGTCCATGAGTGGGCAGAGAGGGGGAATATTCACCCAGGAAAACAGCAGCTCATTGTCCTCACAGACTTCCCTCCGCCGACACCTCCACTCGTTACAGTTATGCACTGAATACAGAATCATAAAGACTGTGCATCTACTATATTTGAGTTTACAGAGCATGCTATATATTTTATAATATATACTACCATAAGTATGCAGTATGCAATGATAAATCTCTTAACTTCTGTCACATAACCTCAATAGTGTACTGAGGTTATGTGAAAAAAGTTAAGAGATTTGTAAGAAAAAGTATTTTTTGACAAAAGTTAAGAGATTTTTTTTTAAAAGTGTTTTTTTCAAGGATTCAAGGGACTTTTATTTTCATTCCATATTTTTACATGAAGGAACGAAACTAAGTACAAAGGTCCAAGTCAAAACACAAGATAAAACCAATAACCAATAAAACATTAGAAACTAGAGTGTATGTCTAAGCAGCTTCGTCAATAAATAGCACAATAGCAATAAAAACTATAATAGAAGATGCAAGAATAAAAACAGTGCAATAATTAGTAATATATTAGGACATAAATAGTCAAATATTGTTGGACATACATTCTTATTGCACGCAGAGTAGAAGAGCAAGAATTTGTCAGTCGAACAGCCTCTGGAAAAACGATTTCTGAGCCCTTTTGTGTGCAAATAAATAGTATTGTAGTATGTTTTTACACAGAAATACTTTTTCTGTCTTTCTAATTAAATGCGTCACATTTCAATGTATTACCTTTATTTGCATTTATTTGTGCTTTTTTTGTATTATTCCTTAATCTTAAAAAACAGCTAGATCTGCTTACTTTTCATCTTTCTTTGAACAGAACAAATACAACCTTATATTTATTTCAAACGGTGGCTAAATTAATAAAAAATAAAGCTTCAACTTCAGAGGTTTCCAAACAGCACAGACTTGAATTTTTTACTTGCAAGATTGATAATATCAGAGAGAAAATAACAACCATGCAAACATCTACAGTATCGCAGATAGCGTTCTATAGACCCCCGATGAACAATTCCATTCATCTGTTGCTATAGGAGAGGTAGAATTGTCTAAACTCGTTAAATCATCAAAATCAACATGTATGTTAGACCCGATACCGACTAAGCTACTGAAAGAGATGCTTCCAGAGGTCGCAGATCCTCTTCTCAATATCATTCATTCATCTTTGTCGATACGTACTGAAAACTTTTAGGCTGGCTATTATTAAGCCTCTCTTTAAAAAAAACGCAACTTGTTCGTAGAGAATTAATCAATTACAGACCGATCTCGAATACCTTTTCTGTCAACGATAGAAAAAGCAGTATCCTCACAACTGTGTTCCTTTCTAGACAGAAATGATATCTGCAAGGATTTTCAGTCAGGATTTAGACCACACCATAGTACAGAGACAGCTCTCATTAGTTACAAATGATTTGCTCTTATCATCCGATCGTGGTTGTATCTCTCTATTAGTGTTACTTGATCTTAGTGCTACATTGATACTATTGACCACAACATTCTTTTAAATAGACTAGAAAACTATGTTGGCATTAGTGGAATTGCACTAGCATGGTTTAAATCATACTTATCAGACCGTTATCAGTTTGTAGCAGTAAATGAAGAGATGTCTTATCGATCACAAGTTCAGTATGGCGTACCACAAGGCTCAGTACTAGGAGCGCTGCTGTTCACTCTGTACATGCTACCCTTAGGAGATATCATTAGGAAATATGGAATTAGCTTTCACTGTTATGCCGATGATACTCAGCTGTATATTTCTTCATGCCCTAACGAAACTTACCAATTCATAAAACTAAAAATGCATAGCTGATATAAAAAAATAAGTCAGGTTTAATTAAACCTCTGCAAGTAATAATCTAGAATACTGTCTAACACTTGATGGCTGCTCTGTTAAGTCTTCGTCGTCGGTTAGGAACCCTGGGTGTGCTCTTTGATAGCAATCTTTCATTTGAAAGTCATGATTCTAGCATTGGTAAAACTGCATTCTTCCATCTTAAAAATATATCTAAATTACGCCATATGCTCTCAATGACAAATGTGGAACAGTTAGTTCATGCGTTCATGAGCTCAAGGCTAGATTACTGTAATGGTCTACTGGGTGGTTGCCCTGCACGCTTAATAAACAAACTACAGCTAGTTCAAAATGCAGCAGCTCGAGTTCGTACCAGAACCAGGAAGTAAACACTGCATTGGCTCCCTATTAAACATTGTATACATTTTAAGCACTAAATGGTTCATCTTCTCAGTACTTGAGCGAGCCCTTAGCACATTATAGTTACATATTATATTCTGGCCAGTTGATAAAATGTAGAATGTCAAAATCAACTGCAGGCATGCCTTAGTAAATCCTTACAGTAGTTTTTTAACGCCAAAAAAGGGTTTTCGTGGTTGCAAGATGTTAGTAAATCTAACCTTAAAACTATTAAAACACATCTCTTTAACATAGCATACACATAACACACTATCACATTTCTAAAATTCATATTTCTAAAGAATTGTTAGGCTGCATAAAGTAGATCAGCCGGAACTGGGAACACTTTCCACATCCTGATGTACTCGTTACATTATAAGAAGAATGGCATCTATGCTATATTAGTCTTTCTGTTTATCCCGAGGTTACAGTAGTAAGCCGGATCCGGGCCGTATCCAGATCAGATGCTGGACCTGCACCTGGACAACCATAAAGCAGCCCTGTAATAAAGGTGACGTGACCTGACTTCATGATTCCCAACTTCCTCTGAGCCAAGAAAAGCCTATTTGTTTAATTCTCAGCCCATTTTTAGTTTTTACATGTATGGTATTATTTTATGCCTTAAAATTATGGCCAGTGAGAGAAGAAAATGCAAACATGAACCAGATAGTTTCTGCCATATCTGTGGGTGTTTTACTACATCCAAACAGCAACAGAAAATTACAGATTTTGTGGGGGAAAAAACTTTATAACTTAAAAAAAAATAATTAAATTCTTTTTTTTTTTGAGATTGTAAGTTGAGTATTTTTTTTGGTCATTCAAGCAAAAACATTTGACTTATTTTGAGAAGTGCATTAATAATAATAATAATAATAATACCTAAAGGCACCGGGGTGGCGGTGCCGCCAGCTTTGGCCCTTCATCGCTGCTCGCAGCTATATTTATATATATATATAAAAACAAGCCGCAACCCCGGTGCCTTTAGGGTTATTGTGCACAACGTGCAAAAACGTAATCCCGCTTTGACTGTTGAAAAGAAGTGTGCTGTACAGCTTGCATCAGTGTGGGCTCTGCAAAAGTGCGCATCGAGGGCACATATCAACCACAAAGTATGCGTGAGCAACCTTCTGAAACCTAAAATGAAAAATGAGACAGCCTACGGTCTCATGGATTTAACGGACACATGAAATAAGTACACAAGACGGAAAATTCATATGAAGTGTGCCATTTGGGACAGGGCCTATGATCGTGAACCACAATGGCCACATATATGAGATCATTTAAATCTAGAATAATTTTTAGGTCAATATGTTTTGCAGCACTTAAATGTGTAAATCCAGAAGCCCAATATTTATCTGGAGGTCTTTGTCCTTTGCCTGTCAACCTGGTTTGTCTCTGCCTTTTCTGTTCTGCCCTGTTTGCCATTGTTCACCCTGCCTGTCTTGACCATTCTTAATAAAAAGCTGCAAATGGATTCCCCTGGCCTGACCCTGCCTCGATACAACACATATGCTGCATCTGCTCGCTATCTGCCGAACGGCTCTGGTAGTTCCGCTTCAGCACTGATGATGTTGTAGGAATAATGCGCTCTGGTTGGTCTAGATTATTTGGGAATTTTTACTTCATACAGAAATAAGTTATTTATAATTCAGATGATATATATATATATATATATATATATATATATATATATATATATATATATATATATATATGAATTTGTATTTACACTATCACCCAAAGAGACCCCCCCCCCTCCCTCCTCACACAGACACACACATACATAATGGCAGGGTGCATTCTCTCTGTAAGAGAGAGGGAGAGAAAATTGTCAGAATCCACATTCAAACTACAATATCTGACTTTCTGTTGTTCTGAGCTAATGGCTGTAAACTAGAAAGTTGTTCGGCTTGACGAGAACAATATACACGCAGAGTTTTGTAACTGTAGGTAAAATTATCTAAGTTATAACACACTTTATGTGTCCTTTTTTAGTCATAAATTCATTTCCTCGCCACGGCCAAACCGTTCGAGATATCAAAAATCCGTCCGCAATTTAGCATCCTCAATGTCTTGACTTCATGCTGACCGAGTTTTGTGGCGTTTGGATTAATTCTCTAGGAGAAGTATATCAAAAATAAAAGCATGCATTTTCCAAACAACCGATAATAGCTGACTTCCTGTTAAGCTGTCGTAAAACTTAGAGCACGAAAGTTGTTCGGCCCGATGAGATCTATAAGCGTAACGAGTTTCATATTATTACATGCAAGCATTTTTGATATATGGACAAGTGTTCGAATCCCGTTCCAGGGGGCGCTGATGGCCGTGGGTTCTGACCTGTGTGCAAAGATTCAAGAGTTTTCGAGCATGTTAAGGGCACCAAAACCTTGAAAGACAAAAATAAAAACATTCTCACTCAATAGACAAATCCCCCTCCCCTCAAACACACGGAGAGACGTAGGGTCAGAGAGAGAGGAAGAGAAAATTCTCCAAAACATCCACATTCAAACCAAAATATCTGACTTCCTGTTGGTCTGAGCTAATGACTTTAACCCTCTGGGGTCTGAGGTGTTTTCTGGGTCCTGAAGTGTTATGAAATGCTCTGACATTTGTGCTTATTTCTGATACTTGAGAAAAAAAGGGTAATCCATAGATGAAACGCACAGCTCAGGAACAGGAACACACCGGGAAACCACAACGATCTGACAACATGAGACAGCAGTTACTGACATATAAAGGGATAACACCTCTGGACGAAGGCATGAACGGATTCCGTACTGGCAAAAACTGGTGGCTGGCACGTGGATGACACTGTTAACAAATTGTGGGCATACTCCACCATTAAAAGTTGTTGACTCTAGGAGGAAGGATTCTTGGAAACCAAACATTGCAACACCCTCTCCAAATCTTGGTTGGCTCTCTCGGTTTGACCATTGCTTTGGGGATGAAACCCCGAAGAAAGACTGACAGTCGCCCCGAGTAACTTACAAAACTCTTGCCAAAATTTGGACACAAATTGGGGTCCCCTGTCGGAAACCACGTCCATCAGGAGGCCATGTAAGCGAAAGACGTGATCTACAACAGTTACCGCTGTCTCCTTGGAGGAGGGTAATTTAGGCAAGGGAATAAAATGAGCCGCCTTTGAAAACCAGTCCACAATGGTCAAAACGACCGTCTTGCCCTGGGAGGGCGATAATAAAATCTAGCGGAATGTGGGACCAGGGTCTCAAAGGGACAGGTAGCGGTTGGAGTAACCCATCTGGGAGTAGATTGGAGGAATTTCCAGTGGCACAAACCAAGCAAGCCAAGACAAAACTGCGGATGTCACGAGCCATTAGTGGCCACCAGAATCGTTGCTTTATCAAAAAACTGGTGTGATTAGCTCCTGGATGACGCCATGCTGGAACAATGCCCCCACTGAATAACATCAGTCCGACACTCCTCTGGCACAAACAAGCGATTCGGTGGGCAATCGGGCGGAGACGTTACCCCTTCCAAGGCCTTCATGACCTTCGATTCGACCTCCTATCTGAGTGTGGAGACAAATGAAGTCTCAGGTAAAATACACTCGGGAGTAGACGGGCGTTCGGATTGGTCACAAATTTGAGATAAAGAATCAGGTTTGATGTTCTTGGAACCCGGGCGGTACGAAAGAGAAAAGTCAAAACGTCCGAAAAAAAGTGCCCACCGAGCCTGCCTAGAGTTGAGTCTTTTGGCGGTTCTAATATACTCTAGATTCTTGTGATCGGTCCATACGATAAAAGGTACCCCTGACCCTTCTAACCAGTGACGCCATTCTTCCAGCACTAACTTGACTGTGCTAACTCTGTTACCAATGTCATAGTTACGCTCGGCAGATGATAAACGATGGGACAAAAACGCGAAGGATGCATCCTGTTGTCTGTGGAAGAACGTTGGGAAAGCACTGCTCCTACCCCCACCTCTGACGCGTCGACCTCCACCACGAACTGACGTGATGGATCAGGGGCAACAAGGATGGGTGCCAAAACAAAGCGGCTCTTTAGTTTGGTAATACTGGTATTGAACGCAGTCTTCCATTCATCACCCTTCCTTATGCAGACCAAACGATAAGCGTTACGTAAATCCAATTTTGTGAAAATGGACGCTCCCTGTAATCACTCGACAGCTGAAGACATCAACTGCAAAGGATAAGTGTTCTTTACCGTGATGTTGTTCAACCCCCGGTAATCAATACACGGTCACAGAGATCCATCCTTTTTCCACACAAAAAAGAACTCCGCCCCCACTTGAGATGAGGAAGGACGAATGAACTTGGATGCTAGAGAATCAGAAATATACTTCTCCATAGCCTCCCTCTCTGGAACAGAAAGTGAATATAACTTGCCCTTATGTGGACACTCACCTGGCACTAAGTCTATGGCACAGTCATAGGTACGATGTGGAGGAAGAGAAGCAGCACGAGACTTACTGAACACCTCTCCCAGGTCCTGGTACTCCTCGGGCACGTTAGACAAATTCACTGCCTCCTCCTGGAATACAGAAACAGGCACAGACGAACACGTAGACACAAGACAAGACTCATGACACATATTACTCCACGAAGACACTGAATTGTGGCCCCAATCGATTCTGGGATTGTGTAGAGTGAGCCAGGGATGACCACGTACTACTGGTGCAAGTGGTGAGCCCATGAGGAGGAATGTTATAGTCTCAGTGTGGTTGCCGGACGTGGTAAGAGTGATGGGTTCAGTAGTGTGTGAAATGTTGGGGAGAAGTTGGCCATTGAGAGCATTAACGGATATCTTGTGAATAAGTGGAGAGAGAGGGATTTGCAGTCTTTGAGCCAGTCCTAAGTCCATAAAGTTACCTTCTGCCCCAGAATCCAGTAACGCTTTGGTGTCATGTGTGCAGGTTGCCCACCTCAGTCTTACCGGGAGGAGGGTAGATTATGGTGATGATAATGAGGTCTTCTCGACGGAGATCACCCCCGAAAGTAGCCTCATGGTTACTACCGGGCTTGATCTTTTACTGGACAGGAGTGGATGAAGGGGCCCGCCTTCCCACTGTATAGGCACAGTCCCTGTAACATATGATAGCGTTTTATGTGTTATAGGAGGAGACAGGGTTCAGCAGCCTAGCACAAATGCTGTTCCCCAAGAAGAGCTGTCACAACCTCCGCTAGACCTGTCATCAATAGATGAGTCTGGAAGCCAGCCCAAGCTCCGTACATTCCCAGCCACACACATATCGGGGAAAGATATGAGTTTTTCTTACAGGTGGTACTCAAAATTACCATTTTTTTGTACCAGCTGACGAATTTCTAGGAAACCACAGTTGTTTTTCAAAGTTTGTTTTTCAAAGTGTAAGGAAAATAGACACGCTGCAATAGATTGAGAAAGGTGATGTTAAAAATTGGTAAACAATTTCAAAACAGTGTTTCAGAAGGAATGCAAACAAAATCAAAGATGCATAAAAACAAAGGTGTCCAAAATGTTACATGCGTATATTTGGTGTAAATCCGTCTATTGGCCCAATGACAGTAACAATAACACGGATGAAGGTTTCTGCATGTATTGGGGTGATGGTTAAACTCAACATCATTTTCAGTGTGCATGTGAATTTTTCATTGTGTAACAACTAATAATGTAATCACTGCGCATTATGTAATAAGCTTTGTTATTGTAATAATATCTTGACATTACATTATGAGTTGGTACACACTATGTCAGTCATTTTTATACGTGCTATTTTATCAGGATTGAACGGCTCTGGCGGGGTGTTCGAATGTGTCACCACTGTGGTACTACAACATTTCACATCATCTTGAGGACTGTGGCATTCTTGATTTAATGTGATAAAAACACTAAATAATAATTTTGACTATGTATTGATATGTAATTTACGGTGGTGTAAGGTGCTGGAAAAGGCTTTAAAATGGACCTTGAAAGTGGTTGAAAAGTGCTTGAACTTGACCTTGGAAAAGGTGTACGAACCCTGGATCTCGGGGCCAGACCTGCGCAGTAGCGATCTCGGGACCAGAGCTGCGCAGTAGCGATCTCAGGGCCAGACCTGCGCAGTAGCGATCTCGGGGCCAGACCTGCGCAGTAGCGACCTCGGGGCCAGACCTGCGCAGTGGCGACCTCGGGGCCAGACCTGCGCAGTGGCGACCTCGGGGCCATACCTGCGCAGTACTCAACTTTGTGCTGCTATTTAGTATTTCTCTACCACTGATACACCATCTTGGATACACATTGAGAAAAATACATTGAGGCTACTTTTGACATCTTATCTTTATGCAGCTGAAATTAAACAATTATTAAAAGACGAAAAATCCTTTTCTCAAAAACACAATATCAATCTGGCACCAATCTCATTCTGCCTTGTCCAAGGTGTCTAAGCTCTCATGTTTGTCGCCAATTTGGGGAAAATATAGATTTAAACCATGAAGGGCAGACATGGGGTTTAGAATTTGGCTGAATAATGGCTTGAATAAAATTGGGGACCTACAGGTCTCAAAAAATTAGCATATTGTTTTAAAGTTCATTATTTTCCATAATGTAATGATAAAAATTAAACTTTCATATATTTTAGATTCATTGCACACCAATTGAAATATTTCAGGTCTTTTATTGTTTTAATACTGATGATTTTTGGCATACAGCTCATGAAAACCCAAAATTCCTTTCTCAAAAAATTAGCATATTTCATCCGACCTATAAAAGAAGTGTTTTTAATACAAAAAAAGAGCCACCCTTCAAATAATTATGTTCAGTTATGCACTCAATACTTGGTCGAGAATCCTTTTGCAGAAATGACTGCTTCAATGTGGCGTGGCATGGAGGCAATCAGCCTGTGGCACTGCTGAGGTGTTCTGGAGGCCCAGGATGCTTCGATAGCGGCCTTAAGCTCATCCAGAGTGTTGGGTCTTGCGTCTCTCAACTTTCTCTTCACAATATCCCACAGATTCTCTATGGGGTTCAGGTCAGGAGAGTTGGCAGGCCAATTGAGCACAGTAATACCATGGTCAGTAAACCCTTTACCAGTGGTTTTGGTACTGTGAGCAGGTGCCAGGTCATGCTGAAAAATGCAATCTTCATCTCCATAAAGCTTTTCAGCAGGTGGAAGCATGTAGTGCTCCAAAATCTCATGATAGCTAGCTGCATTGACCCTGCCCTTGATAAAACACAGTGGACCAACACCAGCAGCTGACATGGCACCCCAGACCATCACTGACTGTGGGTACTTGACACTGGACTTCAGGCATTTTGGCATTTCCTTCTCCCCAGTCTTCCTCCAGACTCCTGGCACCTTGATTTCCGAATGACATGCAACCACTGAGCAACAGTCCAGTGCTGCTTCTCTGTAGCCCAGGTCAGGCGCTTCTGCCGCTGTTTCTGGTTCAAAAGTAGGGATGGCTGACGCGAAACAGCCGTTCCGAAGCTTTGCGAGATCCCAAAGCGCAGATGTTTCGAAACACTGATTCGAAGCGTGATTCAAACCACCCATGTCACGTGACTTTGGCCAAACGAAGCCTCGAAGTGTTTCACTAAGTGTTTCATCAGGTGTGGTCCGCCGAATCAGCGTTTGATTGGCACGGTCGGGAACAGACCACACAATCGCACATCTGTATAAAAGTGAAATCAACGCAACCTCGTGGGTTTTTGTGAGAGGAGTTTGATTTTGAGATAGCGGATTTTTGGTGATATAGTGACATTTATAGTGCGATTTGTTTAGTTATATTTAGGCTTACATTTAAATTTACACAACACATTGACTGATAGGCTAGAGACAGAGTATACATATAGTGACACATCAATAGATACATAGATATAAATATATATAGACAGCTAGATTAATAGATAGATAGATACATATATAGATAGATACATATATAGATAGATTAAAGATAGGCTACATATACAAATACATAGATAGATATCTAGATAGATTTGGATAGATAGATAGATAAAATGGAGGCTCCCCAGAAGAGATGCCGTACATCTGTGGTGTGGTAGCATTTCCATTTAGAAACCCCAAATAAAGTGAGATGTGTGTATTGTGATCGGCAGCTCGCCTACTGCAACAATACATCATCCATGATGCGCCATTTGAGGAGCACTCATTCTGCCATTTTGCAGGGTGCAGAGGATGGCATTCCCCCTGTACCTAGGCCTGCTACTGACACTGCTGGGCCATCTAACCAAGGTGTGCATTGTTTGAAATATAATTATAATTTAAATATAATTACAAACTTTTTGGACCAATCACAACTGCCAATCATGTTAAAAATAGCTTCAATGTGAATATAGTATAATATAATATTGTGTGAATATACATTTTATAGATCTACATATGAGTACCCAATATACTGCCAGTGACGACATCATTTTGGTTTTCGTAATTGTTGTAGTTCTACATTCCATTCCATTTTTCTCTGCACACTGAGCATAAACAATCATAACCTAAACTTGCTACTAAAACAGCTACTTTTAATAGCTGTGCACTGTTTGAAGCTGTATTTTTTCAATGTATTTGTCTGAAAGTATGTTTTATCTTCTCTTTTAAAAGGCAGACAGAGGGAATTGGATGTGAACTGGCGAGCAGTTTCAGTCTGTGTTATGTTATGTAATCTGATTCATGTAATATATACTTCATATATGCAGTCAGTTTAGCATTTTGTTACTAATTGCTGTTTTCATTTTTATTCAGAGCCAGAAATGTCAACATCAGACCCATGACCATCAACATCAACATCACCATCAACACCAGTAGAAACACAGGACAGTTTATGGGAACTTTTTGATACTCGTATCCATCAAACCCAGATGATACACAATGCTACAGCTGATGCCACAGTGGAAGTGAAAAAATATATCAACGATGCGTATTTGCCCAGAACTCATGATCCACTAACTTACTGGAAAGAGAGAGCAGTCTTTCCTCATTTGTATGTCCTAGCTAAAAGATATCTTTGCATGCCAGCAACAAGTGTCCCTTGTGAGAGGATTTTTTCAAAGACTGGAGAAATTATCTGTAAAAAAAGAAGTAGGGTAAGTCCTGCCACAGCAGAGAAATTAATATTTTTGAATAAAAATATGTAAAAAAAAAAAAAAAAGTTAGACATTGTGGCTTGATTTATTTTATTAATATTCATTTTGCAGGACCAAAATAACATTATGCACAGTGAGGAGCCTATAGGTTACAAGATTCACATATTAGAAAAGTACAATAATAAAAAAACAACAAATTTTCATGGCTCGTCAAGGTTGTTTCAGATAACTACCTGCAAGTGACCACTAGGTGTCACCGTTGAGACGGGTGTCGGATTGATTCGAAACCTCGAAACAATATGGACCATTTGGTTCAACTGTTTCATTGCTTCACGAAGCCTCGATCTGCCCACCACTATTCAAAAGTGTCTTGACCTGGGGAATGCGGCACCTGTAGCCCATTTCCTGCACACGCCTGTGCACGGTGGCTCTGGAAGTTTCTACTCCAGACTCAGTCCACTGCTTCCGCAGGTCCCCCAAGGTCTGGAATCGGTCCTTCTCCACAATCTTCCTCAGGGTCCGGTCACCTCTTCTCGTTGTGCAGCGTTTTTTGCCACACTTTTTCCTTCCCACAGACTTCCCACTGAGGTGCCTTGATACAGCACTCTGGGAACAGCCTATTTGTTCAGAAATGTCTTTCTGTGTCTTACCCTCTTGCTTGAGGGTGTCAATGATGGCCTTCTGGACAGCAGTCAGGTCGGCAGTCTTACCCATGATTGCGGTTTTGAGGAATGAAACAGGCTGGGAGTTTTTAAAAGCCTCAGGAATCTTTTGCAGGTGTTTAGAGTTAATTAGTTGATTCAGATGATTAGGTTAATAGCTCGTTTAGAGAACATTTTCATGATATGCTAATTTTTTGAGACAGGAATTTGGGGTTTTCATGAGCTGTATGCCAAAATCATCAGTATTAAAACAATAAAAGACCTGAAATATTTCAGTTGGTGTGCAATGAGTCTAAAATATATGAAAGTTTAATTTTTATCATTACATTATGGAAAATAATGAACTTTATCACAATATGCTAATTTTTTGAGAAGGACCTGTATATAGTGAAGGAGTATTGATGTCTGTTAAGCAATTGGTAAATAAATATGGTTTGCCCAAAAAACCCTTTTTTTAAGTACTTACAGGTTAGAAGTTTCATCACTACCCAACATGAAACTGTCTACTGTGAAACCCCCACTCTCCACTATAGAGAACATAGCCGTTAACCATCATCAGAGTGGAGGCCTGATTTCCAAATTTTACAACATTTTACTACTTTCCTCAAAAGAAAGTAGTCTTTCATATTTACAAGCATGGAAAACTGATTTACAAATGGAAATTTCAGATGATGAGTGGAACAATTCTTGCCTGTTGGCACAGACGCAAACTATTAACACCAGGTTTAGATTGCTGCAGTACAAATGGTTATTTAGAACCTATATTACTCTTGTAAAACTTCACCATTTTAATTCTAATATTCCTGATGTCTGTGTAAAATGTGGTGTAGACAAGGGTACTCTTCTTCATTGTATGTGGCAGTGTCCGGAACTTCCGATTTTTTGGAAGGAGGTTACTACATTTATTTCCAGTTTGATTGAATGTAACATGCCAATGGACGGTAAACTCTGCTTACTGCACATTTTTCTTAATGGTTTTAAAGGGACTACAAAAAAGAGGAAGCTTGTTAGATTCTGCTTATTGCATGCTAAACATATAATCGCTCTGAACTGAAAGGACACAGAAAGACCAAAGATAAACCAGTGGATTCAACTAATGTTTAGCAACCTGGCACTGGAGAAACTGACCTACATTCCGAGAGGAAAACTTGAGGATTTTAAAGATATGTGGTTGCCTTTCTTGCGCCTTGTAAAAGCCTGTGATATGTAAACTATAGTTTTTGGGGTTCTAGGGTGGGGGGAGGCCTTGTCTTTAGTTTTTTTCTTTTTATGTTTCTTTCTTTTTGTTTTCTTTTGTATGTCTGAAAACCTTCTATATTAGAACACTTGATGATTATCTAATGTAATGTGTGTGTGTGTGTGTGTGTGTGTGTGTGTGTGTGTGTGTGTAGGGGGAGGGGGGCTATATTAACCATTTCACTGCTGTGTGGTTTGGCCTGCATTAAAAAAGAAAATAAATGTCTTAAGCCTTGTATTTTTTAAATATATATATTTTTTTAAATAAAGTTAAGGCATATAACCAGTTTAATTGTAGTGCATTGACAATAGTTTTATATAATTAGTTAATTAATTAAATTAACTTGGTCCATAAACTTGGTCTGAAAATTTGGTCCATAAATCAAATATGCTTGCATGTAATAATATGAAACTCGGTACATATTTAGATCTCATCGGGCCAGACTACTTTCGTGCTCTAAGTTTTACGACAGCTCAACAGGAAGTCAGCTATTATGGGTTGTTTGGAAAATGCATGCTTTTGTTTTTTATATACTCCTCATAGAGAATTAATCCAAACAACACAAAAAAGGATGCTAAATTGCGGACGGATTTTTGATATCTCGAACGGTTTGGCCGTGGCGAGGAAATGAATTTATGACAAAAAAGGACACATAAAGTGTGTTATAACTTAGATAATTTAACCTACAGTTACAAAACTTGGCGTATATATTGTTCTTATCAAGCAGAACAACATTCTAATTTACAGTCATTAGCTCCGGCCAGCAGAAAGTCAGATATTGTATCTTGAATGTGGATTCTGAGAATTTTCTCTCCCTCTCTCTGACAGAGAGAATGCACCCTGCCATTCTGTATGTGTGTGTGTGTGTCTGTGTGAGGAGGGGGAGGGGGGGGGGGTCTCTTCGGGTGATAGTTTAAACACAAATTCATACATAGGGCCATACGATTTTGTTGTGTCCCTCTCTTTCTCTTTCTCTCTCTCTCTCTCACACACACACACACACAGTTCGATCGCGCCCGCGCCCGCGCCCGCGCCACTCTCTCTCTCTCTCTCTCTCTCTCTCTCTCTCTCTCTCTCTCTCTCTCTCTCTCTCTCTCTCTCTCTCTCTCTCTCACACACGCACACACACACACACACAGTTCGATCGCGTCTCTCTCTCTCTCTCTCTCTCTCTCTCTCTCTCTCTCTCTCTCTCTCTCTCTCTCTCTCTCTCTCTCTCTCTCTCTCTCTCTCTCTCTCTCTCTCTCTCTCTCTCTCTCTCTCTCTCTCTCTCACACACACACACACACACACACACAGTTCGATCGCGCCCGCGCCTCTCTCTCTGTCTCACACACAGTTCGATCGCGCCCGCTCCTCTCTCTCACACACACACACACACACACACACACACACACACACACACAGTTCGATCGCGCCCGCGCCTCTCTCTCACACACACACGCACACACACACACAGTTCGATCGCGCCCGCGCCTCTCTCTTTCTCTCTCACACGCACACACAAACACACACACACGAATATTGGAACGTGAGTGAATTACAAAGCCCATAAATAGTTTAGCATCCAAATACATCGCAGTATTCACATCGCATCACAGTTTGATTCGAATGAGAGAGTTACGTGAGCCCAACACCACTTACAACACCACAACACCACAACATCATCAGTGCTGAAGCGGAACTACCAGAGCCGTTCGGCAGATAGCTAGCAGATGCAGCATGTGTGTTGTATCGAGGCAGGGTCAGGCCAGGGGAATCCATTTGCAGCTTTTTATTAAGAATGGTCAAGACAGGCAGGGTGAACAATGGCAAACAGGGCAGAACAGAAAAGGCAAACCAGGTTGACAGGCAAAGGACAAAGACCTCCAGATAAATATTGGGCTTCTGGATTTACACATTTAAATGCTGCAAAACATATTGACCTAAAAATTATTCTAGATTTAAATGATCTCATATATGTGGCTATTGTGGTTCACAATCATAGGCCCTGTCCCAATTGGCACACTTCATATGAATTTTCGGTCTTGTGTACTTATTTCATGTGTCTGTTAAATCCATGAGACCGTAGGCTGTCTCATTTTTCATTTTAGGTTTCAGAAGGTTGCTCACGCATACTTAGTGGTTGATATGTGCCCTCGATGCGCACTTTTGCAGAGCCCACACTGATGCAAGCTGTACAGCACACTTCTTTTCAACAGTCAAAGTGGGGTTACGTTTTTGCACGTCGTGCACAATAACCCTAAAGGCACCGGGGTGGTGGCTTGTTATATATATATATATATATATATATATATATATACAGCGGGTGAAATAAGTATTGAACACGTCACCATTTTTCGCAGTAAATATATTTCCAAAGGAGCTATTGACATGAAACTTTCACCAGATGTTGGTAACAACCCAAGTAATCCATACATACAAAGAAACCAAAACAAAGAAGTTCAGAAGTGAAGTTATGTGTAATAATGTGAAATGACACAGGAAAAAAGTATTGAACACGCTTACTGATATTTATTCAATACTTTGTACAAAAGCCTTTGTTGGTAATGACAGCTTCAAGACGCCTCCTGTATGGAGAAACTAGTCGCATGCATTGCTCTGGTGTGATTTTGGCCCATTCTTCCACACAAATAGTCTTCAAATCTTGAAGGTTCCGTGAGCCTCTTCTAAGAATCTTGATCTTCAGTTCTTTCCATAGATTTTCAATGGGATTTAAGTCAGGTGATTGGCTGGGCCATTCTAGCAGCTTTATTTTCTTTCTTTGAAACCAGTTGAGAGTTTCAAAGTGTGTTTGTCTTGCTGAAATCTCCACCCTCGTTTCATCTTCATCATCCTGGTAGATGGCAGCAGATTTCTGTCAAGAATGTCTCTGTAAATTTGCCCATTCATCCTTCCTTCAATTATGTGAAGTTTGCCAGTACCATTTGGTGAAAAGCAGCCCCACACCATGATGTTCCCACCTCCAAACTTCACTGTTGGTATGGTGTTATTAGGGTGATGTGCAGTGCCATTTCTCCTCCAAACATGGTGTGTATTATGGCATCCAAACAGTTCAATTTTGCTCTCATCTGACCACACTATATTTTCCCAGTATTTCACTGGCTTCTCCAAATGTTGTGCAGCAAACTTTAAACAAGCTTCAACATGCTTTTTCTTCAGCAATGGAGTCTTGCGTGATGAGCGTGCATACAGGCCATGGCGGTGGAGTGCATTACTTATGATTTTCTTTGAGACAACAGTACCTGCTAATTGCAGGTCTTTTTGAAGCTCTCCACAAGTGGTCATTGGCTCTTGAACAACTCTTCTGATTATTCTTTTCACTCCTCTGTCAGAAATATTGCGAGGAGCACCTGGTCGAAACAAATTTATGGTGAAATGATTGTCTTTCCACTTCCGTATTATGGCCCCAACAGTGCTCACTGGAACATTCAGGAGCTTAGAAATGCGCCTATAACCAATGCCATCATTGTGTTTTGCAACAATTAGGTCGCGAAGGTCTTGAGACAGCTCTTTGCTTTTACCCATCATGGGATGTGTCTTTTGTGACACCTTGGCAATGAGTCCTTTTTGTAGGCCATCAGTTGAGATTGAACCAGCTGATATTAATTTGTACTGACAAGGGTCTGGATTGCTTTTTAGTTTCTGATAGTTTTCAGCTGTCGTCTTGGCTTTCCATGCCTTTTTGCACCTCCCTTTCTTCATGTGTTCAATACTTTTTCCCTGTGTCATTTCACATTATTACACATAACTTTATTTCTGAACTTCTTTGTTTTGGTTTCTTTGTATGTATGGATTGCTTGGGTTGTTACCAACATCTAGTGAAAATTTCATGTCAATAGCTCCTTTGGAAATATATTTACTGAGAAAAATTGTGACGTGTTCAATACTTATTTCACCTGCTGTATATATAAAGGCACCGGGGCACCTTTAGGTAAAGGCACCGGGGTTGCGGTGCCACCGGCTTGGGCCCGCAATCGCTGCTCGCAGCTATATTTTGACTTGTTGCCTTCATATATGCAATTTAGTGTTGATATACGATTTTTACATCAGTCTACAGCTTTTGATCAGTGTGCAATTTTGAATCAGCTAAGTGTACGATTCCCCATCAGGATTTTGTTTTGATTAGCTGCATTTTTATTCAGTGTATGCTTTTTGTTCATTGTGCAATTTTATATCCGTTCGGATCTGTGTCTGTTTTTTTTAAGTACAGTTGAATTGCACATTACAGCTTTCTGATCTGTGTACGGTTTCAGATCATACAATTTGACTAATAGGATTTTGGATCAACGTACTATTTTAGATCAGAGAATGAATAGCAAAACATTTCGCAAGCTCAGGCCCCTGGCATGTGTCCGTCCTGCTCAGACGGCACACATGTGTGTGCTTTAGTCACGCCTGGACTGAGACCACAACCACCGGCTCAAAAACACCCAGAAGGCATTGCGACGATGAGGGTACGAAGGGTATCATAGGATTCAATGGGTTTTTTCAACCATCATCGGTCATTATTTACATTAAGCCTGTGTTCATATGTTGAGCATTGTATAAAGTGTTTTCTTCTTCTTATGTATCGTCAACAGGAGCTCGCTCGCCGGAACAGAATGTAGGAACGCCGGAACGAGCGCAGTCTGTGGAGCCTCCTCCTGTCTCCGGCTCCTCCCAGCCCAGAGCTGAGCTAGTCCTGCAATCACTAACCGGTTCGCTACATTTCAATTCAGAACATATCACTTGCATATGAAGTAATGAAGTAAACATAGGTTTCTTCAAACCATATTAACATGTGATGTTTTATACAGGCCTGTCTCCACACCCACGATACGGCATCAGGGCTGATCAACGCAGGGCTAAGCTTTCACAACAAAGTCGCAATGAAGTAAGTGAATTTTGTATATTCTGATCGTTTCAGTTCAAATGAATATGAAATGTTGAAATATGAAATATCTACTGCTTGTAAATTGTGTGGAAAAAGTTTTTATTTTGTGTGTAGCATCTGTACTCTTGTAACCTTTCTCTCTTTTTCTTTCTCAGCGTCATTTAGCGCTATTTGGCCATCATATGCCTCAGAAGGAAAGTTGCGTATCTGATGGAGAGCTGAAGGCAGAAAATAATCGGGACAACTTTAAGGCCTTGAATAGCTTTGGTCATTCCAGCAGCCCTTATTCTTCATGTTTAATTGACCCAGCATTAGAAGGCAAGATTTTAAATGTGATGAAAGACATCAAACCTGTGTCACGTGGTCCATGAGACCGATCAAACCACCGATCAAACCAGATCAAACCACATCAAACCTGTGTCACAAATATTTCTATTTACTGATATGCATAAAAAACCCTCTAAGTCAGTCAGAGACGGATCTTATAAGGGAGGAGATAATGCACAGCATATACATACTCCAGTCCATACTACAGTCAGGCTGATAGAATGTTGGAATGTAATGAAGGGACCTGTAGGTTATAAAACCTGATAAATGTCGAAGGCGAGGCCCAGCCTGCCGCCGCACAAATATCCTCAATGGGCATCCCCCTCGACCACCCCCACGAGGAGGCCATGCTCCTCGTAGAGTGAGCTCTGACGCCTAAGGGGCATTGAAGGCCCTTGGCTTCATAAGCCAGCATTATAGCATCCACTATCCAGCGCGATATTCTTTGCTTTGAAACAGCGAGACCTTTAGCGCGGCCGCCAAAGCATACGAATAATTGTTCCGTCTGTCTGAATGGGGCAGAACGTTCCTGCATGAGACGATAGCGCTGCCAGAGATATCACCTGTACTCTGAAGGGTGTGGAGAGCACTTTGGGAATATACCCGTGCTTTGGCCTAAGGACAACTCTGCAGTCGTTAGGTCCAAATTCCAGGCAAGCAGCGCTTGATGACAGCGCGTGCAGGTCGCCCACTCTCTTGACTGAGGCGAGTGCCAGCAAGAGCGCAGTTTTGAGCGAGAGTTGTTTAAGGTGCACGGTTCGGAGAGGTTCGAACGGGGCACTCTTGAGTGCATCCAGGACCGTGGCCAGGTCCCAGATCGGTACCGAGGGGGGGGCGAGGAGGGTTCATCCTCCTAGCACCTCTCAGGAAACGAATGATTAGGTCGCTTTTCCCTGATGAGCGTCCTTTATCAGGATTGTGTGACGCCGCAAAGGGCGGTTCGGCCAGACTTGGGCGAGCGCGTCCGAGCTCTTTGAGAAGAAAAGAGGGCAGTGCGCATTCTCCCTGGAGGCGAAGAGGTCGACCTCTGCCTCGCCAAAGGTTCGCCATAACCATTGAACCGTCAGGGGGTGGAGAGACCATTCTCCTGGGAGAACTCTCAGGGCTCTGAGAGCCAAGGTGACCGCTTAAATTTCTAGACAGTTTATATGTAGGCGCTTTTCCGGGTTTGACCAAAAGCCGGAGACAGGCCTGCCCTCGTAAAGGGCCCCCCATCCTGTTTTGGAGGGATCTGTCGTTATCATTTTTCTCTGTGTGTTCACGCCGGTTTGATACCAGTCGACGGCTTACCAGGGCATCAGGGCTTTTATACAGCCGTGATTCGCTCTGATTAAAAAGTGGCCCGAGCGCCAAGCGTGAGTGGGGACACGGCTCTTGAACCAGCGTTGGAGAGGACGCATGTGCAACAATCCTAGCTGGAGTACAGCTGATGACGAGGCCATGAGACCGAGCATCCTTTGAAATCGTTTGACGGGGGCGCGCCGTCATCCGCACTGAGTCTAGCACTATTCCCTGAAAAGAGATATTCTAGCCGGGGGATAGCACGCTCTTTGCAAAATTGATTCTCAGACCCAGGCATTCTAGATGTCTGATAATCCAAGATCTGTGCGTCGTTAACTGACTCTCTGATTGTGGTAGGATTAGCCAATCTTCGAGGTAATTCAGTATTCACACTCTCCCCTGTCTCAGGGGGGAAAGTGCTGCGTCCATACATTTCGTGAATGTACGGGGGGCCAATGATAGGGCGAATGGTAGTACTGTGTACTGGTATGACTGTCCCTCGAAAGCGAATCTCAGAAATGGCCTGTGATGAGGCGCTATCGGAATGTGAAAGTAAGCGTCTTTCAAATCCACTGATAGAAACCAATCCCCGGGGCGAACTTGCGCGAGGCTATGTTTGGTCGTTAACATTCTGAACGAGCGGATCATTAAAGCTTTTTTCAGATGTCTGAGATCCAGGATGGGGCGGAGGCCACCATCCTTTTTCGGGACGAGAAAATAGCGGCTGTAAAAACCCGCCTCGCTCATAGAGGGAGGAACAGTTTCTATAGCGCCCTTCTCTATCAGTTTGAGCACTTCGGTGTGTAGAACATGTGACACATCTTTCCTCACTTTTGTCTCGACCACCGCTGTAAAGCGGGGTGGTCTGCAAGCGAATTGAAGCGAGTAACTGTGTTTTATTATGTTCAAAACCCATTTCGGCATGTCGGGGATTTTTTCCCAAGCCTTTGCTCGCACAGATATGGGCTGAATGCTGGCTGGGGGCATGTCGCAGTGACGTATGAGCCCCGCCGGCGAATCGCCTTGTGCTAATACTGAGCTTACAGCTCTCAGAGGCGTGGGCGCTGAGCAGCTTTGTTGAGTGCCGAGTGCAGGGGTGCGTGTGAGCTTACAGGCACGCGCGCTATCTCCGTAATGCTCACAGCATGAGCTGGAGAAATGTTTGGAGCTGTATAGACAGTACCTACGGGTGGGGGTGCATACATTGTAATAGGCACGCGCGCCACTTTCATAAAACTTTCCGCTCTTAGCGGGGAGTTTTTGGGCTCGCGGCATGAGCTAGAGAACTGTTTGAAACTGTATGGGCAGCGCTTATGGGTGGGGGTGCATATACTGTAGTAAGCACGCGCGCCACTTTCATAAAGCCTCCCGCCCGCGGCGGGGGGTTTTTGGCCATGCATACAGTGTTTGTGTGTAGGGGTGCATGCATGACAGCAGACACGCGCGCTATCTTTATAGTATTTCCCGCTTTTACCGGGGAAGTGTTTATAACTGTGGGAACAGTGCTTGTGTGTAGTGGTGCATACATGACAATAGGCACACAATCTACATTTATGGGGCGTCCAGCTTGAGCTGGGGAAGTATTCGGCACTGTTTGGACAGTAGTGGTATGTGGGAATGCGCACTTTAGTGTGGACACGTGACTCCTTAGTGACACAGGCAGAAAATGACTCTTTTTGTGATTTCTGTGTGACGCCGTTAAAACGGCGTTTGATTGCAGGTGAGCGAGTTCTGTGACTGGCCCCATGACTGCTCTACAGACATTTCCAGCCGCCTGTAAGGGGACTGGGTAATGTTTTACACATTTTGGAGAGAGTGGTCCGGCTTTTGCGAGACACGCACTCTCTCTTTTTCTTCCTATTGCTAGGAAGACTTACGAGGCTCCGGGTTCAGCACGATCTTGGGCCGAGGTCCCCGTTGCTCAGGCGGCTGCTTCTGGTTAGCGGAACGCGAGCGGCGTCGAGTGTCCATCTCAGGTCTGGGCTGGGAGACAGAGGCGCCGCCCTGGCTCGCTGCTGCTGCTGAGGCGGTCTCTGGCGGCTCTGTGACAAGCTAGAGCGCTTGGGCAGGAAGTGACGCATAGCCTGCGAATCCTTCCAAGCCTCAGTGAAGCGCTGAGTGAACTCTCTTACCGCCGGTCCGAACAGGCCGCTTGGAGCGATAGGCGCATCGAGGAATGGTGCCTTATCCGCGTCCTTCATTTCTGTTAGCGTCAGCCACAGATGGCGCTCAAGGACAGTCAGGTTAGCCATGGCCCGGCCGATGGATTGGGCGGTGGCCTTTGTGGCTCGCAGGGCTACATCAGTGGCGCTGCGCAGGTCCTTGAAAGCCTCAGGTTCAGGTCCAGACTCGTCCATGGTGCGGAGAAGTTTGGCCTGATAAACTTGCAAAACCGCCACGGAACGAAGCGCTGACGCAGCTTGGCCGGCGACGTATGCGCGAGCGGCGAGAGCTGAGGTAGATCGGCAGGGCTTCGAGGGATGAGAAGCTTTGGCTTTCCATCCAGCGGTGGAGGGTGGGCACAGATGGTTGGCCACAGACTCCTCGAGGGGCGGGGTTCCCTCGTAGCCTCTTTCTCTCGCGCCGTCCACCGAGGATAGCGAGGAAGAGAAGGAAGGCTTCAGGCGAGCAGAGTGCGGGGCTTTCTACGACTTTGTGAGTTTGTCGTGAACTTCAGGGAAGAAAGGGGAGGGTCTCTGTCGAGGGGCCTGCCGGCGCCCCTGCAGGAACCACTCGTCCAGCCGGCTGCGGTCGGGTTCTTGTTTATGTGTGGAATAAAAATAAAATGTAAATGTAAGGACAAGCAATGTTAAATAAACAGAAAATATGCAAATAAGCCTTTGAATAAATGCTCTTCATATATACCCTTTTGTGTTTTCATTTAGGCTATAACACCTGTCTTAAAATGTAAGGGACACTGGAGCTTGGGGCGGCGGGACTGCTCGCGGTGGGCGCCGGAAGACTTCCCTTATTTCCAAATCTAAGTGGTCGTAAAAAAATAGTCACACTTGTGCTCTTCGACCAGGGGGAAATGAATGGGAAATTGACAAAAACACAAACATTCTGAGAATTTTTGTGTGTACAATCTACAAATCGGCCACGATGCAGAAATAAAGTGTTCATCAATGAAGGGGTGACACTCTAAAACACCAAGAGTGCAAAGCAGACACACTCACCCACACTCACATACACACACTCAAGATCAGTTAATGTATGCAGAAGTTATAACACACTTCCTGTTTCCATTATTCGCCATAAATCCGTTTCCTCGCCACGGCCAAACCGTTCGAGATATCAAAAATCCCCTGGCAATTTTTCATCCTCAATGTCTTGACTTCATGCTGACCGAGTTTCGTGGTGATTGGTTGAATTCTCTAGGAGGAGTATATCGAATTCCAGGGGCATACGCTTCCAAACAATCCATAATAGCCGACTTCCTGTTGGGCTGGGGTAAAAAGTAAAAGTACAAAGGATATATGAACCAATGAGATCTATATGTGTACCGAGTTTCATATTATTACATGCAAGCGTGTTTGATTTATGGACCAAGTTTTCGGACCCCGTTCCAGGGGGCGCTGTCGAGCCCCCCTGCCACGCCCAGATACCAGCTTCAGCCCGGCCCTGATGGCCGCGGGTTCTGACCCGAGTGCAAAGTTTCAAGAGTTTTTGAGCACGTTAAGGGCCCCAAAATTGCCCGAATAGTCGTAAGAAAAATATAGAAAATGACTTTCCAAACAACCCAGAATAACCGACTTCCTGTTGGGCTGACGTAAAACTTAGAGCGCGAAAGTTGTTCGGCCCGATGAGATCTATAAGTGTACCGAGTTTCAGATTATTACATGCAAGCGTGTTTGATATATGGACAAGTGTTCAAACACCATTCCAGGGGGCGCTGTCGAGCCCCCCTGCCACGCCCGGGTACCATCTTCAGCCCGGCCCCGATGGCCGCGGGTTCTGACCCCAGTGCAAAGTTTCAAGAGTTTTCGAGCACGTTAAGGGCCCCAAAAGTGCCAAAAAGGTAGTAAAATAATAATTTTCCTAATTTTTCTAAGGAAAACAATAGGGCCTTCGCCTTTTCAAGGCTTGGGCCCTAATAACATTCTTATTTGTGAAAAAGCTCAGAAGTTTGAACTCAGCATCATCTTGGGTAACATTAGGCCTTTTGTTGCAAACCAGCAGATACAGGGCTGTATAACAATTTACTTATAATGTTAAAATAATACTGCCATTACAGTAATTTAATGCACGCCTAATTTGAGTGTTGACCTGCTCCATGTAAAATATAATAGCTTTTATTAGGCTACTGATATGACTGGAGTCTTCATCTCATGTGAATGTACATCATTTTAAACAGATTTTTCAAAAGTACTATTCATGTCTTTGTGTAAACCCTTACAGTCAGTTACATAACTAACTTACAGTCTGTTACATAACTAACTTGTATCTATCACAACCAAACAATTAAACAGCCATCAAATAAAAAAAACCTGCCTGATGGAAAGCAGAACCTGTCGTGTGTGTGCAGATATTTAAACAGCACTTCATCACACAACGTGCAGGACCCGCTTTTGTCCTTTGACAAGAACTGTAACATGTTCATGTAAATGTTATTTATTTAAAAGTGGGCATGCAGTATGTTTGGTTTGGACTGTGCATTTGTAGGTATTAAAACATGGAAAACACACATTAACTGCACTGCAATGTGTGTGAGTGTAGGACACACTTTATTTAGGTGCCAAACAAACAAACAAACAAACAAAAAAAGAGTGTCACCATTCAGTCATTCAGAAGAGTTGAGCACATCCACATTAAAAACATATAAAATCAATACTGACTCAGAGCTCTCTATTCAAACACATACACTCACACACACACACACACACATCATCCATCCATCTCCGTGATCTCTATATGTTCAGCCTTGAGATCGAAGCTCAAGCCCAGCCAGGAGGGAGCCAAAAACTGGCAACCTCTGTACAAATGTATACACAGTCAACCAATAACCAACATCATCATCATCATCATCAATAAGCCATTCACACACAGAGCAATAAGGAGAATTAGATGCTGAAGAGACGAGTGAGAAAGGGGTGGTAAAATAGAAAGAGACAGAAAAAGAGTCGTGTCCTACAGTGCCATATGTGATTCTTGGAGTGAAAACAGTTTCACTAAATTAGGAAATGTTGAGTGTGTCCAGATGTCCAAATGTCCCCCACCCGAAAGACCCGTCCAATCGGTGACCGGGACTTATGCTGCATTCCATTCAACTCTGAGTTTACATTCCTACTTGGAAAAGTGCAAAAGGAAGTCTCTTGAAGTTGGATTTCTAGCTTGGAAACCCTCGCTTGAGAGGTGCACGATGCAGTCAGCAGGATTCACACAGATAAACATTCAACATTTAGGAACAACATTTGCAATAAAATGCATCAAGGAGACAAAAAGTCCAACACTGCAGTGTAGCAAACATATAAAACAATAAATTACTCTCTCTGTTGATATACCACTTGTTAAGTGTTGTAAAGCATGGTGTATTCTCCCCAGTTTGGTTGCTAAAAAGCTTTTTGTTTCCATCTGTTGCACTGCAAAGCTGACAGCAGAGTTGTCCTTTTGTTTCCTTACGTCATCTTCTGAACATCTGATTTTGAATGGAAGCAGCATAAAAACAACAGCTCTGTTCCAAAATGTTCCCAAAAAACAGCATCCTACCTGAAACATCATCGGTGACGCATTTGGAAATCTCTACGTAGACATTAGATGAATGTGATTTCACCAAAGCCCCTTTCACACAGAGATTGCGGGAAATAAACGGATAATGTGTCCCGGGATCGTTTGATTTTGGTTCATTCACACTGCCAGTGATTTTCCGTAATCTGTGAGTGCGTTCACACACATCCTATAAAGACGCCGTAAAGACACGTGACGTCAGGATGTGTTGTAGAAAGGCCAGTCTAATCCTCCGCTAACGCTCTTTCCATTGTAGTCGTGCATTTGGTGGATTTGTTTGACGCAGTGTCTTGAGTTTACTAATGATCTGCGCTTTCGATCACGAGCATTTTTTTCCCGGATTCGGTTGTACACTAACGTATCGCGTACCGTTTCACAAAGCTGGCGAACGCTCTCAGCTTCAGCGCGGATAGTGGAGCTCCTGGTCTCATTTTTTATTTCTTTCTTTGTTGATAACGAACACAAACCTTCTTCTAAGAGCAACAAAATACCCTTTTACGGCATTGGTCCTGGCTTTTGTTAACACCAGGCGTGTTCCGGGACTGATCCCGGCAATGTTACTAGGTCCCCATCCCGGCATCAATCGCCGGACGTATTTGCGTTCACACAAGGCACTCTAATTTTACGGCAATTTCCCGGGATCAACGCGCCGTGTGAAAGGGGCTCAAGAACAACATTTCAATCAACCAATCAGATTTGAGGGACAGGTTTAGGTTCACAACTATACATCAGTGTTTTTCACTTATTATTTCCCTCTGATTTTAGGGATAAGTTATGGGTAGGGTTCGGTGTCGGGGTAGCGTTAAGACTAAATTATCAGACAAGAATGTTGTTCCAGGATCAACAAAATATGCAAAATCATGGTGATCATATTAACACTAAGTGGCTGAACGATTTGGTGGAAAAAAATTATTTGCGATTTTTTGCGAACTGAAAGCAATGCAAGAAACTTAGCTTAGCACACAGTTATCTTTGTTGGCCTTATTGTTTTCAGACTGAGGAGACCCGTGCATTGGATTAACTTGTTAAACTTGATTTAAATAAACAAATAATCGGACAAATATTCAAATATGGGATTTTTGAAAAATTTGGAGCGCATACACTTGGATTTGGAGTGTTTGGCATTAGCATGTTGCTAAGCTAATAACATGATACTCTACTTATGTGTGCAATGCATAAAAAACATAGAACACACATATTACAAAAAATAGTCACAAGTATATTTTGAATCTCATTCACTGTCTTGGAAGATTTGTTTTTCATACAGTAGAACTCATTCGCAAAGCATTCTGGTAATGCAAGGGACACATGCTTTTATGCTGCCTTAGGGTGCTTTATGACGGAAAGATCGTATTTATGAGTTGAACACACATGAGTACATTCTCAATAATGCCAAAGCATTGTAGAGATACAGCTTCAGAGTCGTTTTGGCATCATCCCATCAGATTTGTTCATGTGGTATATGAAAAACGGTTTTGTCAATCAATACGAAATCCATAACTTTTTGCCGGTATGGTCTGAAGATGATGCGATTCAATTTTGTTGAAAATCAGATAAACGGTCTAGGAGTTTGAAAAAGTAGGTTTTTAAAGAAAATCAAAATGGCAGACAGGAAGTTCAGCCAACTATGGCAAAATTGGGATCTATGGTCTCAACATGACCCAAAAAAATATTTTAAGATTTATTGATTTATTTATAAAATTTCTTTACAATAGGCTAAATGAATCAAAAGCTATCAGCATTTTTGGAAATTTCATTATAACTTTTGTTCACAAGGTTGCGCAGCCCAAAAACGTTAGTACTTTCAGAGCATGGTGGCGAAGACACATATCAACTTTCATAACGATACACCAATGTGTTCGTAAAATATAGCATATTACAACAAAATTCAAAATGGCCAACGCCCAAAATGGCCGATATGGGAAAAATTGGGCATTGTTCGACTTGCATGCTGCACCGAATCTATAGAGACCAGTTTTGTGATTTCATGGTGTGTTAGAGGTTTTGACGGAAAGGTTGTTTTTACGAGTTGAACGCACATGAGTGCATTTTTTTATTCTTTGTTTTTTTTCTTTCTCGTTTCGCTTCGAAACGCTTGGTTTTTACAAGTTTAAAAACCTTTAAGAACGCCATCTTGCTCTGACAAAAGTGACTTGAACCTCCTGATGTCATGAACATAACTTCCCAGGAGGACACACCATTAAGTGCAAAGTATACTTCAGTTTTACATTTGCGTACCGCTGAACGCACAGCCTTAGAAAGTATACTCCATTCGATACCGTGCACGAGCACAGGCGCTCATACGCGCACAAAAAAGTTACCCATTTCTCTTCAGAAGTTTTGACAGGTAAAAATGTCCTTGCACTCTATTGTTGTTGTCATCACTAGAAGTTCGTTTTTATTCACCCCTTTCTTTTCGACTGTAAACATTGGGCCAGGTCAATGTCGCCATCTTGTGGAAAAATGAATTAGTGCAAAGAAATTTAAGGAGCAAGTGTGAAGTGAGCGTCCAGAGTAATACGGTTAGAAAAATCAGAAAAAGTATGAATGTACTATGCTGATAATGAAATCTACGTCACGTAAACTGTGAAGAATACTTTGGCTTTAACTAGGTATCTAACCAAGTTTTGGAACAAAGCTGAAGTCACGCAATTTCTTTTTCTACCTCTGTATGAAACAGAAGAGAAACTAATGATTTTAATCGATTTCCTTAAATCAATGTACAATAAGAAAGTCATCATTAAATGATCATATGGCTATAAGAAGCATATGAGCTAAGAACCCTCTTGTTCTCTCTCTCTCTCGGTTTCTGACCTGGTGACAAATTCAAATAAAATCATCAATACCATAATAGACCAAGAACATAAAAGTCCAACTCATCTCCACTGAAGGATCCTGCTCAGACAGGAAACGTGAAACCTAAGGCAAGTGCTCGTCCTGTGGTTGAGTCAGTCAGAATTTAAAGTGACAAAAAATCCTCAGTCTGTAGATAGAGAATGATGGGAAACCGTCGACACTTGAAGGTCTATCAAAGCTACTGTAACGTGAGCTGTGTGTGTGTGTTGGTGGGTTATTGTATATTGCAGGAGGAGCAGCACGGGTCGTCTTTATCCGGCTGTGCCGCGTAGTCCATCTGCCGAACGATCTCGGCAAAGAGTTCGTCCACCATAGTCTTGCTCTTGGCGGAGGTCTCGATGAAGGGACAGCCCCACTCCTCCGCCAGCGCCTGGCCCTCCATCACAGACACCTCCCGCTCGCTCTCCAGATCCACCTTATTCCCCACCAGGATCACCGGGACCTTCTCATACCTGCCAAACACACACACACACACACACACACACAGTCTCTGTCAGAACACCCAAACAGCAGCAATGCCAAACAAGCTGACAAGAACCTTGGGAAAAACCTGCATCATTTTAAAAAGAGTACATAAATAATAGTACATTCTTTAACAGAATAATTTGACAAAAGTTATTTATAATTTATTAAAACAATGATTTGAGATGTACTTTAAAAATGAAACTTTAATTTGCCATCATAGAGGGGTGCAGGTATGACAGCATGTTAGCACTTCTGGTTCCATCGTCCCGAAGTCAATGGTCTTTTGAATGTGGTTTTGGTTAAATGGCTGAAATAAGGTCTGTGGTGAACACAAGCTCAAGACACTCACGTTTTATACTACGACATAAAATACATCAGTATTACCCCACTCATGATTTATTGAAGCTGTTACGCATCTTGAAAAAGGCGGTTGCTAACAAGTGTGTAAGTGTGACGAGTCTGTGGAGGAGATTAAACTTGATCTCACTGAACTGGTAAACTCAGTCCGCTTCTACAGCATCGCTAGGCTTATAAGTGTGCTCTTATAAACTCTTCTAACTCAAACGTTCTGGGGAAATGTTTTTTGATAAAAACTGAAAGAGTTAGTGATGGTGACGGTGCATTTGTGCGACTGTGGTTTAGTTCCTTATCCTACCTTTAGCTTTTTACTTCTGGCCACTGCATTTAGGCTTCAAAATTCATGAAAGTTGTGTTCATCTGTGCAAAGCTAAATTTGTTTTTACTTTTCAAATAACTATTCTAGATCAAATATTCGACTATTCCTTTAGTGGGTCTCAGGCCCCTGATTGACAGCCGCCGCTCTAGCAGGACAATAGTTTACAATAGTTTACATGGACATATTTTGATTAAATTGGAATGAAATCATGATGAATCGGAAAGTATAACAGTATAAAGTAATCGGGTTTGAATCGGAATTGAGTTTTTCCCATCCTCTGTTTTCTGCTGTTGGCGCACACTAACCATCATCCTGCCATCACTTATGTTCTTTGTTGTAAAAAGCAGACCTATTATTTATCTATTTTGGGTTGTGATGAGAAGACGACATGCACATGAAGCTTTGTGCCGTGCTGCTTATATTTATCAGGCCGTAAAATGCCCCAAAACAAGGCGTCTGTGGATAAAAGTCTGACGCCAATGCTGGACGTTGTCCCGCTCCACTTCACAGACGACGAGGGGAAGGAGAACTTCAGATTGACACAACAGCCATTAATGACACTTTACTCAGTTTTAGATCAGTGCACATGCGCAGTACTTTCCAGTTTTGGTTCAATCGGATCAAGTGTTTACATGTCCTATCAAATGGACAATACAAGGTTTAAACCAGCCCTTTAGCCCGAGCGTATTTAGCAAATTAATTCCGACTGGCGTGGTTACATGTGACTTTTTTATTCCAACTGTGCCACTTGTCTGATTAACAGATAATTAGGGTGACGGATCCATGTAAAATACTGTTTTAATGAAAATGTGTCTCTAATGTTACCATGTTTAAAAAAGGCAATAAGACGAATAAAGCCAAAACTGTATATTATAACTATTTTTTTTTTTCCTCCTCAGGGCAGAGATAAAATAACTCCAGGAACGGCATTGTTCAGCTTTCCCCTTAAGGCAAAAGCATGTCTTTACCCACAAGCACTACCCATGCAGCGTCCCACGGCTCGAGGAGGGTGGGGTTACCGAAGCCACACCCCTTACACGCACTCCCTGTTATTACCAAACCACTAATGGCATCACTATTTAAAAGCACTTCCAGAATGACAGCCTATATGGCCCTTGATTCTCACCATTTGTGGGTGGCAAGACCAAAAAACAGGGGTCACATGACGTCATACATACGGATGGGCTAAACATGAGACCATTTTTAAATTATTTGAAGAAAATGTGTGTTGCTGGGCACCACAAATTTCGGGTATTGTGGGCAGTATCCATTATCCAGGGCGTTATATATACCGGCCCAAGTCAAAAAAGCCTGCCTTCAAATCTCCACAATGTTATGGTCTATAAATATCAAGCTAGTTTTATTATCCAGCAAGCAAATTAAAGCACACTTCACTTCTCATCAACAAGCTGCATTATCTGAGTATCACTGAAGTTTGTAGTTTGTGCGGGATGAGCTACATGCCAAATCCACCTCGCCAACTCAACATATGAGCAATAACAACATTTACACTTGCTTTTTAGAATCATCTGTTTTAGTCATTTATTTCTGTTTCATATTTAAATGGCACTAAACCCTCTTCATCAGTTCACTCTTGTCCTTCTTCAAGAACAAACAGCGCTGTGACAGACAGGCATCTCTTATTCCCGCTATCTCTACCTCATTATGCATCGCTTCTACTGTGTTAAACATTTATGCCATTCAATTATTCAATATTTTCTGAGAGGCATCTGCGTGAGAGTGCAGATCTATATTATTTGCGTGGGAATGTGTGCTAGAGATTTGCAGGTCTGTATAAATATATTCTGGTTCAGGGTGACTGTGAGACTGTGGGAGTGTGAGTTACATGAGCATTTCCAGACAATCCTTTTATTAGGGGCCAAGCATTGAAAGTGCGTAGGATTGTGCTATTATTCTGCTTCTTCCGCTCTGGCAGTCTATGGCCGCCCATAGAAGTGCTTGAAGGAAGGTGGTGAAATTTGGCACACAGATAGCGGACAGTCTGAACTGTCACCATAGCAAATTTTGAGTGTCTAACTAAATTTCTCTAGAAACTAGGCTAGCATGGGCTAGAAACAAAATTTTCACATTTTTCAAACACCTCCTAGGCCGTTCCTCGGATCGTCACGCAAATGTAACTAGATCATGCCGACAAAAGTTTATGGAATTCAAGTTCACGCCAAAATGGACATGAAGCTATATCTCCGCAGCACTTTAGTGAATACGGACAACACTTGAGCTGGATCCCAAATGGCACACTTCATATGCCGTGTTCGCCAAGTGTACGAGTCCGTAGGGTGGCATTTCAGCACTCAGAAGTGTGCTCGCGAGACCAGATTTACCAGATAAATCAAATAAATGAGGGGAGGAGTTTCGTGGCTGTTTGACTTTCGGTGGCATGATGTCATCAAGCCTGTCCCAAAATACACTCTTGTGCCCTTGTGGACTCGAGGCAAGCGCCCCTTAAGTCTGCACTTCCTGACGTCACCAAGTGAGAACTCGAAGGTGGTCCACAAGGCCGGAGTGTGCCATTTGGGATCCAGCCTTGGTGTATGTTATGACAACCATAACCTGCTCAGTTTCGCAGCAGTGCCACCTAGTGGTTAGGAGAAATATAAAGTAGATCTTATTGCTTATAACTACTGAACAGTTTGGACAAAAAACACAAAACTGGTCTCTTTAGATTCGGTGCAGCATGCCGAGTCGAACGATAACCAATTGTCCCATATCGGCCATTTTGGGCATCAGCCATTTAGAATTTCGGTCATAAAATAATGTATTTTACGAACAAATTGGAGTAACGTTATGAAACCCGTTATGTGTCTTCGGCACCATGCTCTGAAGGTACTTAAAAAGTTTAGACAGCGCCACCTTATGGTCAAAAGTTATAAAGAAGTTTCCAAAATAACTTTTGACTATATTAGCCTATTCTACTGTAACTGGTCTTAATATATTTTCTTGGGTCATGCCGAGAACATTTTGCCATAGTCGGACGAACTTCCAGTCCGCCATTTTGATTTTCTTTAAAAACCTACTTTTTCGAACTTCGCCGAGACGTATCAACTTCAGACATTTCCGGCAAAAAGTTATGGATTTTGTGTCATATACCGCATCAAAAAAATTTATGGCAAGATGCCAAAATGACTGAAATTCTGCAATTATTTGGCAAATTGACATTTTGGGTGTCCTTGTCACCTCACTCTGACCACACCACATCCATTTGGTCACAGTACCACCTATTTTTAGAAATTAAATCATATTACTATTGACTGTTTGTGATTTTTCCGGCGTTTTTCCTGAAATAATCTTAATATTGTTAATATTGCATATTGTTGCAGTTGGTCTGACACTCTGAGCCATGCAGTCATGACTTACCGTGCCTTCTTTGTGCTTGGCGCCTTAATTGCTGCTTCAGCTATATTTATTATTGTCTTTTCTTCACTGACTCTCCCTGATAAGTAGGCTAATGTTCCTATTGTTAATGGATTCCTTCTGGATTTTTTAAATTGGGTACCAACCCTAATGAATACTAATAGCATCCAGAAAGAATCAACTGAGGGTGTAATAGGAAAATTCCTATTGTGTCCGTGGAATCTTAATTGATCCTTAGGGAATTCTTCTATGAAATAAAAAAAGAATATGAATAAAAAAATAATCATAAGTGACAGCTCTAGAAGCAAGATAGAGAAAATGCATTTTATCTTTCCAAAATGCATTTGTAAAAGCAAAATAAAGTTTTGACATTGCATTTAAAAAAAAAAACATTTAGCATTTTTTAATACACCCGCAGAAACACTAAAGTGAATCTCCAATATATGTGCAGAAAAATATTAAATAAATAAACAAAAATAGCATTTTCAGGGTGTTTCTCAAATGCTTTTCTGATTTACAGTTCTTCTCCACTTAGGTGTTATTAGGGGAGGGATTTTCTCACTCTAGAAGGGATCTGATTGGACAAATAAAGATTACGCCCCTGAGTGCAAGATGAATCATCAGTATTTTATCCTGTTTTTCCAGAAGTTAAAAGTGTGCATCTACTAAAAGCTAATATTGTCAACTCCTCTAAGTACATGTGCATTCCTCAAAACGCACATAAATGGACTAAAAGCCAGTGATAACACTGCTATTTTAATTTCAAACACTTTCTATAACACCATGCACAAATTCTAATTTGTCTTCATATCCATCACTAAATCATTCTAATGTTTGCTAAACACATGCAGCCAGCATATAGCCTATGATTTGTTCCTTTGTGAAGTGCATGGCGTGCATGTGAATCTTTCATGCAGACAGCAGTTGGATCTAACACATCAAGGCTCGAGCAACAGGCCTGTAAAGGCCCAACAACACTCCAGAAGAGATCACACTATACCATTACACATGCATGCAACTTAACGTATTATGATATAATATGCACTTTAATATAATATGCACTAGAAATGACATGTCATCAATGGCAAAGGCCTCATATCTGACCTCTTGACTCGGATGATCTGGTCTCTCATGGGTTTGATGTCCTGAAAGCTCTGCTGGTTCACCAGACTGTAGACCAGAATGAAGCCCTGTCCGTTTTTGATGTACAGGTCCCGCATGGACGCGAACTGCTCCGTGCCCGCGGTGTCCAGGATCTCCAGGACCGACGGAGACGAGTCCACCTCGATCTCCTTACGGTAGAAATCCTCGATGGTCGGGTCGTACTTCTCAATAAACGTCCCGGTGACGAACTGCACGGTGAGGGCGGATTTACCGACCCCGCCGCTCCCGAGGACCACCACTTTATACTCACGCATCTCTGAACAGATAGAACAATCCAAATAAACTCACACGACGGCACTGATGTTCATGTTTAGGGCGTTTAAACGAGCCTTAAGCGTCCCGCAGCAGCGCTTCATGATCACGGGCATCATTCACAACGGGGGACGCTTGAATACGGGCTATCAGCAATAACTTGTGCTTTTCATCTGCTCAGCTCACCATCCTATAGAAGTACACGAAGACTGCATGGAGAAACTCAGCTGACTGCCTCCGGTGTCGGCGGATTGAAACACGGTCCGTAAGAATCCGTTCATTTGGGGCGCATATTCGTTTTTCCCGTCTGTGTCTGCTCTCTCCGGTCTTCATTAATTCTCTAACACAGCGCCATGCTCACGGGTGGGGATCCCGAGCCTCCAACGCGCCGCTCTTGTAAGGTCCGACTCGCGGAGGCGAACCGGTTCTTTCGAGCGACGAACCAGTTCAAGAACGACTCACCAATTCTTTTGAACTATGACGTAATTAGGTAATCTCCTGCTCCTTGAATTTTAGGGGTAGCCTTGTAACTGTTGTTCAAGCAATTAAAAAAAAAAAGCTTTGTGTTGCATTTTTAATTCACAAGAGCAAATTTCTCAAGACTTTGCATGGATTTGATGTCTTGATGTCCCACACTGTAAAATCTCTACAAATAATAATGCACATTTATTTATTAACGTTCTTACAGATTGAGTTTCATTTTTTAATATCTTTGTACTTTGCCTTTCTTTGCAATAAATAACAATAATAATAATAATACAGTAATAATAATATTAAAATATATTTAGGGGTAGCCACTGTGTAATATAGTTTACACATCTCCTAATTGTAATATTTGTATATATTTCTGTATTTTTGCCCATATACACTGGAAAGGCCATGGTTTCTCCCTGAAACATACTGCATTTCTAACAAAATAAGATAAGCACATGTTAAGATACTGCATATTCAACAAGCTTCCATATCATGCAATCATATTCATTAATTTTTGGGAGAATTTGAGTTAACTATTTCCTTTCCTAAAATGTAATATAAAGTTTTTGCTTAAAAAAAATATAAGCTATTTATCTTTCTGACAGTAATACTGTTAAACGTATTGCAAATTTCTTCTTTTTTTTTATTCACAATTAACACTGACTAGATTTTATGTTTTTCTTGCTTATGAAGATGTCCATACTGTAAATCACATAAACTCATAAATAAGAATAGCACGCACACACACACACACACACACACACACACACACACACACACACACACACACACACACACACACACACACACACACACACACACACACACACACACACACACACAAAAGGTAATTGCTAGGATTGATTCAGTCCAATTTGTGAAGGGATCGCCAGACCGGTTGTGAACCGATTTAAATGATTCATTAAGAGGATCCGACTCTATAGGACGATTCGCTCGTGAACCAGGCATTTTTACGCCTTTTTCATCTCGGCTTCCGTACATACGGCGAAGACAGACGGCTCTCCTCGGTTAACGGACCTGTGAGGTGCCCAATAGCCGCATAGCTTCCAGAAACCGCGCCCACAACACGGCACAGACCAAAGCTGAGTTCCGCTTGAGTCAAAACTAGCCGGTTGTCGCTGACGTAAGGAAATACTGGGCGAAGAGCCCCAATAGTGGAGGCTGCGCGCGCACTCTATCAAGCGCTGGGCGAGAATGCGTGGATGTTGTTGCTATGGAAACTAGCAGTATACAATGAACACGTAGGTGGATAAACTCGTTAATACAGGTTTCACTGACATTCAGTGTTAGTAGGCTAATGATTATGTTATCTGTAATAGGTAATCAGATTCCAGTTAAGTAGGCGACTTGTAAAAAAATTATATGATCAATAAGTTATGACAACATATATTTTTTACATTGCTTTAACTAATAAAAAAAGTTAAGCAATTTTCAACTTTTTTACTATACAAGTTTTATAGGTTGAAATGATTTATACATCTAAGGACCAAGTTGATTGTCCTTAAACATTTAAGTCAGCAACTTTTTTTACAGTGGGAATGGGCATATATTACATTTTAAAATATTCTTATGTACTCGGATGTGCTTTTGATATTGTGATCAAATGAGAAATAAACACAAACCCAAATAAATTATTTTGTTTGATTAAGTGTTTTATTTCTCCTTGTATTTTTAAATTAATATGGTACAAAATAATCCCATTCAAGTCTATGTGATCTATAAAAGTAGTACATTACTTAAAATGTATAATTGAATAGATTACGTTACAAAAATGTTATCATGTAATTTGTAATCAGTAACGATTACAATTTTGCTGTAGCACAGCTGATATAGTGATTCGGTTAAGGGCCGTTCACACACAAAACATGTTTTTCCGTTCCAGTGCGCTACTTTTCTATTGTAAACACGTGCTAGACGGACGTGTTTGACTGTTACGCTCGCGTCTTGCGTCTTTTTTAGCGTCTCACACACGAGCGCCACGTTTTTAAGACGCCGTGTCAAGTTAAAAGATTTTCGATTTTTACTCGCTCATCAGTGTCAGTTCTAAAACAGTGGACCAATCAGAAGACCCCAGGGGCGGGGCAAGAGTTACTAGCTTTTGTTTACAGTAGCAAGTTGGCATGGCAACTGTTTTATTTGATGGTGTCAGAGGATGGGATGACCCATAGACTGTAAAAAAATATGGACGAAGCGCATTCACTCTCTTCCATTGTAGAGAATTAAAGCCGCCAATATCCAAATATGGTGCTGACATGTTGGGGTCCGCGGTCATGAACTCGGAGTCGAGTCTGTGCAATGGTGATCATGAAGTTGAACCGCGGTATCAAGGCCTCACTGCAGCAGAATCAGTTATTACATCTGCGTACTGCAGAACTCATTATGTCGGTGTGAAATAAACAATTATGGAAATGTAGAAATTAGAGTTGAAGCTCTAATCACCTCCAATGTTGTTTGTTTATTTTGCAATTAAAGTATGTGAAAAATTCGCCGGTTCCCGCCTCCTTCTTCCCTTATCAACTAACCTTGTTACTAAGTGTAATTTGAGAGGAGAGGGAGAGGGCGGGGTTTATGACCTATACTGGGACCAGCCACTGGGGGCGATCGGATGAACCCAAACAGATCTCTCTCTGTCCTGTCTTCTCTGAGCAGCGACACTCAAGTTTAAATCAGTGATCATTATTGTACAACAGTTCTTTAGATTCAACCTTTTCTTTATGAATTTGCTGTCATAATTTACAATGCCTTTGTAAAAATATTCAGATTAAGCTAATATATTGTTCATCATCTATAGCGAAATGAGACGCAGATTCAGTTTCATCAACAGCAAAAGTAAAATCCCAAAGCAAAACCACAAATCAAACAGTTCAGAGTTAATCACTGTGAAAGTTATAATATTCAATATGTTAATGTATTAAGGCGGTGTGTAGCATGAAACATACAATTCTTTCCATTGTTCACTTTCTACTTTTTTAAAGATTTTTTGTGGAGTTTATGTGAAACAGGTTTCTAGACAATCAGCAAAGCAAGTAATTTGATTGTCGTCTTACATTTAGATTTTTTAAAAAGTAAGAAAATGTTAAAGGAATGGGGAAAACACTGAACAGGACAAAACATAACAAGGATCAAACTCCTCACACAGTTTTGAAACCTGGCTCCCTGATTATTTAAAGCAACACACACACACACACACACACACACACACACACACACACACACACACACACACACACACACACACACACACACACACACACACACACACACACACACACACACACACACACACACACACACACACACACACACAAAGCAGGGTTGTTTCAATTGATGTTTAGGTCAAATATGGACAAACCCAACCAATAGGTTAAAAATTTTCATTAAAAAAAATGTAAACAACGTCTGGATTTGTCCATATTTGTCCATATTTGACCCAAACATGGGTTGAAACAACCCTGCTTTTTTTTTTTTTTTTTTTTTCCGCCTTCGTAACACCGTCAGGCCGCTATGAGTACCAGGTTATGCCGAACGGGTTGGATAACTCACCGTCTGTGTTCCAGGCTTTCATGGATAAAGTTTTCCGAGACCACTTAAATGGGCTTTTATTTAATGGATATTTTATTTATAGGTAGTTTTTTAAAAAACTTTATTTTAAAAGATTTAAAGCACAGTACAAGTACACATGCAATTCAATAAAGCACACATATTTTTCACAAGAGAGTGTTAAAATGTCAGGGAGCAAAGAAAGCTTTAGAGGCATTTATATATATATATATAAAATAAATGACCTTTGGAAGCACTGTTTATTTGCTTATGTCATTGGTGTTTACATGCCCACATAATTAGTGCTTACTGTGTTTTGCATGGGCCATTAGTCTTGAGGCAAATGTATAAATGGACGCTGACAGTGAGTGGTAACAATTTCAACCTGGGAGGACTGTAGTTTGTGAACAGGGCGAAGGGTTTTGACCTGAAATGGTACAACTGTTAAGTGAATCCGCCTCTGATGGACGGCAGCAATTAAAGCCCGTGACTAGTGAAGGGTGGATGGTGAAGTACCGTGTGGCCGGATGTCTCCAGTGTGGCTTCAGTATATGGCTCTGGATTAATTGTGCAAACAGCATGGAGCCACAACATGATAGCAGCAGGCCAAGAGTTCATCATGCAGCAAGCAGGAGCATCGTGTAACGGAACAAGCAACAAAAGAAGCAAAAAGAAAATAATTTGAGCAGAGAACTACCAAAATGGTGCAAAATATTTAAAGGTGCAATGTGTAGCTTTTGGCGACATCTAGCGGTTCGTTTGCGAGTTTACACTAAGGGCTCAGCCCACTGCTCACCCCTCCCTTTCGAAGAAGCTACGGTGGCTAAAACGGGACAAACATCGTCGTCTGAGACAGCAGAGAATAGCCAGAGTAAAACAAGCTTTTGTACCACAGTCCATTATAAACCACATCATGGATAAAGTTTACAAAGCCATAGTCAGGTAAGGATCAAGGGTCTTAATACATAATATAATAAAAGTAATCAGCTGATTGTCTCACGAACGTAACCAGCACATTTCTCCCCACATAGCAAACCCATAATAATACAGCGAGGGAGAAGAACCACATGAAACTATGCAACTAACGTTATATATTTTTTCTAACAGGGCAGTAAAAGTTTACCTGGCTAATATGAGCTGTTACTGTGGCTGAGCTGGTTAAAGCGTTAAGCCTTGTTTATACTCGACGCGTCCGCATGAGCCCAAAGGTGCGCGCGGCAAAAATGACATGATTGTAACAGCGCGCGCGCCTCCGCATCCCATAGACACCATTTACTACACACAATAGGCTTTTTTCTCTGATTTTGGAAACTCGATCGACTTAAATGCTTCCAAGATCGACGGGTTGGTGATTCCTGTAACTGTTTCCTGGTCAATGACAAGAGTAGCCTACTAATCAGCTGTCTCACGAACGCAACCAGCACATTTATCCCCACATAGCAAAGCCATAACACAGCGAGGGAGAAGAATTAAGTTACATGAAACAATCCAACTACAAATTTACACCAGTGACAAGGGAAAAGTCACTACTCACGGTGTTTATGACTAGCTTCTTCTAGCTTTCTGCGGCTTCTCTTTCAAGGTAGTGACGAAACGCGCTCTGTAGCGCTGTGTGTTCGCTGTCGGCTACGGTAGAAACATGACTTCACAATATGGCGACCTTCATAGAAGGGGATTCCCGCGCCCATGTAGATATAAATGCCTCATTCTAAGGTAATAAAAACATTACGGTTTATTAAGTAAGTTCTTTATACACCACTGAACACATAGTTATGGATGTCATATTGCATTTCTGTTAATAAATACTCAAAAATGTTACACACTGCACCTTTAACTGAGCTTCTACGTCCAATAAAAGTGTAATAAGAAACAACATATTATAATGTAATTATAATAATCTATCCATCATAACATCTGGAGAAAAATAGCACAGACACTGGAAATGGAGTATTGCCACAGAGGCTCGTTTACCCTGTCAGTGAAATATAGCAGACAGTGAAATGTGACCCAATTTCGATTTTTTTGCTCATGTGACACAGTTCGGATGTGTTCCATGACCATGTAAAGCTGCGTTCACACTCTGCAGGTCGCCAGTGGCTGGCGGTTAGTTCGCTAGAGGGCGTTCCCACTACTGGTTGCCTAGTAATGTTTGTGAGTGACATTCACGAAACATTAGGGCTGTAGTCAACCAAAGAAATCCTTAGTCGACCAAAGTCACGTCCTGTGCAACGATCAGTCGACTAAAAACAAACAAACAAAAAAAAGCGATATTTTGCATTTTTATTGAACAATAATTAAACAATTGTCATAGAGCATTTATAAAACAACAACGAAAAACATCAATAATACATAAAACTATAATAATAATACAATTATTTGAAATTAAGTGATTTATTTAACTGCAAAGTGAGGAGCTAGGCAATCGCGCTCCTGACCACACCACACGCTACAAAAAATATAACTGCTAAAACTGCCAAATAATGAAAAATCCTAACAAAAGCTCTCGTTTATACAGGCTGTATATTCTTCTTTACTTCCAAAGCTATGGGTTAACATTTGTCCAGCCGATCTAGGCGTTTTAAAACAAACACACAAAAAAACCAAATAGCCTAAAAAACAATCCTAATAATAATAGGCTGTATAGTAGGAAGGCATATAGATTTATTTTCGTTTTGTTACATTATTTAGGCTATTTTCAAACGAGTCAAGTGTACAAATAAAAACAAAAACATAAGAAATATGTTTGGCCATATTGGTCGTTGAGCTATGGTAAGTTAGCTTTAGGCCGCATAGCTTGCACTCCACAGTCTTGTCGTCTTTTTTTGTAAAATGCAGCCAGACAAAAGATTTAGATTTCTTGGACATTTTGTTGACTAAAGCCAAAACAAGTAGCGTTCTGACTGAATGAATACAGCAAAACGACCTATTTTCCTTACTGAGCGCGAAGCAGCAGTGCAGCCAGCCACAGGTGCGGTTCCCGAGTGTTCTACGTGGTGCGCTAAACTGTGGCGCTGTTACAAAATAGCCTAAATTAAAGCATTTAAAGTTGGGGATAAAACATAGGCTAATTATATTTAGAATACAGTTATATTTAACTGCTTATAAAGGACTAAATATCAAGGAGTAAATCAATGAAAATTTCTTTCTATTAGTAAAAAAAAAAAAAAAAAAATGCAACTGGTCGACCAATGAGAATGTCAGTCGACCAAGATGGCATCGACCGATTAGTCGACTAAACGACTAAAGTTGGCAGCCCTACGAAACATATTCACAAATACGTTTTCTTGCCGCTACAAACAAACATTTTGGAAGGAAAAGTCTAAATATAAATGGAATCAGTACATAAAATGCATAATATTAAAGATGAACGAGAAACAGCGAGTGCTCTTTGCCATCGTGGCTATTTAACTGCAGCAAACCGGCAAATACCGGTCTATCTGGGTTCCCGAAACCATTCAGGCAAGAGTCAGTACGGTGAATACCACTGTATTATAGGATAGTTTCTGACTGCTAAAATGAGCTTATCGTTCAACTTGCCTCGGTCAGACTCAGCACTGAAGAGTGACAGATCACATGCGCTCCACTGACTTCACTCCTATTGGTTGTCGTTCTTCATTTGCATAAAGTTAAACAGATCTCAACTTTGTCGCGTTGCCAGACACGCCCCCTCCGGTCCCGTCTCTGCATGTCGCCGGAAATCACCCACTCCCCATTGAAATGAATGCCTCCCCAATGATGCCTTCAAACTCCTAGGAGTCTCAGTGAATCTATCATCAGGTTAGCATCCGCAAACCAATGGCCAGACTTGAGCGCAAGATCCAGGAGATCTGGAGATACCTGCGGTCATACTGCCACCAGCAACAAGACAGCTGGAGCCACTAACTCCCCTGGGTGGAGAATGCCCAGAATTCCCTGCGACAATCCACCAGTGGGCTTACTCCGTTACATCCGTCTTCGCCTACCCTGTCCCCGCTATATAGGTCACTTCACTGTGCAGAGGCAGGTCAACAAGGTCACCTAAAGGCCCAACCTTCCACCTCACTACCGTATTTCACCTTCATTTCATGTCTTCCTCCTGAAACCCTTCACTGAACCTCTGTCCTCTTTCCCAACAGAACCTACCAAGTACCTCCTCCTCCAGATACCTAGTCAACCGAGTCCATACCATCCTTGACTCCTCATACCTGATTGACTGGGATGGATATGGTCCAGAAGAACATTCATGGGTGTCTCGGGATGACATTCTGGGCCCGTTGCTACTCACCCAGTTCCACGAAGATCACCCTGACCGTCCAGCACCCCGATGTCGAGGTCGACCCGAACGCAGAGTCCGTCAGCTGTCAGGAGCCGGCCATGGAGGAGGGGGTACTGTCACAGAGTCAGCCACACCGTCACAGCCCCAATCATCACTCAATCACAATCACAAAATTCACAATCACAAGAGTACTGACTCGCTGCACCTGCACCCCCTCATCAACACACCCTTTATATGTCCCGTTTACCTTTCACTCCTCGTCTGGTCTCATTGCAGTATACACTGCTTTATGGAAGACTCCTTACTAATCTACTCACCTGAGATCATCTCGTCCTGTATCCAGTCTCCTGTCCGTCTCCTGTCCGTCTCCCGACCGTCTCCCGACAGTCTCTCGTCCGTCTCCCGTCCCTGTCCGTCTCCCGTCCGTCTCTCGTCCGTCTCCCGACCGTCTCCTGACCGTCTCCTGACCGTCTCCCGTCCGTCTCCAGTCCGTCTCTCGTCCGTCTTCCGTCCGTCTCCCGACCATCTCCCGAACGTCTCCCGACCGTCTCCCGACCGTCTCCCGTCCCTGTCCGTCTCCTGTCCGTCTCCCGTCCGTCTCCTGACCATCTCCCGTCCGTCTACCGTCCGTCTCCAGTCCGTCTCCCGACCGCCGCCCGTCTGTCTCCCGTCTGTCTCCCGTCCATCTCCTGACCGTCTCCTGTCCGTCTCCCGTCCGTCTCCTGACCGTCTCCCGTCCGTCTCCCATCCGTCTCCAGTCCGTCTCCCGACCGTCTCCCGTCTGTCTCCCGTCCGTCTCCCGTCCGTCTCCTGACCGTCTCCCGTCCGTCTCCCGACCGTCTCCCGTCCGTCTCCCATCCGTCTTCCGACAGTCTCCCGTCTGTCTCCCGTCCCTGTCCGTCTCCCGTCCCTGTCCGTCTCCCGTCCCTGTCCGTCTCCCGTCCGTCTCCCGTCTGTCTCCCGTCCCTGTCCGTTTCCTGTCCGTCTCCAGTCGGTCTCTCGTCCGTCTCCCGTCCGTCTCCCGTCCGTCTCCTGACCGTCTCCCGTCCGTCTCCTGACCGTCTCCCGTCCGTCTCCCGTCCTTCTCCCGTCCGTCTCCTGACCGTCTCCCGTCCGTCTCCCGTCCTTCTCCCGTCCGTCTCCTGTCCCTGTCCGTCTCCCGTCCTTGTCCGTCTCCCGTCCGTCTCCCGCCTGTCTCCCGTCCCTGTCCGTCTCCCGTCCCTGTCCGTCTCCAGTCCGTCTCCCGTCCATCTCCCATCCCTGTCTGTCTCCTGTCCATCTCCAGTCCATCTCCCGTCCCTGTCCGTCTCCAGTCCGTCTCCCGTCCGTCTCCCATCCCTGTCTGTCTCCTGTCCATCTCCAGTCCGTCTCCCGTCCCTGTCCGTCTCCAGTCCGTCTCCCGTCCGTCTCCCATCCCTGTCTGTCTCCTGTCCATCTCCAGTCCGTCTCCCGTCCGTCTCCCGTCCCTGTCCGTCTCCCGTCCCTGTCCCGTCTGTCTCCCGTCCCTGTCCCGTCTGTCTCCCGTCCCTGTCCATCTCCAGTCCGTCTCCCGTCCGTCTCCCGTCCCTGTCTGTCTCCTGTCCATCTCCAGTCCGTCTCTCGTCCGTCTCCCGTCTGTCTCCCGTCCCTGTCCGTTTCCTGTCCGTCTTCAGTCGGTCTCTCGTCCGTCTCCCGTCCGTCTCCCGACCGTCTCCCGAACGTCTCCCGTCCGTCTCCCGTCCCTGTCTCCTGTCCATCTCCAGTCCGTCTCCCGTCCGTCTCCCGTCCGTCTCCCGTCCTTCTCCCATTCGTCTCCCGGCCGTCTCCCGTCCGTCTCCAGTCCGTCTCCCGACCGCATTATTTTACTAAAATTTCAATGACTCGTCATTGTAATGTGTATGTTCTGTTTCTGTTCAGTTTCTGATTCTATGCCTATGTTCTCTGTAATTAGTGCACTAGTGAGTCTCCTAGGTGGTTAATTTGTTCCCCACACCTGTTCGGTTTCTACTTTGAATTTCCAGTTTGTATATATGCCCTAAGCTCTCCTTATGCTGGGGCCACTCCAAAAGATATTTAAAATTGTTTAAGATTTTCAAAATGTGAGATACCACAAACATAAAGGCCAAAAGTTCCTAGATGTAATAGTTTTGCTCCTTTAGTGTGTGTTGTGCCGTGACGTGAAGAAGACAACACACCACACACAAACAGATGTTCAGCCAGAGTCCCGACTGTGAACACGGGAAATCTCTCGAGACTTCAGAATATACATGGAGGACGATAGGCAGGAAGAAATTGCGATGAAAGTGCTTTTGACAGAACATTCACGGAAAAAAGAAAGAAAAGGGTTTGGCTGAAGTCGTGGGGACTGCGGGAGCATGGACTTTACGTTACAGAGAGAGTCTTGGCCGTTGTCGACATGCCAGCTCTTGGGTGGTGTGCAAACTTACACTCAGTGTCATCTCTGAAACTGCCAACACACCTCCAGCGTGAGCTGTTTAACATCACGACACCCTGACATTTACCCACAATGCCTCAGAAATCACAGTAAGCCTAATACTTTTGCTGTGGTGTTTAGTCACTGATGGCTGAGATGTCAATCGAGCAGCAGTATAGCAGGTGATACTGTCAACCCGACATATTCAATAGTGCTGAAGCTGCAGGGACGCAAGTCTCAAGGAAAGTTAGGAGGAAAGATGTGTGTGTGTGTTGAAGGAATGAGGAAATAAGCATATTAATTGGAAACAGAAGAGCTTCTGAGCTTTAGAACAATTATTCAAAGAGAATATGTAGGGGGAAACACAGAAGACATATCTAATCATCTTATCGCTCGCAAAATATGAGCTTGCTGTTGACTGACGACCATTTCCTGTTTGGATCCTGTTTATACCAACCAGAAACAATTAAATATTTACTTCATAGAGACTTTGATGCAAAGTGACTTACAAATGAAAAGAAGCAAAAGCACTGTATCATACAGGAGACAACAATATTAGCAGTACTGTAATATTGAATTACAAGTAAACTAATGAAAACCAGCCTCGATGTCGCAGCATGAAGAGTCATTCTAGTGTAATCAGAAACCATTGTGCCTACTATTATTAAAATAGGGGTTGTATGCTTTAGTTAATTTTGTTTGTGTATTTTAGTATCATTATAGGATATAGCATTTTTTTAGTTAATATATTACAGGGTATAGAATGCTTTGGTGAAAGTTTTTTGTTTTATGAATGTAGATTGACGTTGTTATATTATCCAGCACTAATATAAGTGGCACTAATTAAACAATAATTGTTTATGTTAAAGGCAATACTGTGTTAAGACACTAAGTAATTACTGAGACATTAACAGAATAATAACTAGTACTCCGATATTTAAAAAGAAAGAAAGAAAACATATACAACTGTTTAACTTTACATTCTTAAAATGTCCACTCTTGGCAAACAAAAAGCACTGGTAAACCATTTCTTATTGGTGTTTTTATAAGTTCATAAACATTGTGCAGTAATATCTCATACAGCCACTAGAGAGAGACAGCTGTTCACTTCATGTCACTGGACAGTTGCTCTTAAAAGATCAAAATCAAATATATGTTTATTGGGTTTAAGCTTTAAAAATGTGAGTTGACGACATAAATGCTGTTTATATGTTAAGATTAAAGTGTGATCCTGGTTTTGTGTGTTGTGTTCTGTTAGGACTTTTGTTAATATGTTCTCAGTTACCATGCTCACTCCCTGTGTTTGGTCTCCATTTATCTGTGTTGTTATATTACATTGATATACATTGATAAATACAGTGCAAATAGTTCCATCTCTGGATTAAAGGGAAGTGGAAATAACAAACAATAATAAGCTGAACTGTAACATGATAATATGTTCATAACATTCCACTCTCGTCTTTTATTTACATCAAAAGGTGTGTGTAACACATGTACAGTATAGGCCTAAATAATTGTGAAAATTGAATTGAAATAAAGTTTATATTTATAAATGTAAGCATGTGTAGCCTACTTAGTTCACATGAAAAGAACGAGACAGAAAAGAGAGAAGCTAGAATCAGTGAACGTAACGTACTTACAAAATTAGCAGGGTTTGGGATTAATTAAAATCATGTCGAAGAGCGCGGCTTAGGGGAGACCGGGACAGTTGCAACAGCGGATGGTTGCAACATGTCATTTTTCTCCAACCAGAAACAAGCTCGAGTAATGACACTCACACTGCACATGCTTAATTGGATGCCGATATAAAAAAGAAAAATCAAGGAGATTCCTGAGCTTCTCCAGGATTTAGTGAAGAAAAACTGTTTTTAGAGTATTAATGTATTTTTTTTCTTGAGCTTAATTGTTTTTGTTAAACTGTTGTCACTGTTTTTGTGATTCAGCTCAAACTTAAATGGTTTAAATTAGTGATATGTTAACTTTAAGCTAGTATGATTAGCATGTATCAGGGTCAATTGTTTAGCTAGCACATGTGGTTTTATCATGGCTGACAGGAACGGGACAGTTGCAGAAGTCCCGTACAATACATAAAAACTGACCACATAGTAGTATTTTTAAATTTTTTTCATAAGTTGTATATAATATAAAATGTCGTTTAAAAACGTTTTACATGACAATAATCTAAATAAAAGTTAATTGCCTTTCAAATTGTTCCATTCTTCCTATGTCACTAAAAGCCTACTGTATTTTATATTAATTTGAATATTTGACATCTGAACATAAGGCCTACTCATCTAGACAAATCTATAATTATCATCTAATCAAAGCTGATGAATAAATAACACT
>CM060624.1:35052701-35322701 GCA_030578275.1 Meda fulgida
AATAAAACATCTCCAGTTAACCAGCAGAGCATTCATTTAGTTCGCTATTAAATAAGAGATCTAGCGCTTAAATCTGTTGTTTTTTATATCAAGCTGAGCGCTCGTTGCCGCTGCTATCAGCATGGATACAGTTGTTCTCTTGTGACTTGCGCACAGTCTTCACTCGGACGCGCGTTTCAATCTATCGTCATTGCAGAGACGCTCTATTCGTTCCAGTGAAATCACAAAATAAAATGCACACAAACGTGTCCCTGCTTGATATAGACTGTAACCACTTATGAACATATTCGGTTTTGATGAGAGAGAGAAAAAAACGATACGAGTGCAGATTAGAACCCGTAACCTCTGACACGCTTGGCAAAAGATCTACCACTAGACCATTTAATAACTCAAACAACATTTCCGGATCGATGCATTTATTTATGGGTTGAGAAGAGAGGCTGCACAGTTTGACCAGCGGGCAGTGGCCTGGTGTGTTGCTAAGAACTTGCAATGTATAACTATATTATCAGACCGGCCCTCGCGGCCTCAAAACAGTACCGGGCCACCGGGAAAAGCCCCGACTCTCCCGATTGCCACTCCTCACATGTCTTTGAATGTAAGTCTATGGGAACACTCTGGGCGATGCTCAGCCAAAGTGAAATCGCCCAAAAAGAGGCGGTTCTCCACAGAACGTGACATGACGCTGATTGGACTATATCCAGACAGGGACGGCTAGCGTAACTCTGTGGTTGAATGAGATTGTGAGTGTAATTGAAAAAGTCCCTTTCATTCACACTTTGGTGGTGCGTCGCCCAATCGCCCTAATGAAGAAACCGCCCCTGTTCGAAACACTTGTGAAACACTCCGAAGCTTTATTTAGCCGTAGTCACGTGACATGGGGTGTTTTGAATCACGCTTCGGATCAGTGTTTCGAAACATCTGTGCTTCGGGATCTCGGAAAGCTTCGGAACGTCTGTTTCGCTTCAGCCATCCCTAATATACACTGTATACTCATCAGCCATTTTATTTAGTACACCTGTTCAAGTGCTCATTAACCTAAATATCTATTCAGTCAATCAGCAGCAATTTGATGCATTAGACATGTCAACATGGTCAAGATAATCTGCTGAAGTTCAAACTGAGCATCAGAATTGGGAACAACTGATTTACGGCTGGTCTTTTCATGCAAGGTTTCACCAGGGTTTACAGAGAATGGTCTGACAAATATATAATATCCAGTATCAGTTCTGTGGATGAAAGAATACGGATGAAACTGATTGCAGTAGAGCATCTCTGAACACACAACACACCAAACCTTGAAGCAGAAGAGCATCTCTGAACACACAACACACCAAACCTTGAAGCAAAAGAGCATCTGTGAACGCACAACACACCAAACCTTGAAGCAGAAGAGCATCTCTGAACACACAACACACCAAACCTTTAAGCAGAAGAGCATCTCTGAACACACAACACACCAAACCTTGAAGCATAAGAGCATCTGTGAATGCACAACACACCAAACCTTGAAGCAGAAGAGCATCTCTGAACACACAACACACCAAACCTTGAAGCAGAAGAGCATCTCTGAACACACAACACACCAAACCTTGAAGCAGAAGATCATCTCTGAACACAACACACCAAACCTTGAAGCATAAGAGCATCTCTGAACACACAACACACCAAACCTTGAAGCATAAGAGCATCTCTGAACACACAACACACCAAACCTTGAAGCAGAAGAGGATCTCTGAACACACAACACACCAAACCTTGAAGCAGAAGAGCATCTCTGAACACACAACACACCAAACCTTGAAGCAGAAGATCATCTCTGAACGCACAACACACCAAACCTTGAAGCAGAAGAACATCTCTGAACACACAACACACCAAATCTTGAAGCAGAAGATCATCTCTGAACACACAACACACCAAACCTTGAAGCAGAAGAGCATCTCTGAACACACAACACACCAAACCTTGAAGCAGAAGAGCATCTCTGAACACACAACACACCAAACCTTGAAGCATAAGAGCATCTCTGAACACACAACACACCAAACCTTGAAGCAGAAGAGGATCTCTGAACACACAACACACCAAACCTTGAAGCAGAAGAGCATCTCTGAACATACAACACACCAAACCTTGAAGCAGAAGATCATCTCTGAACGCACAACACACCAAACCTTGAAGCAGAAGAGGATCTCTGAACACACAACACACCAAACCTTGAAGCATAAGAGCATCTCTGAACACAAAACACACCAAACCTTGAAGCAGATCATCTCTGAACACACAACACACCAAACCTTGAAGCAGAAGAGCATCTCTGAACACACAACACACCAAACCTTGAAGCATAAGAGCATCTCTGAACACACAACACACCAAACCTTGAAGCAGAAGAGCATCTCTGAACACACAACACACCAAACCTTGAAGCATAAGATCATCTCTGAACACACAACACACCAAACCTTGAAGCATAAGAGCTTCTCTGAACACACAACACACCATACCTTGAAGCAGAAGAGCATCTCTGAACACACAACACACCAAACCTTGAAGCATAAGAGCATCTCTGAACACACAACACACCAAACCTTGAAGCAGAAGAGCATCTGTGAATGCAAAACACACCAAACCTTGAAGCAGAAGAGCATCTCTGAACACACAACACACCAAACCTTGAAGCAGAAGAGCATCTCTGAACACACAACACACCAAACCTTGAAGCAGAAGATCATCTCTGAACACAACACACCAAACCTTGAAGCATAAGAGCATCTCTGAACACACAACACACCAAACCTTGAAGCATAAGAGCATCTCTGAACACACAACACACCAAACCTTGAAGCAGAAGAGGATCTCTGAACACACAACACACCAAACCTTGAAGCAGAAGAGCATCTCTGAACACACAACACACCAAACCTTGAAGCAGAAGATCATCTCTGAACGCACAACACACCAAACCTTGAAGCAGAAGAACATCTCTGAACACACAACACACCAAACCTTGAAGCAGAAGATCATCTCTGAACACAACACACCAAACCTTGAAGCAGAAGAGCATCTCTGAACACACAACGCACCAAACCTTGAAGCAGAAGAGCATCTCTGAACACACAACACACCAAACCTTGAACCATAAGAGCATCTCTGAACACACAACACACCAAACCTTGAAGCAGAAGAGGATCTCTGAACACACAACACACCAAACCTTGAAGCAGAAGAGCATCTCTGAACACACAACACACCAAACCTTGAAGCAGAAGATCATCTCTGAACGCACAACACACCAAACCTTGAAGCAGAACATCTCTGAACACACAACACACCAAACCTTGAAGCAGAAGATCATCTCTGAACACAACACACCAAACCTTGAAGCAGAAGAGCATCTCTGAACACACAACACACCAAACCTTGAAGCAGAAGAGCATCTCTGAACACACAACACACCAAACCTTGAACCATAAGAGCATCTCTGAACACACAACACACCAAACCTTGAAGCAGAAGAGGATCTCTGAACACACAACACACCAAACCTTGAAGCAGAAGAGCATCACTGAACACACAACACACCAAACCTTGAAGCAGAAGATCATCTCTGAACGCACAACACACCAAACCTTGAAGCAGAAGAGGATCTCTGAACACACAACACACCAAACCTTGAAGCATAAGAGCATCTCTGAACACAAAACACACCAAACCTTGAAGCAGATCATCTCTGAACACACAACACACCAAACCTTGAAGCATAAGAGCATCTCTGAACACACAACACACCAAACCTTGAAGCATAAGAGCATCTCTGAACACACAACACACCAGACCTTGAAGCAGAAGAGCATCTCTGAACACACAACACACCAAACCTTGAAGCATAAGATCTTCTCTGAACACACAACACACCAAACCTTGAAGCATAAGAGCATCTCTGAACACACAACACACCAAACCTTGAAGTAGAAGAGCTTCTCTGAACACACAACACGCCAAACCTTGAAGCAGAAGAGCATCTCTGAACACACAACACACCAAACCCTGAAGTAGAAGAGCTTCTCTGAACACACAACACACCATACCTTGAAGCAGAAGAGCAAAATTCTGGTACTTGAGACACAATGACCACAACATGTAACTCATTCACCAACCCCCTGAACCAATTCTGCTAAACTACAAGCACAATTCCTGCTTTACACTCAAATTGCAGCTCTAAAACACACTTTTTTAAAAACACTACACACAGTTCTCTACTTTTGGCACAATTTTCATGCAGAAAATATCTTTTTTCACAAGGAACACACTGCCATTCAAATATGCACACTGACTCATCACAAGGACACACACCCGTCACACACACCCGTCACACAGTTTTACAGTTAGCAATCAGAGCTTTAGCATAAAAGGGCAACAGGCGAGCTCTTCAATGGAGCAATGGACAACAATAGAAACATTTTTTTTACTGTAACTGTGTACAATAAATTCTTCTGTTGTTTTGTATGTAGTGTATGTGCAAGTTGGGAATGGCATGTATACTGTGTACATTGTTTTTGTGGGAAGAATAAAATATATTTGTTACCGTGTATTTGTGTGTTCTGAGTATAAAAACAATATTCTCAAATATTTTACAACACACTTCTGTATGTACTGTCTGTAGTAAGTGTAACTGAACAAAAAAAAGGCCTAAGTCATTATGAGGAATGGAGAAGAAGTGTTTTCCATCAATCATAAGTGTTTTACATTGAGCACATCAGTGTTCAACTGGTTCTTATAAATGTCTATTCATATGATGGTTTGTGTGTGTCATTTAAAAACAAAATACCATTTTGAGAAGAAATAACATTGTTTTGAATGTAAAGTTTCATTTTGCAGGAGAATTGAGGGGTTTTGCCCATTGTGTGTGTGTGTTTTGATTTGTGTGTAGAGTTCTGAGAATATGAGGCATTCTTTCAGAAAATGTGTGTAAACAATCGAGAAAAACTGTAAAAGAAAATTAAGGTTGAGTCAAATAAATTGTGCTAATTAACGAGTTCGTTTGCCCATAAAATCTTTAGGATATTAGGTTAAACTTATTTGGCTTGCTATCCACTGGAGAGGAGCTTGATGAAGCAGCTTCAACTCGAGCTCTGATATACCCCCAAAAAGTGTTGATAAATATATGGGGCAGCAAGTTAGAATAACGTGATTAAGAACTTTAGGAAATACGGGAAGATTAAGAGCTTAAAAACACGTTACCCCCAAAAAATTGGAAATTTAAAACTGTATGGAGCATGGACGGAGGGTGCTGCGGCAGTGATGTTAAAAGGGGCTCCTAGCCGGAACGCGTCTCCCTACTATGCCCACGATGTGAGGCTATAAGTGGAGCTCCGGCGGGAGCTGTGATTAAAAAGAGAGTGCCTGCGTTCGTTGTAGAGTGAAACGCAAGGGTTTGAGGAAAATTTTGAAAGGGGTACTTCTCACCGCTGCACTGCTGCGGCAGTGACTTTTCAGAAATTACTCCTGCGGGAGTATCTTGGGACTGGAGATTTGAGTACGAGGTTGGAGAACGCCCTGCCACATCTATGACATGGAGCCCCATGGATTTAGAGAGCATCCATACTGATGTTCCGAACGGAAAGCTCATACTGCGATTCGACCGGGAGAGCTCCCACTGCGTTTCGAAGGAGAGAGCCCCCCCCATATGTATAAATAGGGAGTTCACTCTGCGATCAAAACGGGAGAGCCTACACAGCAAGTCGAACGGGAGAGCCTATGATGCATCTGAACGGAAGAGCTCACACGGCGATTCAGATGGGAGACCCCACTCCAGGAGTGGTATGTCAGGCACATCTGAAAAGGGAGAGCTCTCACTTTATCCAGGTGAATACACGCCCTGCGGGGCTAGGTATGCGGGGAGATGCAAATAGTAGGGAGAAGCGGTCCAGACTCGGAGGGATGCTAGTGTTTGTTGTGCTTGTCTAATGTTATGCAGATCTGAACGAACGTATGTTTCGAAAGCGTGGGACGACCATCGACCTCACATTTTCATTGGTGATCGGAAGAAAGCCAAATTGAACATGGCGTTTAGGGTTCTTGTTTTGTTAGGAGAAAAAGACCTGAGCGGAGACTGGTTAGGCAGACGCTAAGAATGCCGATGGTTAAAGTTAGCTGAGGTGCGGCGCACAGGGCAAATAGAACTGGCGTGAGCTCCTCCACAGAAATTACAGATATGGAGGAAGTGGCATCGTTGTCTGTTGCAACCTGATGAATTAAAGCTGTTGCACACTTGTCTGCCTGAAACGGAGGTAAAAATCTGGTTACGGTTATTCCTTGATTGAGGGCCATGTGAAGTGGATTTTTCTTGGAAAGGAGCTGGATGGGTTGGAAGATCTGGGTTGGTTTGGGGACATTCTGAAATAGAATGAATGATAGACCTGCAGATGGCGCAAGAAAGGCCTTGAACGCCTAAGAAGACTCTGTTATATAGTACGAGGTCCAAGGCTCCCCAGTAAGGACTCTGGTTCCAGTGTGTGACGCGGGCGGCGCATTTAGCTGAAAAAGCTTATGGTATGTATAAAAATGACTACCTCCGAAAGAGAGACTGAGCTCTGCTATGGTAGAGAGGTCGTCATTTAATTCCTTGCGTCTGGCTGGAAATGAAGTGCAAATTACTTCTGTGTATCTGGCAAAAGCAAAGTAGAATTCTGCAAGTGTGAGAACTCGTTTTGAAGGTTGTATGAAATTAAGATTGATGGTTAATGGGCCGTAGTCAAACGAGCGGTGGGATTCATTGAGAGAGACGGAAGTCAGTAGAGAAGGAAGATCGATAGCTGCACCTGATAGAATTAGGGAACGGAGATGGGCAGAGACTGGAGGTGGTTCCATGGCGACTGCATTGTTAGGAGCTGGGAGATGGACTGCTGTTGAGAGTGAATGGGCTGGCAAGCGGATTGTACCTGAGGAGCAAGTGTTAGTGTTGAGAAAAGTAGATGAATGTAGATCAGAGGGTCCCATTACTGACTGGTGTCCAAGATGGCTGGCATGGCATGAAGTGAGAGGAAGGGGAGGGTTTGTGGGGAAAAAAAGGTGTAGAAATCCTTTGCTGAGGCAACCTCACACTCTGATGTGAACTGGGAAGAATATTAGGAGACAGTTGGAAGATAGAAGGGGGAAAAAAGGAATGAGGTGAATTGGAATGGAAGGAAAGAGGAGGGAAGATGGCTAGCGAAGGCAACCTCGCGCTAGGATCCGCTCTTTGAGTAGGTTGTTTTGAGGGTGAGAGAAATGTAACTGTGTGCAAGGGTGACCTGGCACAAGGGTTATTATAAAGAAGATTAGAGAGAACTGGAGAAGCAGAGGGAAGTGTGGAGGAATGTGTTTGTGGGTACTGGGGAGTGGGGCTGACTGCATGAAGTTTGTGAGAGCTGGAGAAGAAGCGGAACTGTTTTTGCTGTTGCTGGACAGGTGGAAATACCGGCGGACATGGAAGTGCTGCAGAGGTGTGTGTGTGTGTGTGTGTGTGTGTGTGTGTGTGTGTGTGTGTGTGTGTGTGTGTGTGTGTGTGTGTGTGTGTGTGTGTGTGTGTGTGTGTGTGTGTGTGTGTGTGTGTGTGTGTGTGTGTGTGTGTGTGTGTGTGTGTGTGTTGTATTGACAGAATGTTTCTTCCCAGTGGACACTGGTTGTAATTTCTTTGGTTTGCAGGTGAATAATGCCCAGTGTTCACTATAGCAACATTTCAATTCTTCCTTTGATGTCTGCTTGTCTCTCTCTCTCTCTCTCTCTCTCTCTCTCTCTCTCTCTCTCTCTCTCTCTCTATATATCTCTCTCTATATATATATATCTCTCTCTCTCTATATATATATATATATATATATATATATATATATATATACACTTTGTTAGTTATGATGAAGGTATGACAGTTACAACCAGGCATCAACAATGTTTGCAGTGAGAGCTCATCTTGTCTGTGGAAATTACTGCACCATAAAATGAGCTCTCAGGTGTGACAACATCATGCTGTTTTGGTTTGTCAACTTCGTGCGAATAAAAAAGTATTTGGAGATTCTGAAGGGCATTGTATTAGAAAACAAAATATCAAAGCCAGTGGAATCTGTGCTCAAAGGTTAATTATCTTATGTTTTTAGCCAAATTTAGATCTTTTAGTGGATGTATAAAATCAATTCTCTTCAAGTGCGCAGCTTTACAGGGACCGTAAAATGAAAAATGTACTGTTCTCAAACCCTGTCATTCCAAACCTGTATGTCTTTCTTTCTCCTTCAGAGCATAAAATAAGACATTTGGAAGGATGGTGCAACTGTTTTGTCCATAAATGAAAGACTGTGGTATTAAAAACAACACTTTAACTTCACTTTATGGGAAAAAAAGATGCATTTTCAAAATATCTGCTTTTGTGTTCCACAGAAGAAAGAAAGTTTGGAACACCATGACGTGAGTAAATGATGATTGTATTTTCATATTTAGGTAAAGTATCTAAAGAAGTGCACTTTGTTTGGAATAATCTGAGTTTGTTATGTTTTGAATTGTATTTTAGTTCTTATTACAGTAATGATGTCAAATCAAAGGTTTTACTTTAAAGCACACTTTAAATCACTGTTTCAATAATACTTTAATGTGCTTAAAAGATGTACACTTTGATTTGTTGACTAAAATATTGAAGCACATGTAAATTACTTGATAATCATTTTTATACTTACAATTAAATTTAAAGTGAACAAATATTAAATATTCTAAATGTAAAGTTTTAGTTAAAAAAACCTTTAAATTCTTACGTTTTTTTGTTGCTTTTTGTATGAATTTGCAGCCTTAAGCTTATCTATAAGTTAGTTGGCTCCAAAACAATGACAAAATTTGCATTTAGAAGATATAAGCATTCAAAACTTACTGTCTCTCACTTCCGCCAATATGGATCAACGATTTTGATGACATCACTCTGCACTTCAGCTTCTCATCACATTTTCTGTTCAATCAAATGCTCTCTTGAATCTGAAGCCCCGCCCCCTACACTATCAATCAGCTGCGGCTGAAAGCGCCCACTTGTTCACTCATTTACTATTTTCTACATGGTGAATGGCACTTAGTGCACTATATAGGGGATAGAGAAAGATTCAGACAGTGTAAATCTTCTTTCCATTGGGGCAGACGAAGTCTGGTTTCACGTTAGTGTCACACGAACCGCCCCACGATGGCACAGAGCGGATCAGATCGAGTCAGCACACACCAGAAAATATATTTGAATTGATATGGAGAAGAAACGTTAAAACAGACTCTGCATTAGATTACTCGGCTTTATCAAGCTCAACAGCTCAGCTCGAGCTGTGATGTGAATGAAACTCTATTGGCTATTTAAAAAAATAGGAGGAGCTGATAGATATGTCCCGTCCTGTCTTCCTGTTTCAGTGGGAATTAAGTCAACACATTGAAAAACGCTGTGCATTTCAGGACACTTCAGTGGGCCTTTAACCATTTAAATGTCTGAATACTTTTTGGGGTGTACAACTGTAAGTGTACAAGCGTTTTGAAGAATTTACAAGGAAAAGGAGGCAATGAACCCGCAACGCTTCACAAATGCTGTTTGATTGCAGTCATACGACGGGTGTGCACAGATGATCATAGGAAGCCGTATAGGACCTGGGGCCTCATTTATAAAACTCTGCGTAGGATCCTTACTAAAAGTGTGCGTGTGCCCGAAAGCCAAAAATAGCGTACGCAAACTAAAATTGAGACTTATAAAACCGTGCGTACGCACACCTGCACGCAATTTTCCATTTATAAATCACACTCTACCTGATAATTTGCGCACGTGAAAAAAATCGACATCCCGCCCCTTACCCGCCCACATTCAACCATATATAGGCCATGCAAATCACCTCGTGAATGGCCGTGCATATTAATGAGCCAGCAAAAGGTAGCCTACTTTATGCTAAAAAAATGGCAGCAATTTAGAACAAGGGGAAAAAACGAAATTTCGCAGATACTGAGATAGAGGTTCTTGTGATGGAGGTGAAGGAAAGAAAAAATATTTTGTTTGGTAGCCATAGCATTGGCATCACTAACAAAAAAAAAGTGTGGAATGGCAACATGTGACTACAGCTGTGAATGCAGTTGGTTCGGCTAACAGGACGGTTCCTGAAATAAAAAAGAAGTGGTCCGACATTAAGGTGGGGGCAAAAAAAAAAGGCTTGCCAGTCACCGACAGAGTGTGTCTGGGACTGGTGGGGGTCCTGGGACGCCCGGTCTGTCCCCCATGGAGACTCGGCTGGCTTCTATTATAGGAGAAACCAGTGTGTGCGGCATTCTGTCTGACAGGGAGGGAGACACAGACATGGTGGAAACAGGTAAATCATTTTATTACATGAGCACAATTAAATAAAATAGAAATAGCACAATAGGTTATTGTGGCCTTGTTGTTCCAGAGGGTATGGGAGCACAGGGTGGTGAGGAGACTCCCAGCAGCTGTGGAGTGTCCGGAGGTCCCCAGCAGGAGCGCGTCCAGACCCCATGGCACGGTTGGAAGTGGCCGGGTGTTGACTGAGGCTGTCCTTCAGACACAGAGGGACACAATTGAGGCAATTACAGTTACAGCAGATGAGCTTAAACAAATAAAGGTTGTGTTGGGTGACATTGCTTCTACATTAAAAGATCTTGTTAAAAAATGAACCTGTGTGTTGTTGTCTCTTCACAAATGCCGCATTACTTCCTCGCGGAGCCTTGCGCCCTGATGATGCCGTTCATGTTGGGGAGGGGGGTGTGGGTCAGGCTCCTCGTGCTGGAGGCGAGGGAGGTCAGCGGGGAGAGGGACGCCATTCCTCTGTGCCATGTTGTGTAGAATGGCGCATGCCATGATGATCTGGCAGACTTTTTTTGGTTGGTATAAAAGTCTACCACCCGAAACATCAAGGCAACGCCATCTACCCTTGAGAAGGCCAATGGCTCTCTCAACTACCGAGCGCGCACGAGCGTGGGCATCATTGTAACGCATTTGCTCTGCACTCTGAGGGTTTGGAAATGGGGTGAGGAGCCAACGTCTCAGAGGGTAACCACTGTCACCTGCCAGTATAACAGATTAATTTTACAGTAGGCTTGAACTGTTAGAAACCATTATATGTCATTTTAACTTACCAAGAAGCCACCCATCACGCACGGCACCTGCCTCAAGTATATTCCCTACACTGCTGTGCATTACAATAAAAGAGTCATGTGTTGAACCAGGCCATCGCGCCACAACGTTTGTAAGAATCATGTTGGCCTCACAGATAACTTGCACATTTATGGAATGCACATGTTTTCGATTCACAAAAATGAACTCGTTCTCATGTGGCGCCCTTATAACAATATGAGTGCAGTCAATTGCGCCGATTACATTTGGGAATCCGGACATTGCTGCAAATTGCCTTTTGATATTGGCCTGTTCCCAAATAGTGTAAGGAAACTGTATGCATCTATTGATCATTCTAATAATCCCTTTCAAAACTGCAGGCATTAAGGAGCTCAGGGATGGCTGTGAAATCCCAGACCTATGTCAAATTAACAGAATTATAAGTTTCCACAAGAAGCTTTACGCAGAAAAAAAATTGCATTATCATATTTGTAAACTTGCCTATCGGCTAACTCCCGCTGGTAACTCCCGGTTGCCAAAAATCCTAAAACTGAAAGGACTTGGGTTGGTACCGGGATGGCGTGGTTTCGTGTAGTTGGCCTTTGTAATGTTGGCCCCAATTCAGCACACAGGTCCAAGAGCATGGCTCTAGGTAACCTAAATCGGCTTATTAGCCACTCATCATCGTGGGCCAGGAAATCTTCATGGTCTCTAAACACTCTTTCTCTCCTAAGTCTGCCATTGGCATAGTCCTCCAGCAATGCCAGCGCATCCATCATGCAATAGGCTACTACAGAACTGCACTACTGCAGAAGTGTCTCCGTAGTATTTATGTAAACAGCGATCACATTCAATCCTTTACACCTTGTCATACCAATCAGACAATGAGTGGTAAACCTATACGCCCACACTTAGATCATAACAAAATGAAATTTAAGCACTTTTATTGGATCTTTTATTGGCATTTATTTATTTAAATTGGTACTGTGAACAAGCATGCATTTATGATTAGGACGCATAATGAGGATTGAAAGTTATTTGTATGCGCAACTTTTCAAGTTCAATATGTTTAATTTCATTCATCTACCATCAATCCCTCAGCTCACCATCGGTGTCGCCAAACTGCTCCGTCTCCAAAATGTTCGTACGCATGGGTCAGCGTTTGCGTGCAGGTGCGCACATTTTCCCGTCAAGTTTGTTTTCATAAATCACAACTTATGCGTCGGAAGTGGCGTACGCCTCTTTCAGGGCCTGTTTTGTGCGTACGCAACGGTTATAAATGAGGCCCCTGATCTCTTTTGTTTTCATGGTGAAAACATGTTCACACAGACACACTTTTGTCTGGTGAGAATAATCTTATCAAGTCAATAAAAAAGCACCTCATTGATCAAAGATAGACAGCACACGTCAGTTTACATTAATCTACGGACTTCCGCATACTGCAGGCCTGCGTGTGTGTGTGTGTGTGGGGGGGGGGGGGGGGCGGGGGGGGGGGGGGGGCTGGGAAGCGTATATTAGACTGACAAAGGTTTGACATCAGGTACATTTCTGTCGACCAAAACTCATTCGAGAACATCCTGTTGTCCTACATTTAGAGTCAAAGCAGTACTTATTGAGAGCTTACATAAACATCTTTCTATCATAATATGCTCCAAATGTTTCTGTATTTCCAAATATGGCAAGTGGAAGATCAACTCAGCAATACAGCACACAGCTGTGATGCTCCGCTGGCTGTTTCTGAACATTAGAAAGCATAGCTTTTTATTAAAGGCTGTAAAGAGCAACAAGGGTTTATCTAAATCCTCTTTAATGGGTGAAATAAGTAAGGCATCGCTTCTTGAACACAAGAGAGAGAGAAGGGGAGATTGTTTAATCATTAATTAAATGGTTGTTTAAGCTCTCACCATATAAGTTATTGCACACAGTTATTGACAGTGAAACTCAGCACTTCCTGTAGCACAGGAAATAAAATGCTGACGTGTTTTAAAACCAAAGAACTGGACCGTAACTCCATGTTGTTATACTCATATTCAGACCAAAATCATGATTATGTGATATTACTTTTATAACAGCCTGATTAAAAAAGAGGTAAATATTGAGTAATGTGCCACTTAATAATAAGGCATCTATAATAATAACGTGCCACAATAATTGTCTGTTTTTGCAAAGGCTCGAAGGAGAATCAAGCATTCAGCACGGTGTTAGAGGTTGATCTGTTTCAGTTTTTAAACAAACTGGTTGAGTAAATTATTCAATGATTCACTCATAAAGACACTTGTTGACATATTAATGTAACCTTGAGGCTCACTGAAACATTGCCACTAAAGCACAGGGTCAGTCTGAGACTGCTTGAGATGTTTAGTGGTGCTTGCCATCACAATTATTGCTCATCCTTAAATGAGCCATGCATTTTTAGTGCATCTTTTTAGTCCCCCTGTGGTGAATATCCAGCTCTTAATGTTGTTTATGTGTCTATGTGGTGTTTTTAATATGCTTTAAGACAAAGCATGTGTGAGTTCATTAGTCGACAGCATTGCTGAATATTTACTCCTTAAAACTGCAGTGAACCAAAGACAGTCTCAAAAACACGGCTTGAAATCGCTGGTGTTTCTGACGTCACAAACTACCTTGTAACCAATCAGATCAACGCATGATCGTCAACCAGTGGATCTCTGAGTGAGTGAGTGAGTGAGTGGAGGCGGGGCTCATTTGCATATTCATAGAACCGTGCATACTAAATGAGGCAAGTGTCGAGTTACATTTAAGACATGAAGATTTTTTTTCAAGGAAATCATGTTTAAATACGTCATTTTGAAGAACAAAGATGAGTTTTAAGAGATGCAATTATTAACTACAGGGGGACTTTAAAACTTGATAATGTTCTCTAAGGTCCATTTTTTCATAAGAAACACAAGAAGCTCTTTTCTATCCTGTTTTTGAACCTCTCTTTCGTGTTTTGATGGGCGGCGCCGCATATACGACTTGGAAGTAAACACTCACTGCTATAATTGGGTAACAGCATATTAAAATAATTTTTAACGACCCCGCCATTGCACGTGTGGAATTGTTTTGAAGACTTGTTGAAAATATCTTGCATAGTTGAAACATTTGCCAACAATGTGAAACATTTATGTTTATTTCATATGCTTTATAAGTCTTGGTTGTGGCAAATAAAGTTTAAGTGTGTTTCGTAAAAATGGAATTATGTGTAACGCAAGGTGAACTCAAGAAACAGAGGGAGAGCTGGATCCAAATGCAGAGAAGTTTAATCAGAAAATACACATAAACAAAACCATAACAGGAACAAGGGAACCGAGAACAGAATGAGACACACCAAACGTACATCCATTCAGGAAAAGACCTGAAACACAGGGGTTTAAAAACACTGAGGTTTAAATACACACGCTTAACCTATTAACACACCTGGGGAGGACTAATCAACACGAAAAACTACAAAGAACTACAAAACACGGCACAAGACAGGAAATAATAAAAGGTCAGCTAAACACAGCTATACGACATAGTTCAAAACATAATAATAATTATTCATTTCTGAACATTGACTCTCAGTCTTTATTCACCTTTTTATCATGTTTTCTCATGATTTTTCAGTTCTAATCGGGGCTCATTGTAACGCAGTGTTACAGCACAACTGATGTAAACCCTGCGAGTGTCTTCCGCTAGTTAGCGAAGCATTACAGAACCATATCAACTGTTAAATAACATATTGCAGATTAAAACAATAGCAGATTTGTCTAAGTGAAAATAAACACCAAAAATAGAGATACAAAATTAATATAAGTGAGAAATTTACTTATATGGTTAAATAAATGTTCAGTTATAGCTATCTTCCAAAGATTTCTGAATTTAGGTGCATTTTTTTCTTTATATAGTGTTGATATGGCAACTAGTAAATACACTAAGTTTCGTTATGCTAGCATGTGTGTAAGTATTTAAAACAAGTAACCCTGCGTTAGGTTGTGCCGTTCTATACGATAAAGTGAAAAGCGTAGGATGCCTTGTCATTTGGAGTGTCGTGTTTTAAATAAAATGAAACGTAATGTCTTGATTACAAAACAGATGTTGCTCACTGAAGCTTTTATTCTGGATTACAGCGAATGTCTTCGATCAAAACAATAACAAAACCGTCTGGTATTTACTACTAGCCTATATGCATGAGTCGGTGGGCGGGGCTAAAGAGGCAATGATGTAGAAGTAGGCGTTGATCGGTTTATGAGGTCATAAGGTGTCACATTCGGAGTTTAACTTTAAAAAAAGTTTTGCATTCTGAAATTTACAGAATATTTTTGTAGTACAATGACCTCTTATATATCAAAAGATCAAGCACGATTTGCTTTCTCAATTCATGACCCCTTTAAATGGATACACTGTTAAAAACAGAATTCTTCGATGTTGTAAATAAAAAAAATGACTATTGGAGTGTTTTACAAGAAATAATATTTCAGTATTTCTACTTAATAGCTTGATGTTTAATTAATATGTTACTTGTTGTTTCTTTATAATTATTTGTGATATGTAAAACGGGAAAGAAAAAAAAACGAAGAAAAATGAAAAAATGCATTTCTTTCATGGAACACAAAAGAAAAATGTTATTCTGGAAAACAGAAAATATCCCATAAAATTCCATTTATGGAGAAATCCTAGCAAATTGAAAATTCACTCAGAACACATTATCAATTGCATAGCATATGGAGGGTTAAAACTCACTACAAAATGTTATAGCCTACATTGCACATTGTCTTCAGAAAATGTAAAAATCTAGTAATCAATTACAATTATGCAATTACCTATTTCTCAGCACATTTCTGATTGATAACATTTTCTTCGAGTGCAGCAGATGGCCAGGTTGTGCTGCGCGCAGTTAATAGTCGACAGATGTTTGGAGGAGAAGTCAGATGAAGAGTCTGGATCATCATTAGTCGTTCACGTGCTGAGTTTGACCGGACGCCTCGCGCACATTCATGTCTCTTCACTGCGCTCGAGCGTCAAGGAATGCGCGAGGAGATTCAACTTTGCTTCGGAGGACCGAGCGCCTGGAGATTTTTCCATCAGGAGACGGGAATTATTGGGTGGCTATCGAGTTCTGCCGTCAGAAGATTTGTAAATGAAGATTTCTGCTGGTTTACACCTGGTTGCTTTCGCGACTTTCCTTCACGTCTATTCTCACGTGAGTTCAGAGCATTAGCCTATGATGAACATGATACAGGTGACGCACTGCAGAAACTGTTTTATAGTTTATTTAATATTCTTTTATAGGGGCATGTTTTACGTTATGGGGTAATTTTAGCTTGTGTGTAGATTCAAAGCTATAAACGCAAAACATTTCATGAACAAAATTTACTTATATATCAAACCATTGTTCTCACCAATATTTGATCAATAAATAGTAAATTACAGCATACACAACGTGTGACAACTTGACCCGAATTTACAAAAGCCCCTTGTCCCGGGAAGAGGTTTATTTTATATTTCATTTCTTTATTTGAAGCTTACTTTCTGGGTGGTTTAGTTTATACATTTCTCATTTGTTAACAGTTAATGCATTAACTTACATTAACTAACTATGAACAATATATTTGTACTGCATTTTATTAACCTTCGTTGATGTTAGTTAATAAAAATGTTCATATTAATTATTAGTTCATAGTGCATGGATGTTAACAGACACTTAAAATGTATAAATGTTGAGATTATCATCAACTAAGATTAATAAATGCTGTAGGCCTACACATATTTTTCTTTGTTAGTTCATGTTAACTCATGTAGAAAGTAATGTTTGATTTGTATTTGAAACAAGTGTGTGTGTGTGTGTGTGTGTGTGTGTGTGTGTGTGTGTGTGTGTGTGTGTGTGTGTGTGTGTGTGTGTGTGTGTGTGTGTGTGTGTGTGTGTAGGTGTGTGCCATTCCGCCAGAATGTGATCTAGAGTTTGTGCTACTCAGAGAGGAGGAAGACTGCTTCAAAATCATCTATCAAGAGAACCTGACAGAGACCGGGTCCACACACACAGGCGAGCCATTACATTCACTCTCTCTCTCTCATACACAAACACTTAATGAGAAGATTGAGTTCATATAGAGGGCAGCTATTTTCGATATGCCCAGAGTGTTTTCCACAAGCCTGCTCCATACACATCAATACACCTAATGCCTTTTATACTTGTTGTTTATGTGGACAAACAGAATAAGTGTTTATGTGTGTTCCTAAGAGTTGTAATGTGATATCTGGGGGGAAGTTTAGAGAATGGCCTCCATAATCCATACTCCATAAATCACACCCTTATCAGATTATAGATAACGTCATTCAGGGCAGTGTACACACACAATGGCTGGTCTAACACTGGCACAACTATTGCCTGCTTGGGATACATTTTCAGTTGAGAGAGGGTGTGTGTGTGTTTAAGTGACAGTATCATAAAGTCTAATACTCAATAATCCGTTTACACGTACGGTGATTTGGAGGAAGTGTGAGTGACAAAGCAATCGGAAGTCAATGAGAATCAATGAGAGTTGTTGATTTATGGTGACATGAGCAACAGCGATCAATGGTTTTGCAGTGTGGGTGCATCTAGCAACATGTCAAAGTTGAGAAAAGTTTAACTTTATGCAAATGAGCAGCAATGGTAACACTCCAATAGGAGTGAAGTACGTGGAGCTCACATGACCCATCTCCTGTAAGATACTGTAGTTGAGTTTTAGGCAAGATGGAGAAGAATTCATTGTACTGTATGTCAGGAATTGTCAGCATTATAACATGATTGTGACTGTTGCCGATGCTGCAACTTTCTGAAATTGAGCAATGACAATCTGCAAATGGCAAATGAGCAATCCGATGCCTGATATAGTCCCAAGTTCCAGCGAATTAAACATGGCTTATATGAATTTTCATTACTGCATTGACAATAATTTAAATTTATAAACATTCATATAAACAGTATTATTATATTATTATATTATTACTCTGTTAATTGTAACATTTGTAACAGTAATTCTATCAGTGTCTGAAATGGTTTGATAAATGATTCAGTCTCTCTAAACACAGCCTTTCCGAGAGCCTACTCTCCTCTGATTGGTCAGATGGCATACTCTGTTGTGATTACAGCTTACAGCGTGTTTTGAAAACCAAACAGCCATTAGCATATCAGAATTTAAGCTCCGGATCGACCTCAGCATTTGATACACAGTGATACGAACAGTAACAATGGCGTCGGTTTTACCGTATCAATTCCAGCCCAGGTGCTCATCATTTGAAAGCGCAGAAAGCGTCTTGGGTTATGACTTCAACACTGGTTTCTTGAGTAGGGAACGAGTTGCTACATCTGAATGTTGACACTTTGGGAACGCTTTCGCATGACCGATTTAAAGCATATTTGAAATTACGCTAATTCTTTTGGCTGCCGATAGTCATATGACGTGAAATGTGATATGCATATGACTGCTTAGAACCCTGCAGAACCCCTGCTGCGTTCTCCAAAACAGACAAACAGTTGTTCTGACCACCTTTGAAACATAATCCAGCCTAGGATGTAGAATAGCTTTGACTAATATTATATTTAAATATATATATATTTATATATTAATAACAAATATTATATAGATATATATTTAAATGTTATTTTTAATGTGATTACCAAAATATTATTTGTTCATCCTTCAAAGATTACCCCGATTTATAAACCTGAGAATTTCAAGATGTAGGAAAACTCAAACTTATTTAAAAATAGTTTTTCTTTTAATAAATAGGAAATTTCTCTGGCATTTCTTTCTTTTTCCTTTATCGTATCGAACCGCAAATTTTGTGAACTGTTACACCCCTAATGTATATATATATATATTCTCATTATTTTTTATACACTTTTAAAACATTTTTTTTTTTACATGCCTGCCAGGTATTTTAAGTTGAGGTGCTATTTGTTTTTATATTAGACTTTTTCTATATTTACTGTTGCACTATAGTCCAAAAGAGAAGATTTTATGTTATGTATTACTTGATTGTTCAAGTTACCTCACAGAAGTGCTCTGTTTGTTAACAGAGTTGTTGAATGTTAAAATAAGGTGAATTAAATAAGAAATGAGGAACATCCTGGATCTGTTTTTTCTCTCTTCTTTATTCTTTTTATTCTTTTTTTATGTATTATGTAAGTATCGGATCGGGACTCGGTATCGGTAGATACTCAAAATCAAATGACTCGGACTCGGACTTGAGGGCAAAAAAACCTGATCGGGACATCCCTACTTTCCAGTACAATAGCAAGGTCCCAAGAAGGAACTCTAGACTGGCAAAAAGGCCAAAGACATCTTGCTCCCTTCAGGAAACGAGATACCAAAGATTGCCTTCCCAGATATGTACCATCTATTGGTCCCCCTCAGGGGCCATATCCAAAGTCTCCATATATTGGGTCTGGTGTGATAAATTGTGCCCCCTGTCTGAGACACAAGATCCATCTGGACTGATATCCCGGAGTGATATTAGGTTCGAAAGCCGAACTTGGCCCGGCCAAAACAGGGCTATAAGTAATAAGCTCGGCTAGGACTCCTGGGAACAGAGTGATCGGGGGAAAGCAGGCACAGCCTCTGCCACTTCTGCACAATAGCATCCAGCCCGATGGGTTCTGGAGGTGTGAGGGAGAACCAGAGCGGACAGCATGTCAGAGTCTCTGATGCGAAAAAGTCCACTTCTCACATATTTTTTTTTGTATCAAGTTCACACCATTTGGGTGAAGTCTCCATTCCCTCTCGCCAATCTGGAAAAAGGGGCACGAAAGCAGACCGATGTAAGACTACTGATTTATTGACGGACTGGACAAGAATATGGTTAGCCCTGAGATCTGGGAGTAAGTATTTCAGTGCCAGAAATACAGCCCTCATCTGAAGGCAATTTATGTGCCATGAAAGATGGTGACCTCTCCACCGACCTTGAGCTGAATTGCCATCTAAGAAAGCCCCCCAACCCATAAGAGAAGTATCTTTAATGTCTTTAATGTTTTGCGATGACATGATGCTCCCAACATGAGCCCTTGGGCTAAGAACCAAGGTTTCTACCAATTCACTAGGGTACTTTGGCATCTGTTTTAGAGGGTTAACTAGAGAAAGGACACATTTCTTGGATTTCAGTCTCAAACCCAGGCACCTTATGTGGGCAAAAACAACATCTCAATGTCGAACTGCCATCACTTTGGACTCCGGCTAGAATTAACCAGTCATCAATGTAATTGAGCATACGAATGCCTGGTCCAATACTGGAACATACTTGTCCAATGTCCTCCTCTAAGGATCCAGGCATCCCAGTTCCTCCCTGTTTTCAGGCAGATACTGGGTAACTGACCTGCTGGAAACCACTGTGCCTTGAATCAACGTAGGTTGCGGGGTAGCAGACCGGTTTCCCAAGGGCAACGTCTACCGCTTGGCCTGGACTGAGGTTGGAAACAGACCTGGGTGCCTGGAAGCGGTGAAGGATAAATTGAGAAAATGCCACAGACTGCTTTTTAGCTTCCTGAAGCCCCTCGACCACTGTATTAACAGTGTCGCCAAAGAGGCCTGATGTAGCAAACTAGTCGTCTATTAGAAAGGCTTTATTCCTCTGTTTAATGCCTGATAGGTAAAGCCACAAATGTCTCTCCATGATGACCATGGCAGCCATTGAACGGCCGATGGAGCTGTCCATTTGCTGGGTGATGTAGAGATCCAGATCTGTGGCCCGTTAGAGTTCTTTCACCCCCTCCGGCCCAATTCCCTTGCCTTCATTCAGGTCTTTAAGCAGGTCAGACCTAGCCTACATCAAGATGTTAGGTCTGGGAACTCATCATTGACAGGGCTCAATCCGAGGGGCGGGATAAACGGTTGTCTTTCAAATTCTCTCTGCACGCAATTGGATAGCGCTACAACCAACCAGAGCAACGAAGTCGGCAAAACTCCGAACACATCTTGTTTTTTTTAAATATGTATTTTTTTTACGTTCTTTGTTCTTGTTTCAAAGAAAAGCTTAACTTCAAATCATCCAGAATCGCGGTCAAAGCCGAATCGAAAGACAGCTGTTCGCCAGCAGCAGCCATTCTTTGTTTTCAGGCATAGATTGTAAAAAATATTTCAAGTAGCTGTGAACCGTCGCAACTCTGTTGTCATTATGTTAAGCCCGCTCGCCGACTCTATACAGGATGTGATTGGCCTGACCAGAGTTTGTTTTTTCCAGCTCAAAAGTCTAAAGAGAGTTGCTAGACTACAGTGGCTGTGAAATAATTTTTGCTGCCGCTAGGGGGCGTCTAGATTTCTAGGCTAGGTCAGACCTGCAGAGACATACGATTTGCACACCAAATCAAATTTTCCCTGCAGGGTTTACTGGGGAGTGTCATAGCCATCAAGGACGATGCAGATTTAGGCAAAGTGTTCATTTAATTAGCTGTTTCTATGACACTCATGCTCTTCAGCTGGCCAGGCAAGACTTATTTCAAAAATAATTTCTCAGTGTGTACTCCCACTAGGTGATCTGAACCATGCCCGAGCACGTTTGACCACCGAAGTTTTGTTCGTTTGACTAATGTGATCGCACCGCACCGTGCCTTGGCGCAGTTCGCTTAGTTCAGTTGGGCTCGGACGCGGTACGCATGTAGCGTGATCGCTAACCGCGCAGGAGCACGGAACAGCTGCGCTACTGTCATCATTACAATATCAAACATATTTTATGAATACTTTATTACTACTTGGACATCAACGTCAGCAGCCTCCGTAATAATCTTCTGATACGTGCAGCACAATCGTGTGAAAATCGCTGCATGGCATAAATAATAAATCTATTAGGCAGTCTATTATCGAAAAAGTTGCATCATAAATGACATAAGTGTGCTCCGGCCCAGAACATGAAATGCAATGTGAGTTCAGGCCAGCGGGGGAGTGGGGATATGGGACAATCGCGCCAGGGCACGGTACAAGACAACCGTGCCTAGTGTGAGTACACCCTTTGTCATTTTTTAGTTGTAAAGCTTAATACAACTTTGTGTTTGTTTAGGCAATGAGAAAATGTGAGTATTGGTTACTCAATTTGACAAGATGAAATTAGTTCAGCCATCTTGAAGTAGGCCCACATTTCACTAAACAAATCAAGTAGACTGTTACCTAAAAACTTTTGAGTTTTCTATATTAATTATTCTACTGCTTATACTATTGCTAAACTACTTATCCGTGAACTAACCCAGGTATGTAGCACAACATGCTTTCTGGAATACTCGTCCATCAGTAGGAATGACCAACACTCGACCACTCTCAGACCTCCAGCAATAAAACTGTCAGTGTGAACAGCGCTTATGTTTTCTCACTCTATAAGCAGAAAGTCTTTCTCAAAATATTGGCCGTCCTTCAAATACACAGGAAGCAGTCAATACAGGCCTGTCAACACAGACATCACAATAACAGTAAAACGCTGTACAGATCTCTTGGTCCTCACAAAATCTTCTATCTGTATTTCATTGTAGAAAGTACCAAGAGAAACGTTTACAACTTTTCCTGCCATTCATCATCAGACGGAGAGGGAGAGACTGCAGAAGGGGCTAAATGAGATACTGTGCCATTGAGAGAGAGAGAGAGAGAGAGAGAGAGAGAGAGAGAGAGAGAGAGAGAGAGAGAGAGAGAGAGAGAGAGAGAGAGAGAGAGAGGGGGGGGGGGGGCTCGGGGCTGAATGAACAATATGAAAGGCTACTACATAAACAAAGGGTCTAGTTTATGAAAATTAATTTGGTGATGTAATCTAACTAATCTAGTCCTAATGAATCTGCTGAAAAGCAAGTACACCATATGGCTAAAAGTATGGTCACCCCTAACATCTTACACTCTTTTGGCAAAATGTCCACTGTCCAGAACAATGTTCAGTGCCCCCCCTTACTAATATTTTTCCTCTGGCACATTTGATGTAATGACGACAGCTTACTATTTTAATATTTGGAAACTCCTAGTTTTCTGTACATAAAATTTCCGGATTGCAGTGCTGAATATTCTTTAGAGCTCCCTGTCTTTATTAGTAATCAATGAATTTGCATGGATTTTCATTCGAGTGCAGTAGTCCTCCGCAATCCACCGCAAACTAGCATTGAGGTCTGTTCCTTTGTGGTTAGGAACGCTCTATTTGGTTGAAGTTCGGACTGTATATTTGGACTGTGGGGATGCAATGCTGAGAAATGAGACAAAAGTCAAGCCACAATAATGTAACCAAAAAATTTGGGATTTTTACATTTTGGAATATTAGTAGAGCAATAATTAGATACGTGGATTGTTATCACACAGTTCAGATTTGCTCCTAATTCTGTTTTACTCCACCTCCATCCCCTCTGAACAGGTTGCAGTGCTTTATGGGATGATCTGAACTGTTGGCCTCATGCTGAAGTGGGAGAGACTGTGTCTCGGCCATGCCCCAATTTTCTTCGGGTCAAAGGTCAGGTGCATCTAGGTTTTCACAGACAATTAGCCTTCCTGAATTGTATATCTGTAAGCCTGATTCAGAGGCCCAAACTGAGCAAAAATATGCGATTTGAAGCAAATGCTGATATTTATATGGCCAAAACGTAAAATAAAATTCTGATGCTTGTAATGTGCATCAGTGAGATCTTTATAACAGTATATAGTGACTACTTACATAAAATGCATATAAATATCAGTCATCTATATCTGCCAATGTCTCAGTAATATGATATTTAAATGCTTAGTTTTATGATCAAACTCTGTAGTTTTAAAATGCACTACAATGATGATTCAGAGAGGTAACAGAAATAACTTCCTCAAAAGCCTGATGATCATATTTGAGACAAAACATGATTTTTCTAAAATATGATGTATGAATAATCAAGGAAACCTACGTTGATTCAGTCCATAAGAGTTCATCTTGAAAGAATTTTAAAAATATAAAAGTTATTCTTATGTTCACTTTATTAAATCACTGCAGATTTGACAGCAGAAAGACACGCGTGAAGCACAAGCTGTAGGAGGACGTTTGTACAATTGTACTAAAAGTATGAACTATGAATCAGTCAACAGAAGGCAAAAAGTAACACAATCTACTATAGGCCTTCTGTTGACTGATTGATAGTTCATACTTAGCAAGTAAAAGTCTTTTAGTACAATTGTACAAACGTTCTCCTACAGCTCTCCTACAGTTCTTGAAAAATGATAGGCTTTATAAAACAACACAATGACTGATTATGGGAGACGTATGTGATTATGGAGTTATATATTTGATAAATTCTTGACAAAAATCAAGAGTGATCTGGGTGGCCCTCAGGGACGAGCTGTTATACAGGGTTGTAATTGTTTGCTTGTTGTTTGTTCCTTGTCTCTGTCCGCAGGAGCTGTGATGAAAAACTGCACGGAGAATGGCTGGTCTGAAATGTTCCCGCCGTACGAGCTCGCCTGTGGCCATGGGCTCAATGACAGCTTTCATATCCCCACCGACTCGGTAATATCCAAAATCTTTTTATTTCTGTGCCCATGTTCTTTCATAAAAGTAAAAAAAAACAACATGAAATTTCCCTTTAGGACAGATTAAAAATGAAAGAAAGAAAACAGTAAATGCTTGTACAACAGTAGAACAATAACATCACATTATCATTTCAATGAACCAGCACCACAGAAGAACATTCACTGAAATACAATAGATATATGACAATGTTGATGTTGATGTAGATGTGACTATCTCTTCTCGTAGGGCCTGGTCTCACACGAGTATTTCTTTTATGTGAAGATCATGTATTCTGTGGGATACGCCATCTCTCTTGTCTCACTCAGCATTGCTCTCACAGTGTTGTGTGTATTCAGGTAACAGACTGTGTGTTTGTGTGCGTGTGTGTGTGTGTGTGTGTGTGCGTGTGTGTGTGTGTTCACATGTGTTTTATGAGAATGTCAAGTGTACTAATTGTACTGAGCAGCAAGACTTGCTATGCAGTTCCTCGTGTATTCAGGGGTGTATTTCCCAAAAGCATTGTTAGCCACCATGGTCGCAAGTTCCTAACGGTAAAAACACGATTCCATTATTATACGATGCTACCTTATCATGAATAACATAATAGGTATTATCATACGTAATTATTTTGCCTGTTTTGTTGCTGCAAAACTAAAATTGTAAGTACAGTCTCTTTTAAAAAGCTGCATGATTTAAGGTATCATACATGTTCATAGCACAAACGGTGTGAGACGTGTTATGCACTGAAGGGATAGTGGAGTACCTCTAAGTATGCACAAATAAGTATCCCAGCAAACACAGAATGTTCCTAGAACGTTCCCGTATGGTTCCACGCATGGGAACCAAACAAGAACGTTCTAGGAACTTTTCCTGTAGGTTCTTTTCAGGTTCTATTTTTATAACCTAAAGGGAATGTTCCCATAATGTTTCCAGAACGTTCCCCTAACCTTAAGGGAATGTTCTATTTACATTAAAAAAGCTTTCCTGGATCACCAATAGGGAACGTTCTGGGAACCAAAAACTAACGTTCCAAGAACGTTCCTAGAACGTAAAATTGTTAGCTGGGATACTTGCCTTAACAAACACCACTAATAAAGACTCGAGGAGGAAAAAACACATCGATTTTATTCAGAAAACCAAACTGAGCAAAAATATGCAATTTGGTGAAGCTGCTGATATTTTTGTGGCCGTTATTACACTTACACAATTTTATATACACAATGTTCATACTAACAAAACATAGGAAGTTACAGTTCATGTTAACTTGAGTGCAGCTCCTCAAGTGCAGAGAAACTCTCATCCAGTGCATGTTCTGTTAGGGATAACAGTCGTAATTCATCCAAAAAGAAATTACAATTAAAATAGATGTCATTCCGAGCGAGAACATTGAAGATGGAAAGTATCCTGACATTGTAGCGAATTTGGCCTGAGCCTAAACCGTCACTCTGCTAAACTCTGTGAGCCAAAGAATTCTGCCATTCGTGTTCCAAGTTTCAAACTGCAGTTATTTTGTACAGGCTGGCGTTGTGATGATAAAGATGTTTAACATTTTGACGTTTACATTTGGGTACGTTTAGAAAAACGTCTAGTTTTGAAAAATTCCACATGCCAGATGAAATTAAACACATTTTTATTTACATGAGTTACATGTTTTATTGGTTTTATAGGCCTCATCTTCTCTTTAAATCTCTCCATCCCAACCCCCCTCCAGGAAGCTGCACTGCAATCGAAACTTTATCCACATGCAGCTTTTTCTGTCCTTCATCCTGAGAGCCAGCTTCATCTTCATCAGAGATGCTGCGCTGCTTTACTCACAGGAGTACTACCAATGCAACTCTCATCCGGTACTCGCACACACATCAACAAAAACATGTACATAAATGCATTAAACTGTACATATACATGGTAAATAAATGCACAGATAAGCTCTCTGAGATGATGTGTTTCCGGGGTTTCCCTCAGCCTGGCTGTAAAGTGGCACTGTTCCTGTCTAATTACTGCATCCTGGCAAATTACAGCTGGCTGCTGGTGGAAGGTCATTATCTCCACAGCCTCATTAACCTCTCACTGCGTTCACAGAAGAAACGCCTGCACTGGTACATCCTGCTTGGCTGGGGTAGGTTCCTGTCTCCAGTAACAATTGACACGTATCTGTCAGTGGATCTTGTTGCTAGTTCATGCAATGCTCAGCACCTGTGGTTATTATGCTAGGATTCCTCTGTGAACTTGAGGAGAACTGACTTCATACAGACACAGAAAACCACTAAAACACCAGCTGATTAAAACTCAATGAGTTCTGAGAAAAACTCTTGTAACATTTGTGCAAACATGCCCTGATATTTTGTTACGTAATTCAGTGACATTTTAAGTTTTTGTAAGGGTGGCTTAAGTACTTTTTGAGATGACTATAAGTTATGTTGGTTTGTTATTGAACAAGCTCCCAAAATGATGAATGAATAGGTCTTTGGTTGAATGTTCTTGTGTTTAGGGGAGGCCTTTAAGGAATAGTTTACCCCAAAATTAAAATCCTGTCAACATTTATTCACCCAAATGACATTCATTTTTCTCTTGAACACAAAAGAAGATTGTGGCGAACAGGACGGCCGAGGGACGTGAGAGAACGGCGCGAGGCCGGTGGTGCGATTGCTAATGAGCAACACCTGTGAAGCACACCGGTCTCGCATCTCTCACGGAGGAGCGGAAGCATAAAGGAGGAGCGACGACGTTGATGATCGAGAGAGGAACAGGCCTGTATTTTAGTTGTGTTTTGTTTTTGTATTTTACTTTAGTTATATTTATTTTCGGTAGCCAGCAGTCGTCCGCGAGGGGCTGCTGGCGGTATTTTCGTTTGTTTGTTTTATTTAAATAAATTATATTTTGATGGTTCGCCGGTTCCCGCCTCCTTCTTCCCTGAACATTGCTACACTGGTGCCGAAACCCGGGAAGAGGGAGGAACGCGCTGTCAGAGAGTCCTCGCCGGTGTGGGGAATCCGCGGTGCCATCGAGCATGGTGCGCGAGTCGCCGCCGCTCGCCGTGGGCCGGAGCCTGCTGCCATCCGCCGAGCGAGGGGAGGAGCAGGGAGCGGGGGACTCGCGGCCACGGACGCTCGAGGCGGGGCGCTGGAGTGAGTTGCCGGTGGGACGGTCGAGCTCGCTGCCGGCCGCCTGGGTATTGGAGGGGCGGCTGCCATCCGGGAGGGAGAGGAGGAGTCGCCGCCGCTCGCCGTGGGCCGGAGCCTGCTGCCGTCCACCAGTGAAGGGGAGGAGCAGGGAGCGGGGGACTCCTACCGTCTGCCCAAGGCACCCGAGGAGCCGTCGCCGTCCACCGGGCGGCGGAGGAGCGTCGAGCCGTCCACCGAGGGCTACCCAGCGTCACCGCCAGGCACCGCGGAGGAGATCGCCTAGCTGGTGGGGGACCAGATGGCAGCGCGTTGTGGGAACCGGACCAATTTTTTTTTTCCTCTCTCCCCTCTCTCGATCTGTCGCTCCTCATGCTTCCGTCTCCGTTTCCCTCGGTTTGTCTGTCCATACTCCCCAGGGATCGCCGCCGCCGCCGGGGGGGGAGTAGGCACAGGCTCGTGGGTACCCCCCGGCCTGTGAGGGGCGATGGGGGTATGTGGCGAACAGGACGGCCGAGGGACGTGAGAGAACGGCGCGAGGCCGGTGGTGCGATTGCTAATGAGCAACACCTGTGAAGCACACCGGTCTCGCATCTCTCACGGAGGAGCGGAAGCATAAAGGAGGAGCGACGACGTTGATGATCGAGAGAGGAACAGGCCTGTATTTTAGTTGTGTTTTGTTTTTGTATTTTATTTTAGTTATATTTATTTTCGGTAGCCAGCAGTCGTCCGCGAGGGGCTGCTGGCGGTATTTTCGTTTGTTTGTTTTAAAATAAATTATATTTTGATTGTTCGCCGGTTCCCGCCTCCTTCTTCCCTGAACATTGCTACAAAGATATTCTGAGAAATGTTATTAACCAAGCAGTTTTGGTTACCATTGACATCCATTATATGGATCAAAATATCTTCTTTTGTGTTCCAGAGAAAAATAAAAGTCGTAAGGTTTGGAATGTCACTTGGGTGAATAAATGGTTGTAACAGTTTGTGTGGTTACAATGAAGTGCACAGCGATGGATAATACAAACACACAGTCCTATAATTACAAATCTAACACGTAGGAGAAAAATAAGAGAAACAAAACACAACCACATTCCAGATAAGCGAGGCTGAACAAAGAACCATGGGAACTAAGGGCTTAAATACACATAGTGACACTAATTAACTGGAACAGAAACAGGTGCATAGCTAATCAGAATCCTTGGAAACAAAAAGTAAAGGGAAATCAGGCAAACAGGAAGAGATCCCTCCCCCAGGGAAGGCATGAGGAGGGAGGTTGGGAGCTCTGGATGTGGACGAGGGGCTGGCAAAGGGCATGAAACAGGAGGAGATGATGGTGAGAGAAACCAGGGTGGCAATGATGGTGGGAGGAGCCAGGGATGAGACAAGAGCAGGAAGAGCCAGGTTGGGTCCCAGAGCACAGCCAGGATGAAGGCCCATGGCATAGTCGAGGGAGGGAGGAGCATTGGTGGAGACTTGGCAGGTGGACCCAGGGGAATGATTGACCGAGATGGAGCCGATGAAGACCCAGGCGGAGCCGATGAGACCAAGCGGCACCAATGGATCTGGAGGCTGAGGCGGAGCCAGAGGACTGAGAAAGAGCCAGTGAGACTGAGGACCAAGGCGAAGCCAGAGGGAAGCGGAGCCCGACAAAGATGAAGGGTTGGAGGGATGAAGTGCAGCTGAAGACCCAGAAGTCTGTGGCACAGGCAGTGCGACGACTGACCATGGCGATGCCAGAGGGATGAGGACGACGGCCCCAGATTGAGATGAGGGAGGGAGGAGCCAAGGTGGAGTCGACTGATCGACGAGACGAAGTGGAATGACGTGAAGACCAGAAGATCAGAGGAAGTTCCACGCAGCAGAGTGGAGTAAACAGAGGGGGAGCCAAGGGACTGAGGGGAGCAAGCGGAGGTGGGGCTGAAGGACTGACTGGCTGTCTTTGGCAGATGAGGTGGGAGAGGGGGACTTGGAGACTTCGAGCTGGGCAGGACCAGCAGAGATGCAGGAGGCTTAGAGCTGGGCAGGACCAGCAGAGACGCGGGAGACTTAGAGCTGGGCAGGACCAGCAGAGACGCAGGAGACTTAGAGCTGGACAGGACCAGCAGAGACGCAGGAGACTTAGAGCTGGGCAGGACCAGCAGAGATGCAGGAGACTTAGAGCTGGGCAGGACCAGCAGAGACGCAGGAGACTTAGAGCTGGGCAGGGACAGCAGAGATGCAGGAGACTTAGAGCTGGGCAGGACCAGCAGAGACACAGGAGACTTAGCGCTGGGCAGGACCAGCAGAGATGCAGGAGACTTAGAGCTGGGCAGGGCCAGCAGAGACACAGGAGACTTAGAGCTGGGCAGGACCAGCAGAGATGCAGGAGACTTGGAGCTGGGCAGGGCCAGCAGAGACACAGGAGACTTAGAGCTGGGCAGGACCAGCAGAGATGCAGGAGACTTAGAGCTGGGCAGGGCCAGCAGAGACACAGGAGACTTAGAGCTGGCCAGGGCCAGCAGAGATGCAGGAGGCTTAGAGCTGGGCAGGACCAGCAGAGACGCAGGAGACTTAGAGCTGGGCAGGACCAGCAGAGATGCAGGAGACTTAGAGCCGGGCAGGACCAGCAGAGACGCAGGAGACTTAGAGCTGGGCAGGACCAGCAGAGACGCAGGAGACTTAGAGCTGGGCAGGACCAGCAGAGACGCAGGAGACTTAGAGCTTGGCAGGACCAGCAGAGATGGTTGAGCCTTGGAGCTGGACAGGACCAGCAGAGACACAAGAGACTTAGAGCTTGGCAGGACCAGCAGAGATGCTTGAGCCTTGGAGCTGGACAGGACCAGCAGAGACACAGGAGACTTAGAGCTGGGCAGGACCAGCAGAGACGCAGGAGACTTAGAGCTGGGCAGGACCAGCAGAGACGCAGGGGACTTAGAGCTGGGCAGGACCAGCAGAGAGGCAGGAGACTTAATGCTGGACAGGACCAGCAGAGACACAGGAGACTTAGAGCTGGGCAGGACCAGCAGAGACAGAGATGGAGGAGACTACGGGGAATATCCTCTTCCACTTCCTCATAATGTTTCCAGAGGCCATATGCAGCTCACCCTCAGAGTGTGTGTGCGGTGCTGCACTATATGCCCTCGTACTCCACGAACATACCCACTGAGTGAATGGCTCAGGTAGTGATTCTCACTGAGTGATTCTCTCTGATCCTGGCATCACAGCAGGTTTGGGCTCCATGTCTGCGGTGGATCCTGGTGTTTCGTTCGTGAAGGGCGTGGGAGGCGGCTGGCTGGGCTCTGGTTCAGGAGTGGTGCTGGTAGTGTCCTCCTCACCAGGGAAGATGGTGAATAGAGATACTTTGTTCACCAGCACACAGTCCACCAGCACGCCAAAATCCATATTCTAAAAACTTTGTGTGGTCCTCAAGTGTTTGTTCTTCCTTCTGTACGCAGAGCATTCGGACTGCTGGCAAGTCCATTATTTAAATGCTTTTGTGGTTTGGTCTTCTATAACAGTTTGTGTTATTGCAATGAAGCGCATAACGATGGAGAATACAATCACAGTCTTTAATCACAAATCTAACATGTAAGAGACACAAAACACAAACACATCCCACTTAAGCGTGACTGGACAAATAACCTAGGGAACTATGGGCTTAAAGACACAGAGTAAAGCTAATTAACTGGAACAGAAACAGGTGCATTACTAATCAGAATTAATGGAAACAAACAGGCAAACAGGAACAGTTCAGAACTTTACCAACTAAACAGACATAACCCTTACAATGATGACTGGATTTTTATTTTTGGGTGAACTATCCCTTTAAGTAGACATATTTATTTAATTCAAGTAATTTAATTCATGAATGTGAGCAACAGGATATGATGTCATAGACCAGGGTGTCTATTTTTAATAATTAAAAATAAATGAATTATAAAGCTGAGTTGTCAATATACAATTTCACAGGTCATGCAATCTCATGCTAACTTGAACAGCAAAAGATGAATGTAGTGAATGATCGGCACATGTGTCTCCTGTATTTGCATATGCATGAATGGAAGCCAATGGAATGCAATGTCTAGTACGATTGCCCTGTTTTAGGTCTCATTCTGGCAATATTAGATGTACAATTACATTTTGTTCCCACAGGCATACCAATGCTCATTATTATCAGCTGGAGTTTGGCCAAATACCTGCACCAGGATGAAGGGTACGTTCACACACGTTCAGAAATCAGTTTCAGAGTTATACTCATTTAAGCTCAGTCTGATCTCTCAAGGGACTTTCTTTATTTATACCAACCTCCTCTGGACAACAACAAAATGTAATTTATTACCGTATATTTGTATTATATAACGATGGTTATTTTAAACCAGCATGGTTGTGCATGAGAACACACACCGTGTGTGTGTGTGTGTTCCTGGTAAACCCAAAGTTATGGGGACAAGTTGCACCTACAAACATACAAATATACAAAATCCTTGTCCTTGTGGGGACTTTTTTTGGTCCCCATTAGGAAAACAGCATATCAAACAAAGTGATGTTTTTTGAAAATGAAAAAAGAAATGCATAAAGTTGTGTGTGATGGGTAGGTTTAGGGGTCGGGTTAGTGTAAGGGGAGAGAATATACAATTTGTGCAGTTTAAAAATCATGTCCATGACAAGTCCCGATAAATCATGAAAACAAAGTGTGTGTGTGTGGTGTGTGTGTGTGTGTTTGTGTTCTCAGATGCTGGGAGACGAGAGATCATGGCTGGATATGGTGGATATTGCGAGTACCAGTCATTGTTTTCATCACAGTAAGCTCATATTCCAGTTAAAGTTTCTGGCCTATTCTCTCAGATTTAAACAGTGTTTTAACTTTCAAATATATATGTTTACAATATCTTTCTCTGCATATGTTTTTAAGAATTAGTCATAATACTGTCCTGATTTTTTTTTAAATATTTATTTAAATATCCAACACTTTATGCAACAATGAATAGTCATTGCAATTATCTCAAGGGATATTGTTTTTCAGGTAAACATGCTGTTTTTTCTGAGTATTATCCGGACGTTAGTGGCAAAACTGAAAGCTCCTGACATGCATGGAAATGAAATTAATCATCACAGGTGAGAGAAAATAGCACATTCAGCATTTAACTGTGTGTCACTAGTGGTACCAAACAGAACGGCAATAATAATGACTGTGATTACTGTGACGCAAGTAATATGCACAATTTTATTTGGTACAGCTAGGGTCACAGAAATTACACACTCCAGTTTAAAAAACAGCTTTACATGATTGAAATACAAATGAGTGTATGAAAATGAAAAACTTTAATCATCATCATTATCTTTATTTTTATGGTGTAGGAAACTGGCGAAATCGACATTTCTCCTCGTGTCCCTGTTTGGGCTGCAGTATGTGCTCTTTGCCTTTTTCCCGGATCGAGTGAGCGTGCTAACCTTCAAAATCTGGAATTTTATTGAGCTAGCATTAGCATCCACACAGGTGATGATATACAGTTCAAAACAGTTCTCAAACACACAGGAAAAGTCAATTCATATGTATTCATTTAGAACTTTTCATAATACACACAGTTTCAAAGCAGAAAATCTCTGTTTTTAAATATCTTCATGCCTTAAATTAGCATATAGCGGATTAGAGTTGGGCGATAATAAAGTTTAAATTTTGCTACGATACATGCAATCGACCAGTTGAGATTTGCTTTAGCCCATAGTGTATATATGTGTATATATATATATATATATGTAAATATATTACAGTATACTACTGTATGTACACAGGTAAAATAGGTTATAGCCCACTACATATACAACTTTTAATATGCTTCAGGAACAGGAAAAGTATTGAATCCCAAACTCTGTACTGTACATTGATTGGAGGTTGTTGTAATTTATCTTCACTCTCTCTGGCTTTATGAAATTATCCACCGTTGTCTTTTGGTTCTGCTTCATGTTGTGTTTGCTATTACAGGGGTTTATTGTGGCACTGCTGTACTGCTTTTTAAATGGAGAGGTGAGTGAATTAAAAAAGATTGAAATTGGAATCAAATTATCTGAGATTACGCTTTCCAGGGATGGACTGAGTTTAATTCATCACACATTTTAGACACATTTGTCATTATCAGATCCTGCTCTAGGCATGGGAATATTTCACTGGTAAGCCTTAACAACTATCATCCTTTAACTTTTGCCAGGTACAATATGAAGTCCACAGGCGGTGGAGACGATGGCGCCTGAAGCAGCGTTTCCACGGTGATCCCAGGGTGCATCACGGATCCCTGAGTAACAGTGGCCTGCCTCTGACACAGGTCTCACTGCTGACACGCCCCAGCACACAGATCATCTGACCACAACCAGCTGATCACCTGACCACAACCAGCTGATCACCTGACCACAACCAGCTGATCACCTGACCATAACCATCTGATCACCTGACCACAACCAGCTGATCACCTGACCATAACCATCTGATCACCTGACCACAACCAGCTGATCACCTGACCATAACCATCTGATCACCTGACCACAACCAGCTGATCACCTGACCACAACCAGCTGATCACCTGACCATAACCAGCTGATCACCTGACCACAACCAGCTGATCACCTGACCATAACCATCTGATCACCTGACCACAACCAGCTGATCACCTGACCATAACCATCTGATCACCTGACCACAACCAGCTGATCACCTGACCATAACCATCTGATCACCTGACCACAACCAGCTGATCACCTGACCACAACCATCAGCTTACCTGACCACAACCATCAGCTTACCTGACCACAACCATCTGATCACCTGACCACAACCATCTGATCACCTGACCACAACCATCAGATCACCTGACCACAACCAGCTGATCACCTGACCACAACCAGCTGATCTCCTGACCACATCCATTCGATAACCTGACCACAACCAGCTGATCACCTGACAACAACCATTAGATCACCTGACCACAACCATCTGATCACCTGACCACAACCAGCTGATCTCCTTACCACATCCATTCGATAACCTGACCACAACCATCAGATCACCTGACCATAACCAGCTGATCACCTGACCACAACCATCTGATCACCTGACCACAACCATCAGATTACCTGACCATAATCAGCTGATCACCTGACCACAACCATTAGATCACCTGACCACAACCATCAGATCACCTGACCACAACCATCAGATCACCTGACCATAATGAGCTGATCACCTGACCATCAGCTTACCTGACCACAACCATCTAATCACCTGACCATAATCAGCTGATCACCTGACCACAACCATCTAATCACCTGACCATAATCAGCTGATCACCTGACCACAACCATCAGATCACCTGACCACAACCAGCTGATCACCTGACCACAACCATCAGCTTACCTGACCACAATCTTCTGATAATCTGACCACAACCATCAGATCACCTGACCACAACTTTCTGATAATCTGACCACAACCAGCTGATCACCTGACCACAACCATCAGCTTACCTGACCACAACCAGCTGATCACCTGACCACAACATCAGCTTACCTGACCACAACCATCTGATCACCTGACCACAACCATCTGATCACCTGACCACAACCAGCTGATAATCTGACCACAACCATCAGATCACCTGACCACAACCATCTGATAATCTGACCACAACCATCTGATAATCTGACCACAACCAGCTGATCACCTGACCACAACCAACTGATCACCTGACCACAACCAGCTGATCACCTGACCACAACCAGCTGATCACCTGACCACAACCAGCTAATCACCTGACCACAACCATCTGATCATCTGACCACAACCATCTGATAATCTGACCACAACCAGCTGATCACCTGACCACAACCATCTGATCACCTGACCACAACCATCTGATCACCTGACCACAACCAGCTGATCACCTGACCACAACCAGCTGATCACCTGACCACAACCAGCTGATCACCTGACCACAACCAGCTGATCACCTGACCACAACCATCTGATCACCTGACCACAACCAGCTGATCACCTGACCACAACCATCAGCTTACCTGACCACAACCAGCTGATCACCTGACCACAACCAGCTGATCATCTGACCACAACCAGCTGATCACCTGACCACAACCATCTGATCACCTGACCACAACCATCTGATCACCTGACCACAACCAGCTGATCACCTGACCACAACCATCTGATCACCTGACCACAACCATCTGATCACCATCTGATCACCTGACCACAACCAGCTGATCACCTGACCACAACCATCTGACGCTGACCTACAACTCAAGCACACCACTATACAGCAGCCCCACTCTCAGAGAAAAGGTTCAGTGTGGTTCTATATAGAGCTCTAGGGTTCTTGACTTCATTTTTAAGAAGGCTTTATTTTTCTAAAGATAATGTATGTTTACAAGCTACTTGATTTGTTTTAATCAATTTAATTAACACTTATGTGGCCTTAGAGATTTATTTTTTAATGGTTTTGGCTATGTTAATACAAACAGTGTAAATTTAGCCAAAGATGTGTATTTTTATTGGAATTTTAATATTTTTTACCCTCATTTCCTTTCATAAATCAATTTTACACAAAATAGTTAAACCGAAGACCTTAAAGGACAGAAATATCCCAGTTTAAATCCCTTAAAATGGCAAAAAATATTAAAAAAATAGAAGATACAGTTTATGCACAGACAATGCACAAAAATAATAATGCATAAATATGAATGTTGTTGCTAGTCATTAACCAATCATATCCAAAAGTCAGTAAAAGCAGAACAAAATACGAATATATTATATTTTTCTGATTTGTTTTGGACACAAACTTGTTTGTCCTCGAGGACCTCTTTGTAACTTTTTTGAAACTTACACACAAGGGTTAAAATTAAAGGTGAATTTAACCCTTTACCTGTCACCCCCCCCCCTTTTGATAATTGACATAAAAATGCACTATACAAACTTAAATTGTTGTAATTCAAGAATGCTTTGGAATATAGACCTAAGTTTGGTCTTGTTTTAAAGAAAACAATCAGCAGATTATTACTGAAGTGAAAGCACTTCAAAAAATTAAAGTATGAAAAAGTTATGGAAGTTATAATTTACAGTAAATCAAATATAGTTTATTAATATATATTTTTTTAATATAAAATAAATATTTTACAAAATATTTTTTACAATAAAATTACTATAAAATGAAAGCTATATATCTAACCAAGTTGTGTTCCAAATTTAAAGTTGATATCACAAAAATTGAAGTTCCCATGAGATTTTGTTTAGGCGTAATACCAAAAATAGCCACCGGGTGCCATTGAATTCCATTGAATTTAATTGTATGCATTCTGCCATAACAAATTAATACATTTCTATCCAAATATCACTTCTGTCACTAAATATGGAACCTTGAGACCCAGACCTTTCTGACAATATGTGTTTTGTCAAGATTAGAAAAGGTTTTGATATTAAATTATGAAAGATGATGCCCAAAAGGGGAGGGGCCTAATAAAAAAATACCATTTCTATGGTAACGCCACGTCCAATTTCAAAACGGTTTTCACAGGATGAATTCTGAGTTCGTAAGCTTTCAAATGATACCTAATTTATGATAACTACTAAAATATGTGATATAATAATAATAAAAAATATATATATATTATATATAATATATATTATACTTTTTAGAGGACTTCTTACTTTACTTTTTAAAATATAATTTTATCTTTTTTATTGACAAATACTAGATTATGTTTTATTATGAACTTTTAGCACTAAAAACCAAAGTTTCAATTATTAAAAGTGTGTGCGTCGACTTTTTGTGACAAAGGTCAGAAACTCCTGTAATGACGTTGATTTTTTGAGGCGCACTCTTGTCATAAATTCATATATTACTGTTCATTCGTAATTTGTAAGAAAAAAACAACGCTAAAATATCTATTTAGGAGTCTTGGACCTTTCCAACGATATATAGTTTGTCATGACTAGATTAGGATTTAATAGTAATATAGTGAAGTAAATTTAGTTTGCCCGTATACGGGCAAGTTACGCTTAAGGGGTTAAAATAAATTAGTGAATTAAAACTACATCCATGAAATGATCCGATGATAGGACCCCATAAAAGGGTCTATATATGAAGCGCCTGACGGAACCTTTAAGTTCCACATAGAACCTTTTCTTCTGAGAGTGGCGAAAGGTGATCCAATCAGAAATGCAGTGCATTTAAACCTGAATCAGAAGCTTTCAGTCGACTGACACTCACTGAGAGAAAAGCTTCATGGCCACAACACACATATATATATATATGAGAAATCGTCAATAATAGGTAAAGACAGAACAAAAATGTGATATTATTTAAAAGTCATGACATAAGGAATACATTTTTTATTGAACTTTTGGCATATAAGAGCTTTCATGATTGTTGTAAATATTCATCCTCAATACAAAAGAGTGACTCTTTCCACATCATAATGTCACTTTAATAGGCACTTTAATCTGACTGCACAACAACACATCAACATCCATTTAACCTGTCCACTCGTTTCTCATTTCCTCACAGTTGCAACTGTTAGCCAATCAGTGACCCTTTACTGAAGGAGACAGTGCAAGTGCTTCTGACATGAGGCCACATTGGAAAATCATGTTTCGCACATATATAAGACTATTTTGTGTGCAAATAAAGCTGTAAATAAAATAACTTCAAATAAAAGTGAACCTCAAGAAACATTAAAGTAGTAAAAAGGCAGATATTTACCCCTTTAATGTGTTTTTTCCCAAAGTTTGGCTGTGTAAAAATGGAGATAATAATGATGCCTTGAACACCTAATATCCATGTGTTGTCCTGTGAAACAGTGTGAGTTGTGAAATACACAAAAATGTAAAGACATTTTTATTAAATGAACTGTATAGATATTTCCTCATAAAATGAGATGTATAGATAAGAAAGAATAAAAATACTGTAAAAAAAGATCTGATGTAAAAGAGATTTTATTAAATATAATTTTATTAAAATATATTTAACTGTAAAGAGTCATTTATTCCCAGATGAAAACTGTCAGCTATCAAGTGCTGATCATCATTAATTATGTCATTGGAAATAAGAATGAATGACACAAATATAAATGATAGACTGAAGTGATCTGCTGTGAAAGAAATATTTACGATTAAAATAAATAAAACACAAGCAAACAGAGACTAGTAAAAATGTCCAGGCTTGTAGAAAATGCAAGTTATTATCTACACTGTAAAAAAAAAAAAAGTTCCAGGACATTTTCCTTTAAGTTTCCCTTTAACGATAAAACACAACACAATGCAACGTGTCATTAAAAATACACGGCACTTTTAAAAATAAAGGTTAATAATTGGCATCAACATCCACAAAAGGTTCTTTAGATAATTAAAATGTTCCTCACAACAAGAAAAACATGGTTATTTTAAGAACGTTTCACTGAAAGTTTCTTTGAGAAACCAAAAATGGATCTTCTGTGACATCACTTTTGGAACCTTTATTTTTAACACTACCGGAATTCTATAACCACTATAATGGCCATAGCAGACATTCTGAATGCTCATCCATTATTTGCATAGCATTTCAATAAGCTAAATCAAATCTAAGAATAAATGGATCTGTAATGTTAGGATAGGTAATAATAAACATCAGAACACTACATTTTAATTATGATGTATGTAAAAATGTATTAGTTAACCAACAACCACTCAGCCTCATCAAGGCTCTGAAGCCTCTGTGACAGTCATTCTTCTTGCTGACATTGTTCTTATATTCTCTTTTCAATATTTCAATTTGGTTTTAGCTCGAAGCTAAAGCTAGATTTCAGCTTTGCAATAGACTAAACAAACAACAAGAGAAATTATTGCTAGGCATCGGTGATGCATCTTCAAGAGTGGGAAAAAGGAGCAACCGACACACGGTCTGTAATGCATACGGTCAGTATGCCTGTTATGGCCATTCTAGGTAGAAATACTCAAAACTCTTTTGTCTCTTGTAATTTTAATAAAATAACAATGATAGAATAAAATATAGACATATTTAGTAAAAGTAAGGGTCCTATAGTTACACAGGTTTTATTTCAACAAAGTTATTACATTGCAAAATTTTCAAACAGTCAAAATGACTGCCTTGGGAGTTCTAGTGTTAAGAGTGTGTGAAATACCTATATGGAACACTGGGCCCTGTTTTAAACGATGTACATGATTATTAACAAACCATCAAAATCCCTCAGACTGCAGATTCAGAGCAGATCTCCTGTCAGATGTCGGATTTCTGCAGTTTGTCAGGATGTCCACTAGAGGGCAGCAGAGGTTCGATATGCTGGATGTGCCACGCTGCCAGTCCATTGAGGCAGAACAGGACAGTGGCGGTGAACTGGCACCAGAAGGTGAGCGTGAACCCTAGGACCGTTGCAAATGCCCCTAACAGGAGCACAAACACCGTGACCCCTCCGGTAGCCATGATCCCCGCCAGCAGCACCAGCCGTGTCCCGAGAGTCCAGCGCCGACTCGAGTCCTTCCCTTCGCTCGCCTGCGACATCACCAGCAGCTCCAGGCCGAAAACAGAACTGACCACAGCCAGCGTGATGGCCGCGCGACAGGCCGGCAAGCCCACGCCGAGACCCCCCACCCCCGACTCCTCCACATGTGTGGTGCAGTTCTGGGACGCTTTAAAGCTCTGCTGATCCAGCCAGCAGAAATACCACAGACCGTACATGTGTCCGCCGGCCAGCAGCCAGTGACCGTCACACACCGCAAAAGATGAGAGGACGACGGACAGAGACGTGCACAGGATAATAAGACTGCGGCACAATACGTCTAGAAAAAGAGGAACGGATTTCCCATGTGGAATAGCACCGACCTAGAGAGAAACAGAAGAAATCTGATCCATGTGTCAAAATAATATCCTGCTCTTGTGTTTCGCACTCTCAGAAAAGAAAACGTACACGTGTACAGATAGACCTGCACCTGCCCTGTGGCCTAGATAAAGTGCCTTTTTAAAGAATTATTTGTTTGTTTGTTTAAATTTGGCCCGTGGCATCAATTCTCAATTAAGCGACAACTTATCTTTACAGTCAATAATTGTAATCATAATCAGCTGTTTACAAATCGAACATGCAAATACTAAGGCCCTTTCCCAAATGGCACACTTCATATGCACTTTTGGTCTTGTGGACATACAATGGTTGCCACGTGTCTGTTAAGTGCATGAGAACCGTAGGGTGTCCCATTTGTCATTTTAGGTCTCAGAACTGTGCTCGGTCGATTTGCACCCTCGATCCGCACTTTTGCCGAGTCCGCACTGATGTGAGCTCCGCAGCAGACTTCTTCCCGACAGCAAAGCGGCGTTACGTTACGAAAATGCGGACTCGTGGGAAGACGGCGAGTGCTTAGGGTGCCATTTGGGACAGGGCCTAAGTCAAACACCCTTTACAAAAGCATTTTGTGTACTTGTGTTTTCCTCAAAAGAATGTTTTCCTCAAAAACCTTTGAGGAACCTTAAAATTTATTTTCGACTGAAGAAAGAAAGACGTCAACATAATGGATGGCATGGGGGTGAGTAAATTATCAGGAAATTGTTTTATTTTCATTTTAAAAAGGGAACTGATCCTTTAAGCCTTGTCTGAATAGTAAATAGTCAAGCAACATCACACGAGCAAGTTAGTTTTAACTTTGTTTTACCAACGAAAATAGTTCCAAACAAAGCAGAAACGTTGCATCTCCCAGCAACACACAGCAGTGTTTCGTTCTTGAATGATTTACCATTTTTTAATGAGTCAATGATTCAATGACCCATTCATAAAGTTAGTAGGCACCTGCTCCTTTCATTGAATGAATCAGTTGAATTAAAGGGGACCTATTATGCAAAATTTACTTTTACATGGTGTGTGAACATAAATGTCTGTCGGCAGTGTGTGTACACAACCACCCTATAATAGTAAAAATCCACCTACTTTTTCAATCTCCATAAATCATAAGCCGTGTCTCAGAGGCAGTTTGCAGATTGTAGCTTTTGTGACGTCGCATATGCTTAAGCCCCGCCCATGACTTGCCTCTACTGTAGTTACAGTTAAATGAAAAGTTGCGATTTTCTAGGACAATAAGGCTAGGAACTATTTGGCTAGGACTATTTTCAGGCGCTGTGTAATATCATTTCGCCTCTGCACCCATGGTACGGCAGCATGGATCCTTGATTATTACGTAGGAATGAGAGTATAGTTCCTAGCCATAGTTCCGTCGGTCTTAGTTCACGATGTAACTACAGAAGAGTCAAGTTTTAAATAGGAAAAATATCGAAACTCTTTGGTCATTTTTTGAGAGAGATGCTAACGGTCTAATCAGATTCAATGACCTATGCTAAGCTATGCTAAAAGTGCTACCGCCAGAGATCGGCTGAATGGATTCAAAAACGGTAAAACTCGACTGTTTAACTCTAGGGGAGGTGGAAAATGAGCCTATTTCTAAAAAAAAGTGGTGTTCCTTTAAGCAGCAATGAAATACAGTCAAAGAAAAGCTTACCGTGGTCCGAAAATAGGCCGCTTTGAAAAAACTGACAGGAAAGTGTTTCAGTACATAAAACGTAAAAAGAAATGAGGGGCTGCCGCTGCCCATCCAGCTGAAGGCACTGGAAATCACCTAAGAGCTGAACATTCCCATCAGCAAGGACCATCATTTCTTATTTCAGCTGTACTGTCTGACACACTTGCCTGTCAATATCCTCGAACTGGGCGCTTTGATGCGCCGTAATAGATTGGAGGGAGTTCGACTTCAGGGAGAAACTGCTGTCTTTTCAGCGCTATGTGGTCGGGCTAAGAAAAAAACATTCATACCCATATCACTGTAATCAGACATGGGCAGTATTTCAATTAATTGTATTTTAAATACGTATTGAATTACTTTAGTGTATTTTGTAATTTGTATTTTGCAGGTGTGGAAAAAATAAAATGTAGTTTGTAACAAAATATTTTGAGGGAGTGTATTTAGAGTATTTCAAATACTTAAATACTTAAGAAAAATCACCATACACTGTAAAAAATGATTGTGATTTTAACAGTAAAATACTGTAAAAATGTGACAGTGAAAAACTGTTAATTGGTTAACAGAAAGTTTCCTTACTATACACGGTAAATAACTGTGATAGATCAAATGGTACATTTAATGTAATTTTACTGTAAAATACCGTTAAATTTACAGTTTTTGAAAGTGAAAAAGAACAACTCATTGCATAATTTACAGTGAAAAACCGTAAATTGACATTGCCACAATTCCCTGCATGACACTTCACATTTGATGTATTTTTTTGTTGAAATAACTGTTTCTTCATAGTTTTCTTAGTTTTTTTTCTAATCAGTTATGTACATTAGGCTATTATGTTACATTTAATGTTGTTGAATTTATGTTTACTGTATTTTTTTTTTTAATTTCACGTGTTACCATGATGGTGTTTAATGTTTGTGTGAATGAGACTTTGCAGCTTCTAAATATTAGTATAAACTTTCATGGAAGAGCTGTTTGTGATGAGCTTTGATTGATCATGTGACTCTCATTACTTCTGTAATTGTTGGTTGTCAGTGTATTACAATGGTACAAAACAGATATTACTTCAATAGATCAGTAAATTAACAATATATCAGATGATGAAATACGGTTTATTACTGTAAATTTTAAGTCAAGTCTGGAAAACGTAATATGTTGCTACCATATTTTAGACGGTAAATTTCTGGCAACCACAGCTACCGGTATTTTACCGTCAATTGAACAGATTTTTTTTTTTACAGTGTATTAAATGATTTTGCCAAGTTGGTTGTACTTAAAACAACTAGCCCAAATGACAGTGGTTTAGTTTTCTCTTTTGTAGCATAGTTGTGTTATTGCTACTATTTTTGTTATCGATCCTTTCAATAAAGTTCCTCATTAAAGCTGTTAGTGCACATAACATATAGATGTATGGCTGTTTCCCCTCCCTTAGCCAGTGGTGAGGAAATGTCTCTCTACGCTTATTCAAGCCTTAAGGCACGAGTAGAGTAACAGTGCTAAAATGGCTACATCAAACACGTTTTGCTATTAAGGGCAGCCTACCACACCATTGATGTGAACTTAGCTATACATGCCATTTACCTCAGAGGGAGCTATATCAGGCCCTGTAGAGGGCAATTCGTACGAATTTTACGAAGTGGCTATTTCGTAACAACTCATATGACCTCACTCATATTTTACGAGTTGACAAATTCGTATGAATTCTTACGAATGACCTACCCCTGACCCCGCCCCTAAACCTACCCATCACGTGGGTTTAGACAAATAGTACGAATCTGAACGAGTGAGGTCGTATGAATTCGTACGAATTAGCCACCTTTTAATCACTCGTACAAATTCCTACGAATTGGTCGTGAGATAGCTGCAGATGCCCATACTTATTTTGCTACTTCGCCATTTTGAATTGTCACATTTCTCATTTTTGTGTTATTGCTGTGTTATTGACCTTTCAGCAATAAAAATGGCTTTAAAACGCATGCAGATAATAAACTCTCATGATGATGAAGAACTGCAATGTCATGTGAGAGTGAATGCCATAGAGATGATAATCAAGATGAGTATCTGAGGCACGAGCTGTACAGGCTCCGCCCTCTTCTGGAAAGCTGGGCGTGGAGAAGCAGATCATTTGCATTTAAAGATACATGCACAAAAACAACATGTTTTTCCTTCCACTCAAAAATGGGCATTCACAACATGGTTTAATGATACTGTGATTCACCTACTGGCGGTTTTAGTTTCAGTTTTATCATTTAATTTTTCCCAACTTTTCACATTTCTATATTCACACTGTTATATTTAGAACATTAATCTAATAACAATTATAAGAGGGATGTATTTTTTCACATGAGTAAAGGGTACATAGATAAGGGTACTGCACCAGTTTGAGAACTGTTTTTTTCTGAGAGAGTTTCTGACTGAAAGCTTCCAGACTGCGGTTCTGTTTTAAGCTGTTTAACTCATAAATATGTAGTTTAGTATTTAAAAATAGTAGGCCAATTATTTGTGCATATAGGCAAATAATTATGTTTTCCCCTTTCACTACCATAGCTACAACACTTAATTTTGTTATAGGCTACCTTCTTGTAAAAGTCAATTGCGCTAAATATTAGGAAGCATATCATTCCCCGTTAATCCAAATAAGCAAATGTAAAATTTGATCCCAAACGTAAAACAAACATTTAAAATATATTTAAAAAGCATTACCCTGATTTTTATTGCCGTCATATTGATTCGAACAGTCAACAGACCAGGAGAAGCGAGACGAAGAAGGCAAGTCAACTCCAGTCGAAAGTACAGTATAATTTCAGTGTAAGATTAACTGAGGTAGTTCAGTGTTTAAACCCGCCCGTCTCGTCTTGACACGCAGATCACGGGCGCGCGCGTTAGTGTTCCGGTCACGGAGGTATTGGGTGACTAAATCAGATATTAGTATGCGACAGGCAGCATATGCATGAGGGAGTTTCTCCAACTTTACACATTTGTATCCTACAGGATTTTTTAGAAAAATAATAGATTATGTTTTCTTTATTTTTGCCTATGGAACTATCTTGGAAACGTTATGCATTTATACAAATAGTATATATAGTTATTTTAACAAAATAACTAATCATTAATATATTTTTTCTCTAGACACTACAGTAAAATGGCTAATAGTACTAGGCCTTTATATAGTAATTAGTAAAATAGTCGTGTTGTTAAGCCTGCATACTAGGTGTTCAACTTTGAATGATTATATTGCTAACAATGTTTCTCTTCAGATTAAACTGCTGATTATGATTATTGACCAGCCAAAGTCCTTTTTGAGGTGATGACCCAAAACATAACTCACACTCTCTAGCAAAAAGACTTTGATTCCTTACCAGACTGAGGAAAAGACAGGTGGGATAAAGAAATGCTGAAAGCGGCTCATCAATCAATTAAACCCTTTCCTCGACGTTTTACACCATCCAACACATGATCCCAGTGGACAGAAAGCAATAATGCTCTCATGTGTTAATGAAAGTCTGGTCGGGTGATGTGACCCTTGACTAGCTGACAAACCCTCAAACGACCTATAATATTAAGTACTGATATTCACACTAGCTGAAGTCGGGCACATTATCAAGTCTGTCTCAGGAAAACAACTCAAGTGTAGTCTATAAAATGTAGCTTTTTCACATTAATGCACTATAACACCTTGAAACAAGTAAAACAGTCACACAGTAAATGCATTTTAATATTTGATCAGGTCATTTTTAATTACAAAATCTTCCGCAGGGGTTTCATTAAAAAAAAATCAAACATCAAAGTTTTTAAGGGAAATCCAACATGTTTATCTTCTTCAGTGTTTGTAAGAAAACACAAATTGAACACGGGGGTTTTGAAAAAGTGATTTTATGGCATTAAATTCATTAGTGATCTTCACTACATGGTTGCTGGTGGACGATTTCTCTTGGCCTATGGGGAATGTGCTTATTCGCTCACACAGAACAGAGTCTGTGTGCTACAGCGTAACCGTAACAGGGACACACTGGAGGCCTTAAGGCTCTTTATATGAGGAGAACAGTACAGGTCAAGGCAGGCTGGCTGTGACGGGGTCCGGCTGTTAGATCCCGTATTTCCCTTTCAGCTCCTCTACCTTAGCGATGTAGGCTTTCACAGCATCATCCTTACTCATTCCTGAAATGTGCAAGAGAAGAAGAACAGATGTAAAGGGAGACACACACACAGAGTGAGCTGCGTTTGGAGATTATTTACTCTATATATTAAGACTGAGAAAACGAAATTAAAAATATAGCTGGAAGCAGCAATTAACTGGGTTCAAGCGCTTTAAAACCTTTAAGCACATGCATAAAAAGGAATGTTTTATTTTAGCAAGCATTTAACCACATGGAAAGACCATTAACAGCCAATACAGGCAATTCACTAAGGAAATGTATGTTTTAAAGCTTTTTAAGTTATCGAGGTAGAGCCATAAACCTAGGTAGTTCGCTTAAGTGGGTTTTTAATTAATCTCCAATATTTAACGAATGATTCGATTGACGGTGGTCCTAGAGTCAAAGTTGCTGGTCGTTGATTTCTTTTGGAAATCATTAGCGAGGTTCGTTGCGATTGGCCTTCATTAACCTCGTCTCGAACGTCACTGGCCAACGGCGGCCGTCTTTTTCGAGATACTCAATTGTCCTCGCAAACAATTGCGGCACCTTGGACAAAGACACCGCATGCCAGTTTTCGTAGCTATAGCCGTTTGGTTTTGGTCATTTTATAGCGCCACCAAGTGGCCAGTCGCCACGTCCTTTTTCACGTGACCACAGAACAAGGCCATACATAGTGTACCAAGTTTGATGAAATGATCTCATTTTGTTTCAGAGGGATAGCCGTTTTAGTAAAAGTATCTAAGCCCACTTCGAACCTTTTTGCCTTTTTGATAATTATTGACAATCAGACTCCAGAGAATCTTTCTGCACTGGTTTGGAAAAGCTGAGGGCTAGTTCGTATAAAGTAGGGTTTTCTAAAATTCCAAAGCACACGAAAATTTCGCCAGTGTGACGATTGAATCAGAGACATGCGTTTCGTTTGTCTTGAGCCAAAGATTCCCAAGATAAAAGACACTTGAGCTTGCGACAAACAGTTTAGGAGTTATGAGTCATTTAGTACTTTTGACCGCTGTAGCGGGCCTTGGTGACGTTGTAGTGAGTACTACCAGCACTCAAAGTTTCAAGTCTCTACTTACGGTTTGGTCTGCCTGATCACTTTTGGCAACCAAGTGACTTACTGCAATTCATCAACTGGCCACTAGTGGCTGGCTGCAAAAGAGAGTCAATCCCATAGATCATGTTAAAATGCCCAACTTTACAGCAGAAACATGTGTTAACAGCCTGGAGCAAAAAGTGGTTTTGGTCTCTATAGCTAATTTAGCCCTTCATGACGACTGAGGGGGGTGAATTTTTTAATAACTCATCCATTATTAATAAATGATATTAAGCTTTAAAGTTCTGCATAATTAAGGGCGTGGCCACTTGAGTGACAGGTGGATTGCTGCTGCTGTAGCTTTAGCGTTAGCGTCATGTCACCTCAGCTAATACGCCTCTTTGCCCATTTTCGTTTTTTGATGCAAGATGGTGACAGCTGGCTCCGCCCACTTTTGGCTTTAAAAATGCTCTTCAGAAACACTACGGGTGACGTCAGGGACACTACGTCCATATTTTTTTACAGTCTATGCGCTTGAACCCCTAATGGTGTGTCGCTGCACTCTGGTGGCAGGGAGGAGAGACTGACCTTTCTTTGCCTCCCAGGCGTCCCATTTGGCCTTGCCAGTGAAGTCTAACATGCCTGGTCGAGCTGGAAAGAAACACACACACTTTTTAAAGAGTTGCAATTTAGTTATATAGATAATCTTAAGCCACATTCAATGGGTTAGAGGAAAAGCTGACCTGTGTTAACATCTCCTACTGTGGCCTGTTTGTACAGACTGTAGATTTCCAGCATCTCAGCATCCGCTGGTTTTGCTTTCAGCTGTTTGACCTCCTCTGCTGCTTTCTGAAACTCAGCCTGTGAAACACCAACAGCATGACCAGACAGAACACTCTACGACTACATGCTGTCACGTGGACAATCATCAGTAATACTGATTTCAGTTTTATTGAAGACTTTTGAAATCACTGAAAGTTATGATAACTTTCTAAGGACTGGCCTACTAGCTGTTTCCAAGCAAAGTTGCGAATTTAACTTGTGTGCAAAATTGGAATACTGCATAGGCCTAAAACATTTGCGAATAAAGCATAGTTTCCATCTCATGTGTTCAATAGAACAAAATCATCACTTCATGGGAAATTGGTGCAAAATATCTGTAATCAAACTGAAATCGGGCTCTTTCAATATTCATCAACTAATTTCTTTCATAAAATCATAAATGAGTTGCGTCTCAGAGCGTCAGATGAAACGCAATAAACGCTGTCATGTTTTCGGATGCTGGTGTTGGGGAACGCAATTGTGTGACTCTTTTGGAGGGAATTAAACCAAATCGTTCTGATGACAGACGAGCCAACATTTGAGATGCATTGGTCCGCTAGTTAGTCCAGTTATTCAATCACAGCCTCTTCTGAGGGAAAATCAAATGAGTTTTTGGTTGCACATCAAGGGATTTATATGTGTTTCCATCGTAGTTTATGCAAGTCTTCTCATCGGATTGAAAAAATTATCTGCCTTAATTGAGCACATAAGTTTTGTGTGGCCATCTTGGCCTTTCCATCCAGTGATATTCCAAAATTCACAAAAAAAACAAAAAAAATAGGTGGATAGAACCATAGCAAGTTATGAGTCATCTCATCACATTCACAACTCTGATATAACATGGCTTATTTTGCTGCGTTGCAACATAATTTACAGCGACAATGTAGATTTGTTGGTGATATTCATGTAACTGCAAGACTAAAGCACGACAATATCAGTTACTTTCAGTGAAATTTCCTCATTCATCTTGGACTCTCCTCTAAAAAACCTCTACATTCAACTCTCATTCTTATTTCTTAAAAAAAGGACTGAACAGATTTTGGTCATGGCTATTTTACATTCGTAGTCTTGCTTCACTGTGCTGGTGGGAAACATGCCGTGATTATGTAATCATGGCACAATAGCAAGCGCACAATAATGAAGGCTTTCAGTAGATTTCTAATCACAGGGTCAAACTCCGTTCCTCTACACACACTTTACTATGCCTGTGATGCTTTGCCCTGATTACGTGACATGCACACCAAGGCACACCATCATCAACCAACTTCTGTGGTCCATCTTCCTGTTACAGTAAACCAGTAAACCTCAGTCTTAACATGGCAACACGTTATCAGATTTCAGTGTGCAGTGGGACTAACTACAAGCTTGTTAAACGCCATTTCTCACACCTTTAACTGACAAGTATTTTTGGAAAAGAACCGTTAACGTATTTTACGCTGTACTTTTAATGAGTAACGGCCAAAAAAAACCCACATGCTCTAATACTAAAATAACTCTTCTTCCAACGAACTGCAAGTGGCCATCTGAAAAAGCTCTAAGATCATGGAATTAAAGTTCATTTTGGTTGATTCGAACACTTCCCAAAACGTCCGGCTGTTACACAATGAATGAGACTGTGGTGAAAGCGGCCGCTAACACACAGAGGCATGGTCCATGGTTCAAAATAGCAAAGGAACAAATTATTTTAAAGGTTAATTTCCTGGCATCATCGATCACGTCCTTCCAAACTTGTAAGAAGTTCTTCACAGAAAACAACAGAATGCGATGGCAAGTATAATGTTGGGAAGCTTGTTTCCGCCATGGAATAAAACAATTGAAAAGATAAGGCTTTTTATCTCACAATTCTGACTTGATTTCTCACAATTGCGAGTTTATATCACAATTCTGATAAAAGAACTCGGAATTGCGAGATGTCAACTAGCTTTTGCGAGAAAAAAAGTCAGAATTGTGAGATATAAAGTAAGAATCAGAATAAACTCACAATTCCAATTTTTTTCTTGCAATTGCGCGTTTATATCTCACAATTTAACTTCTTAAATCAGAATTGTGAGATATAAACTCGCAATTGCAAATTATAGTCTAATTATGAGGGGGGGAAATATTTTATGACTTTATAACACTACTTATGACTTTATCGACTTGCAATTGCAAGAAAAAAATAGAACTGTGAGATAAAAAGTCACAATTACCTTTATTTATATATTATTATATATTATCTAATTTATATTATTATTAGACTGAGGCTATCACCATCTCCTCTAGTGAAAGTCATCCGAGTCATAGGCTACTACCGGACTTCGGGAGTAAGCATCTGTATACGGTGAGGTATTAACGCGATGTAGCGGTCCATACAGCGTCTGTCGGGCGCGTACAAAACAGCGAATATAAAACAGCGAATATAAAACAGCGGAACACAAAGCGCTCGCTCTATATTCTAACATACGGTCACCACGTAGACATGGCGCTCTCCCATGCAGTATTATATGCCCTCCAGTCTCATTTACTACATTTATTGTACTCTATTGTATTGTATTACCGGTACTTTACACCTCCCTCGATCGAGATAAACCAATCTTTTATCACATGTGAAATGCTAACTAATTCACGTGGGCCTATTCAAAGAGCACCATGTCGTTTTCATTACCAGCACAAATCATAAATAAAGCACATTGCAAGGTTCAAACACCCTTGTATCAAACAAAAGCGTCGAGTTTGTTCGTACTGACCTCAGACATGGTTGCAGATGCTTCAGTCTGTTGTTAAAATCATGCGCTTCACACCCTCTGTGAGTGAGTGGCAGCAACACTCCGAGGGTGCTGTACGCCCGTGGCCACGCCCCTTCACGCCATTGGCTGCTCGAGCATGTACCGAGCCACCTGTCCAATCAGATTCAGGAAATTCTAGGGTCTTTTAACTGGGCCACAGGGTCACACCAGGGATGCCAGATTGAGAGTGAGCAAATATAGAGATGTCCTTTATTCAAACAGACATTTACACATTGCAACAGAGGCTCCTTTTTTACACTGACGTGTCTTCTGATTTTTATCAGTGGTTTTGCATTTGGTGTATTTGGATAAACAACTGATCCTTGGTTTGCATCTAGACATTTTCTGCAATGGTTATATTTATAAATCTTTAATTTTTAAAAAGGTTTGCGGTACCTAATGTTTTTTTAATTACATTTTTGGAGTGCAAATACCGTACACCGATCAACATATGCAAATTACTTTCCCTGTGCATGCTGGCCCTGGCCCATATAGTGCACTTACTGTAGACTTATAATTGTTTACACATGCAGTTATACTCCTAAGGCATGTTTTGCATTGTTGCAAACAGACTCAACTACTAACAGTTTATGTGGCATTATAGATAGGGCTGAGGGGCCACTGCACACAAAAATGACAAGTGCTGTTTCAAATAGATCCAATCTGTTTGCTTGCTACTTTTCTGTCAGTTAGTTGGGAATGAAAAAAATTATTATAATTCTGGAATCGAATACTTATAGGTCAGGAATCAGATACTTGTCATAAAATTTAAATTTTGATTTCTTTTGCGCGACACTGAACTGAGCTCTCTTCAATGTCGTTTTGCACTTGAACGGACAAATACATACAAAAATATCTCAAAATATTTGAGTCGAAACAAACACAGTTGGTTATTTCTTAAGTGAATGTAAACAGTTGAGAAAGAAAACGCATGTGTAACAGTATATTAAAGGGGCAGCAGCCTAATATTCCTGCTGCCATAATAAAGTTAATCAAACAAAAGAAAACGAACTCGCTGTTCTTGACTGAATAACTTTTGTAACTATATTTGGAATGTATATTTTATTTATAAAGTGCAGTGTTATTTTACATTTGAATACTGTTTCTCTACCTGAAAATCTTAAAACACTGTTTATTTCAATCGTATCTTTGTTCAGTTGTATTTATTTGTGCGATTGCTAATTTGTTTATTTGTCCTTTTTAAATTACTGAGTGTGCACTTGTCTTTAATAATGCTTGAAATTTTTATTTAGTTAGTTATTTTTGCAATGGTGTTTTTAAACCATGGGCAAAAGCTCATAATAATGTTCATAGCCTGATGATGGTATTCAGCTGCAATTAAATGTTTTGCAAGAAGAAGTTTTTTTTAATTTTTTTTAATTTATTGGAATCGAAATTCAGGATTCGGATAGGAATCAGAACTGTTAAAATTCAGATGAATCCCTCCCAGGGAAAGTCATATTTATAAGCTACCACGCTCAGAATCTTGTACAAAAACGTATGGAGCTAACCCATATTCTGTCATGTTCCCCAAGATCATGAACTTCTAATTAATTTGATTCTTGAAGATTTTTTTATCTATCCCATTTGGAAAGTGTTCAAATTATAATGTTTGCATTCTATTTCTGACAAGTATGAATATAATTATAAATACATATATAAGTGCTTATAAAATAATGCATAAAACAAGCCATGGAATTTAAAAAAAATGTAACCGATTGTTATATGTTGTGGAGACATTTATTTTTCTTAACCTCTAGTTCGAGGCATAGGGTTTGACCAAGGGGGTAATCCACCAGCCGGAAGTTGAAGCTGCCTCCGGGGCCGCCATTGTAGCTGGCTATCACCTGCTGTTAGCATCCCATTGACTCCCATTCATTTTGGCGTCACTTTGACAGCGAATAACTTTACATCTGAGGCGTCCAAAGACTCCATTTGTCCATTATTTATTTCTAAAGAAACACGACAATGTATAAAAGGCTCCATTACTTTGTATCTTACGTTATGGCCCCGTAGAAGCCATTCTTGTAAAAATAGGCTAAAAATTGCGTCATAACCACGCGACTTTACGTCGCACAATAGAGACATTACCGTATAGACAGGAGGAGAAGCTCGCAGTGTCTCGCAGGCAGTCTTTTACTGTCTAAAGTCAGCCCAGGGCATCTAGATAGAGTCCATAAAAGCAACGCGACAAAATATTTAAACAACGCTTTTGAGTATGTGGCAAGTGAATACATATGAAGTAACATTTATCCGAGAACTTTAAATTATTTATCTACTACTACACCGGATGGGGAAATTAATTATCAGGAAATTATACAGGCAATGGAAGAAAAGCATCTCAATGTCTATCGCGGTTAACGTTGTTCCTTTATTTATCTACAGATCTTGAAGATGAATGTGATCCCGTTCGGAAGCCATATGTACAAAATGCCTGCATTACGTGAAATAAAGAAAAACGGTTTTGTTCAAGTGTTTGTGACAATGATTTACTAACCAAAACTACATGATTTAACACCTAGCTCACAATTCTTTATATATTGGAATATTATATGGTCATGTAATATTGAATGGATACGAAAATGACTCGAGGGGACAGTATTTTATAGTATGGTTCCTGGGCTCATACTAAGAAGTATTTTTTGGATGGGTTATTATTCTGTTTGATGTAGAAGGAAACAAAAAAGAAGGGACAAATTATTTGCATATGTGCCTATATTTGAATCATTTTTAATAATTTTGGAAGATTGTGCTGTAGCCTACATGCATTTATTTATCTGTTATTTTTGATTGTATTATGTGTGTGTGTGTGTGTGTGTGTGTGTGTGTGTGTGTGTGTGTGTGTGTGTGTGTGTGTGTGTGTGTGTGTGTGTACCAAATATTTAAATCTAATGGATATATACATAAACATGTTCAAAATAAACTAAACTAACTAAAATTACTAGAACTGCAGATAGGCTACTCAAACGATTACAATCCTAAAGTAGGCTATTTTAAAGTCGATTTTAGCCACTTCTTTTATCATGTCATTTTGTAATTATATAGCGTAATGTTATATTAAATTAATTATTTTAATTATTAATAGTATTGTAATATATTAATAATCATTATATTATGTTTTTACAATACTAAACGATTTGATGACAAATCGATGACAATTTATATTATATACTAACGTAACCTGTTCTCTCTCGAGAGGGAACGAGTACTGCGTATCTTGCCGTGTTTACTATACGCTCTGGTTCGCTTCGGTGATGAAAACCAGTTTGTATCAGACTATCGACCTGCTTTTATAGGATGATACAAACTGGTTTTCATCACCGAAGCGAACCAGAGCGTATAGTAAACACGGCAAGATACGCAGTACGCGTTCCCTCTCTCGAGAGAACAGGTTACGTTAGTATATTCGCACGATTAACGTTGGGTGACTGTCTATGGGTGATTCAGATTTGTTTTGGCACAGCTACTAGAAGATTTACAACTGTCAGTCAGGTTGCTCACGTGACATCTACGTCATCAAGCTCAGTTTGAGCCTGCGCAGAACGCTTGGCTATCAGGAAGTGAGTGCCCATGCTGGGCTTCAACTCTCTCCGTTGAAATCAACGGGGTCGCTGTGTCCATTTCTTTTACTGTCTATGGGTTCGAGGGAGTCAAATGCTGCAGGTCTATTGCTCTTGCCTGACACTGCTGTTGCCTGCGATCGATGCATCATGCAGCGGCTAGTTTGGCCTAGACGTTCACTTCTCAGAACATGCTGGAAATAAACGCAGTGAAATTGTTATTATAAAAAATAGAAGTACGCTAAGTAGCGAAGTGCTCCTTGTTCCTATGGTGATTTACACATGTGCTGTAGTCTGTATGCTCTAAGCCTCTGTGTGTGTATTGCGTGTAGTTTGCAGGGAGGATGTGTGATCGTGCGGTTCTGACGCTTCGTCTGGTTCGGTCCTTCGAGCATCGCAACTTTAAACCGCTGGTTTTCAAAGACGTTCATTTAGACCAGACGGTGGAGGAGTTTATTACATTTGTTAAGCAAGGTAGACACGATGACAACGGCTTGACAGAATTCGTAAGACTCATGTTATGAGTAAAAAGTATAATCAGATATGTGCTTGAAATTAAACACCAACAAATAACTTAATGAATAACAAGCACTTCTCTCTTTGAAGAAGTTTCAACCAGAGCTGCATTGCCTCCACCCTTCAAGCAGTTTGACTATGGTAAGTCTACATACTCACTACCTTTCCCCAAAAATAAAAGAAGCCGTTGCTTTAACATCCTGTTGTATTGTAGATACGATGAAAATCATACACCAACCACACGGAGCAAAGGTAACTTTAAATATGCATACTTGTGGCATAAATTATAATATTTCCATGATTACAGTTGGGGGAAAAGTGCTTTTGGCTACTTGAACAAGTTATTCAGTCCTGTGAAGTAGAGCAGCACGATCAGTCGGTTAAAGATTGCGATGTCGATTCAAAACACGATCTTATTCCTAAATATGAATCTGTGTGAGAGTTGTCCTGAAACCACTGCACAAACTGTCTTTTTAACCACAGAATATCGTTATCTGTGTTACAAATCATCACAGAAGTACTGGGATAAAAGTTTATAGTTCGGATATAAACATGATGTCTAGCGATCAAATAAATCACCTTTTGAAAGTATAACTTGACGATTTAAATAACGATTGTATTATTACATCGTTACGCCAGTAGGTGGCGACAAGTGACCGTTAAAAATGTGTTTGTCATTAGCCGTTTATATTCACCTATTTTAATGGGAATTCATTGCATAAACTGCTGGATGGAAATGGCAAGGTGTGTAGCCTATAAATAAAAATAAAATAAAAAAGTCACGCACAAAAAAAAACAAACAAAAAAAACACGTATGTGCTCAGTTGAGTCACAAATTGTTGTATGCCATAAGAAAATATGCATATAAAATAAGATGGAAACACATTTACCAAATAAATTCCTCAGCGCGTATCAGAAAAGTCGTGTTACTGCGTGATGTGATGGCATAACCGGACTAACCAGCACGTGTAGCGCAGATGGAGACGCGCTTTTTCAAAATGTTTTATGCAATATTCCCATTATGCGCTTAAGTTAAATTCACAACTTGAAACATAGCTATTGAATCATTAATTCAAGAGATTTGTTAAAAAATCCGAATCATCCAGTAATGAAACGAGATTAGAATTTATTAAGACACAATTTAATGGTGATGATGAATAGCTTATAAACAAAATGAGTAAATATAACCCATTATGATAAATATGAATAAAATATTTTCCATGATTTCAGACGAATGAGCTTGTGATGAGCTTAGAGGACGATGACAAGTTGATTCTGCGTGATGGCTGCAGGTTACGAGAGTGTGCTGTTGGTATGTAAAAGCAATATTAAGGGTTTGTTTTGGTGATGGGAGAGAAACTAAATTTAAATGGCATTAGCATTGAACAATATATGAAGGCCATATACCGTATGAAGATAGGTTAAAATGGCTTTATTTTTATTTAAGTTACATTTTAATTAATGTTAATTTATTACTAGCCTATAGTAGAATGACTTTAATGCAGATTACATATACAGGTGAAACTTGAAAAATTTGAATATCGTGCAAAAGTTATAATTTTGATGATTATGGCTTACAGCTTATGAAAACCCCAAATTCAAAATCTCAGAAAATTTGAATATTACATGAAATCAATAAAAAAAAGGATTTTAAATACAGATATGTCGGCCCTCTGAAAAGTATAATCATGCATATGTACAGTGAGGAAAATAAGTATTTGAACACGCTATTGAACTTGCTATTTTGCAAGTTCTCCCACTTAGAAATCATGGGTCTGAAATTGTCATCGTAGGTGCATGTCCACTGTGAGAGACATAATCTAAAAATAAATATCCAGAAATCACAATTTATGATTTTTTAAACTATTTATTTGTATGATACAGCTGCAAATAAGTATTTGAACACCTGAGAAAATCTATGTTAATATTTGGTACAGTCGCCTTTGTTTGCGATTACAGAGGTCAAACGTTTCCTGTAGTTTTTCACCAGGTTTGCACACACTGCAGGAGGGGTTCTGGCCCACTCCTCCACACAGATCTTCTCTAGATCAGTCTGGCTTCTGGGCTGTCGCTGAGAAACATGGAGTTTGAGCTCCCTCCAAAGATTCTCTATTGGGTTTAGGTCTGGAGACTGGCTAGGCCACGCCAGAACCTTGATATGCTTCTTCCAGAGCCACTCCCTGGTTATCCTGGCTGTGTGCTTCGGGTCATTGTCATGTTGGAAGATCTAGCCTCGACCCATCTTCAATGCTCTAACTGAGGGGAGGAGGTTGTTCCCCAAAATCTCGCAATACATGGCCCCGGTCATCCTGTCCTTAATACAGTGCAGTCGCCCTGTCCCATGTGCAGAAAAACACCCCCAAAGCATGATGCTAAACCCCCCGTGACCCCCCGGACGCATCTCTAAAAGATTGGCATTACAAGTATAATGTTCAGCACAAATTATTATAATGCTATTTCATAACAATACTCATTATAATATACATATTTTAACTTTTTTCCCCCGCATTTTTTTCTTCCAACTTCCCCTGGCGGCCCCCACTTTGAAAACCATTAGTTTCACCTTTTCATTTGAATTACTGAAATACACGATATTCAAAATTTTCCAGTTTCACCTGTGTGTGTGTGTGTGTGTGTGTGTGTGTGTGTGTGTGTGTGTGTGTGTGTAAACAAATGCAAAACTAAACCTGCCTACTTCTGGTAATTATTTCTGGTAAGTATTTGTGTACCTGCTGAAATCTTTATTTCAACACTTTTCATCTTTTCACAGCAAATGAAACAGAACTTGCCTTCTTCAAAATGGCAGACTATAAACAGTTCAAGGCCAATCCACAGACAGAATGGTGATGGCCATCAGGATTCAACACCAGAGGAGCTTCTTTTCGGCTGTGACGTGGGATTGAAACATCTATTTTAATTAAATCTAAAGCTTTACTTTTTATATTATAGTCTTACAATTCAAATGTTGTCAGCACAGTTTCAGATATGCAAGTCAAATTTTGAGTGGAAATATTTTTTTGTTTGAATATTCTTAAGTATATATATATTTTTTTTTTCAGAGCAAAATGTTGAGTACCAATTATTTAAGGTTGTTTTTTTAATTTTGTTTTTTTCAGTGAAAACAAATCACGTTCCAGAAATCTTGTTTAATTTAAATGACACATTGTTTGCTGTTTTTGTTAAATAAAGTTGAAGGTATGAATCATGCTTTCACAACACTAAAAACATTATTGATTGAAAGTTCAATTCAAAACTTCTTTCCTGTACAATAACTAAAGCCAATCAGTCAGGCCGAGGAAAAGAAGTGAAATGAAACATTTTACTAGAGCAAAATATGCAGTCCATACCATTTTGGTATTGTCTTTGTGTGTCTGTGTTTATAAACAGACATTCCAATATCATTTTCTTTACATTTAATTGCAAACTAATTTCACACAGGCTTTGTTTACAAAAGTTTACTTGCATTAAATGCAATGTGATTTTGTCATTAGTACTCAGCTTAATGAAGGCCTCCCTGTTACAGATTTACACAGTAACTGCCCCAGAGGAAGAACAACTGAAGTATTGGGATTTGGTAATAATGCAAGGCACACGTTAAGTCCATTCAGTGATTTGGAGAAGTTGAGTAAGGAGTTATTTAAGGCCAGAATGCTTCAGCACGATAACACTTTCAGGTAAAGCTGACTTAAACTAGTCAGAGATTTTGACCAGTCTTAAAGGGATAGTCCACCCAAAAATGAAAAGCTGACAGTAATTACTCGCCCTCGTGTTCCAACCTCGTAAGACTTCAGTTCATCTTCGGAACACAAATGAAGATATGTTTGATTAAATCAGAGCTGGATCACTCCTCCATAGGCTTCTATGGGATTGAAATTTGCCGGCCCAGAAAAGTTAATAAAGACATCGTTAAAATAGTCCAAGTGACTACAGTAGCTCACACAGAAGAAAATGAATAGTTGAATACAGTCGTTATTTTTGTTTGTATTGCGCACAAAAAGTATTCTCGTCGCTTGATAAACTTATGATTGAGCCACTTTATCCCTTGAAAATACTTTATAAACATTTTCCACTTTATATTCAGCCCTTATATTTTTTAACCTGCATATTGGCCACTGCACTGACAACTGTAAATCCGTTTATCACTTCATCCTTTAATAAAAGTCCTCCTCATATTCCTCCTAGTATTCTTCCCAGACTTCCTATGGTGTTCCATTATCCGCCACATGGTGAGTCTGCAAGACTGGACAGTTGCGTTTGCTCTCCCATCCGCGGCGGACTCGTGCCAGTCTGCTGGAGACGCACGGAAGCAGCAGAAAGCCCCGGCACACCAGAACGGCGCAGGGCAGAGCCACCGCCAACACGGAGCTGGGCGGCATGTAGAACGGGTACGCCTCAATGTGGAAGGCAAAATCCCAGCCAAAGAAGAGTGTGTGCATGATGGACAGAGTCAGAGCAATGTAGCCCAGACCCGACTGAGGGAAGGAGAGAGACACAACTTAGTTCATTTGCATGCTAATCAAAGACATAGCTAAAATTATGTACAATTGAAATCATCTCAATACATTTTCCTACACTTCCTATACTAGCCTAAAAGTCAACTATCAATCAATTAATGCACGAAAACTAGCGCAACAGATCGTGCAGCATGTACTTTGGTAGTTAAGGTACCAGGTTTCAACTAAGTAACAACTATATTTTTTGGAGTTGTTCAACATGCTCCTGGAGACCCAGTCCATTTCTCACGATGCATTCTTGTGCGTGCATCAAATTACCTAGATGTGTTCTTGATATTGAGGATGTAAAAGATGCAGACTTTAGGGAATTAAATAGTTAGAAATTAAAGTTTTCAACTTCTCTTGTTCTCACTTAACACAGGAGATTCCCGCTGCAAGCTCAGAAACGTGACGGCTTCTGAAATATTTTACATACTCATTTACAAGCATACACAAAGTTAAAAAAATACTACGATAATATGCTAGTAAATGTGTTAAAGTCCCCCTGTGGTGAAAATCCACCTTTTAAAGTTGTTTATAGGTGTTTTAATATGCTTTAAGACAAAGCATGTGTAAACTCGTAAGTTGACAGCATTGCTGAGTATTTTCTGCTTAAAACTGCAGTGAACCAAAGACAGTCTCAAAAACACGGTTTGAAATCGCTGGTGTTTCTGACGTCACAAACGACCTTGTAACCAATCAGATCAACGTGTGATCGTCAACCAGTGGATCTCTGAGTGAGTGAGTGAGTGGAGGCGGGGCTCATTTACATATTCATAGAACCGTGAGTGGAGGCAAAAATATTCAAGATGCATGAATATTTTTCCAAGGAAAAAAAAAAACCTTTAAATATGTAATTTTGGTGATTAAAGATGAGTTTCAAGGGATACAATTATTGCCTACAGGGGAACTTTAAGTTATGACATGTGTGATGTTTTATTTATAGTGCAATGATTGGCTGTCCCACTTATAATGTCCAGGAACAGTCAGTTAAGCATCTCAATTCTCACAAAGATAAGTTATGTGTTGTTGAGTTTGTTCGTTCAAGGTAGCTTTGTAAGACAGGTCTCCACAAGAAGATAAGTCCGTTCTTTGCATCGAGAAACAGTCCCACTATCCTGTCGAGTTTCCACACGCGCATGAACCATCTAATCAAAGTCTTCAGGATTACTTAAAACTTACAGGCTGGAGTGCTTGAGACGGGATGGACATAATCTCTGCAGAACAGTGGGTCTCCACGAGTAACATTAAATACTTCAGGTCTCGTGTGAAAATACTTTCATTGGAGTCTAACGCAGGGGGTTTAGAGCCTTTCCAAATACCCTTGAAGAAAGCGTGCAAGACCGTCCCATGTCTAAAAAATACCAAATCGCAGTGCCCTGAACGTACACTATCTTGAATACCGCATCAGAGTGGTATTTGAGGGTAAGCGTATCCAATCATGCATTAGGTTTGGGAAATCGTGTGTCCCGAGAAAGCGAGTAAAACATTCCACTGTAAGTTGAATTAATTAGATATTACGTGCTGTAATTTGGTAGTAAAATAAATGGTTAAAGTTTAATTTTATTGGTGCAAAGATGAGTAGGCATGTGTATTTCGTACAGCATTTGCAACTGCTATTTATCACTTGATTAGAAGCACCACAATTTTAAATTGTGGACTACTGATCAGACATTTAGAAGTTTATTTTAAAATGCAAAGTATTGCAAATTAAAATAAAGCTCTGTAAACACTTGCATTTTTGCAACACTGATCAGGTAACCAAAAGGTCTACACACACTCGCAGTCTTCACACCTACTTGAACACATGGGCCAAATATAGGAAATGCTTCATGCAACTAGACAAGTGGTTAAGTGCAAAAACCACAAGTGGGTATTGGGAAAGGCCCTTAGGCCAGACTTCGGTTCCAACCCTTCTCCAAGGCCTTGTCCACACTGTTCTCTCCCTGTTGGCCTTCTGTCCACACTTTTCTCTCCCTGTTGGCCTTCTGTCCACACTTTTCTCTCCCTGTTGGCCTTCTGTCCACACTTTTCTCTCCCTGTTGGCCTTCTGTCCACACTTTTCTCTCCCTGTTGGCCTTCTGTCCACACTTTTCTCTCCCTGTAGGCCTTGTCCACACTTTTCTCTCCCTGTTGGCCTTGTCCACACTTTTCTCTCCCTGTAGGCCTTGTCCACACTTTTCTCTCCCTGTTGGCCTTGTCCACACTTTTCTCTCCCTGTAGGCCTTGTCCACACTTTTCTCTCCCTGTAGGCCTTCTGTCCACACTTTTCTCTCCCTGTTTGGCCTTCTGTCCACACTTCTCTCTCCCTGTAGGTCTTCTGTCCACACTTTTCTCTCCCTGTTGGCCTTCTGTCCACACTTTTCTCTCCCTGTTGGCCTTCTGTCCACACTTTTCTCTCCCTGTTGGCCTTCTGTCCACAATTTTCTCTCCCTGTAGGCCTTCTGTCCACACTTTTCTCTCCCTCTGTTGGCCTTCTGTCCACACTTTTCTCTCCCTGTAAGCCTTCTGTCCACAGTGTTCTCTCCCTGTTGGCCTTCTGTCCACACTTTTCTCTCCCTCTGTAGGCCTTCTGTCCAAACTTTTCTCTCCCTGTTGGCCTTCTGTCCACACTTTTCTCTCCCTGTTGGCCTTCTGTCCACACTGTTCTCTCCCTGTAGGCCTTCTGTCCACACTGTTCTCTCCCTGTTGGCCTTCTGTCCACACTGTTCTCTCCCTGTTGGCCTTCTGTCCACACTTTTCTCTCCCTGTTGGCCTTCTGTCCACACTGTTCTCTCCCTGTTGGCCTTCTGTCCACACTTTTCTCTCCCTCTGTAGGCCTTCTGTCCACACTTTTCTCTCCCTGTTGGCCTTCTGTCCACACTTTTCTCTCCCTGTTGGCCTTCTGTCCACATTTTTCTCTCCCTCTGTAGGCCTTCTGTCCACACTTTTCTCTCCCTGTAAGCCTTCTGTCCACACTTTTCTCTCCCTGTAGGCCTTGTCCACACTTTTCTCTCCCTGTTGGCCTTCTGTCCACACTTTTCTCTCCCTGTAGGCCTTCTGTCCACACTTTTCTCTCACTGTTGGCCTTCTGTCCACACTTTTCTCTCCCTGTTGGCCTTCTGTCCACACTTTTCTCTCCCTATAGGCCTTGTCCACACTGTTCTCTCCCTGTTGGCCTTCTGTCCACACTTTTCTCTCCCTGTTGGCCTTCTGTCCACACTTTTCTCTCCCTGTTGGCCTTCTATCCACACTTTTCTCTCCCTGTTGGCCTTCTGTCCACACTTTTCTCTCCCTGTTGGCCTTCTGTCCACACTGTTCTCTCCCTGTAGGCCTTCTGTCCACAGTTTTCTCTCCCTGTAGGCCTTCTGTCCACACTTTTCTCTCCCTGTTGGCCTTCTGTCCACAATGTTCTCTCCCTGTAGGCCTTCTGTCCACAGTTTTCTCTCCCTGTTGGCCTTCTGTCCACACTGTTCTCTCCCTGTAGGCCTTCTGTCCACACTTTTCTCTCCCTGTTGGCCTTCTGTCCACACTTTTCTCTCCCTGTTGGCCTTCTGTCCACACTTTTCTCTCCCTGTTGGCTTTCTGTCCACACTTTTCTCTCCCTGTAGGCCTTCTGTCCACACTTTTCTCTCCCTCTGTAGGCCTTCTGTCCACACTTTTCTCTTCTTGTAGGCCTTCTGTCCACACCTTTCTCTTCCTGTTGGCCTTCTGTCCACACTTTTCTCTCCCTGTTGGCCTTCTGTCCACAATTTTCTCTCCCTGTTGACCTTCTGTCCACACTTTTCTCTCCCTGTTGGCCTTCTGTCCACACTGTTTTCTCCCTGTTGGCCTTCTGTCCACACTTTTCTCTCCCTGTTGGCCTTCTATCCACACTTTTCTCTCCCTGTTGGCCTTCTGTCCACACTGTTCTCTCCCTGTTGGCCTTCTGTCCACACTTTTCTCTCCCTGTAGGCCTTGTCCACTCTTTTCTCTCCCTGTTGGCCTTCTGTCCACACTGTTCTCTCCCTGTTGGCCTTCTGTTCACACTGTTCTCTCCCTGTTGGCCTTCTGTCCACACTGTTCTCTCCCTGTTGGCCTTCTGTCCACACTGTTCTCTCCCTGTTGGCCTTCTGTCCACACTGTTCTCTCCCTGTTGGCCTTCTGCCCACACTGTTCTCTCCCTGTTGGCCTTCTGTCCACACTTTTCTCTGCCTGTTGGCCTTCTGTCCACACTGTTCTCTCCCTGTTGGCCTTCTGTCCACACTGTTCTCTCCCTGTTGGCCTTCTGTCCACACTGTTCTCTCCCTGTAGGCCTTCTGTCCACACTGTTCTCTCCCTGTAGGCCTTCTGTCCACACTTTTCTCTCCCTGTTGGCCTTCTGTCCACACTGTTCTCTCCCTGTTGGCCTTCTGTTCACACTGTTCTCTCCCTGTTGGCCTTCTGTCCACACTGTTCTCTCCCTGTTGGCCTTCTGTCCACACTGTTCTCTCCCTGTTGGCCTTCTGTCCACACTGTTCTCTCCCTGTAGGCCTTCTGTCCACACTGTTCTCTCCCTGTTGGCCTTCTGTCCACACTTTTCTCTCCCTGTTGGCCTTCTGTCCACACTTTACTCTCCCTGTTGGCCTTCTGTCCACACTGTTCTCTCCCTGTAGGCCTTCTGTCCACACTGTTCTCTCCCCGTTGGCCTTCTGTCCACACTGTTCTCTCCCTGTTGGCCTTCTGTCCACACTTTTCTCTCCCTGTTGGCATTCTGTCCACACTGAGAAGGCGTTTTTATTAATGAAAACAAAGCTTTTTGAAAACGCCGTTGTCGTGTTGTAGTGTGGACTGTCAAATGGAGGTATTTAAAAATGATGACGCAAGTTTATTCATGTGATGCATATTTTACCTGTAGATATTCATGTTTGTACGATATTCTGTCTGTTATGTGTTCACACAGTTGCTAAAATATGTTACTTTGTACACTCTTCATATCACAGATGACAGAAAATGCATTTGCATTTGCATTCCTGCAGTTGGGACCTTAAACTGAGTGAGACCTTTATTATTTATACAATTTATAAAATTATAAATGTATTATTTATTATTTTCCGTCTGTGGGTCATTCTATGGAAATGTCCATTTTTCTGTCCCTAGCCTAATAGAAATATTACACTTAAAAAACACTTTAGGGTTAGAATTTCTTTACATTTTAAAATAAAACAATATGTTATTTGAACAATTACACCTTCTTAAGCCATCAATATGGCAATATTTGATTGTAATTAATTATATATAATTCCAAGCACCACAGAAGTGCTCGTCCCCACAGTCATGTCCAGATATGCTTTATTTTGAGGTCAGTAACAGGTTTTTACACTATTTAAAATACATTAATGGATACATAACTATCAAATATATTATGAAAATGATATAAAAAAAAAAAAACTAAATTCAGATTAAATATTATAAAATGTATAATGAAAGTAGTGGTCCCCTGGAGTTGTCACTGGTGTTACCGTTAAACAAAAATCTCTTATTTTGAAATCAAAATCACACTGATGACATCACTTGACTTCCTTCTTCCAATTTCCTGAATATCTATGAAGAAAAGCCCATGGTATATCCACTGTCTCTTTTCAGTTATCAGAAATGTTCTCATTTATCTCATGATTTCATATGAAGCTTTTGGTTGAACTCACTGGTATGACCTTTATTTTTAGGTTATTGTAAAAAAAACGAGAATACAAATGCATTAAATTACTTAATTTAGTTAGACAACGTGGTTTGACAACTTGCAGCAGCCATTTTGTAAACTGAATTTTTCATGAAAATTGTCACTGGTGTCACCTTTATTATGGGTAACACCAGTAACACCAGTGACTCCCATTTATAGATACACTTTATTCAAAGCTATTAATTTAGATTATTTGCCAAATGTAACAATTTAGTCTCATCTACTTAATTATAGTTGAAGAATAATGATCTTTGGTCTTATGTATGTCATTGGTGAATCATTGTGTCACTGGTGTTACTGTCTTTTTTTCTGCCACATTAAATACAATGTCACATGTGACATGATAATAATTTTACATCTATTTAATTCTGCTACACTCAAAAGTTAAGATTTAAAGGATTGCATCATTACTTGATTTTAACTGGTTTTCAAATATTTTCCTTGTAATAGCAAATACATGGTTGCACAAATGAACTAACATCATTCAAGCACACTATTAACAAACCTGATTAAAATAAATAAAACAATCTCCTTAATTGTTGTATTACTATTGTTTTTTGGTAACTGACTACATGCGCTGAAAAAAATAGAAATAATATTTCATAAGAACATTTAATACAATTAACCATTATGCTGTCATTTATGCGTATTAATAAAGTCAAAGGGTAATCTAATAATGTGGTGTAAGTTTAAATTTTAGAAATTGTGTTTTTTTAAGACATCTTGCCATACCAAAAGTGGATGTTTCTGTAGAATGACCCTGTATCATCTCAGTGAGCTTTTATGCATGCGCAGTGAGGTGAATTTAGCGTTTTAAGGCATTTTCCAATAATTTCTCATCCACACCGAAACGTCGGAAAACGCCTGAAAACGCTAGTGTGGAAAAAGAGAGATTTTAAACGAAAACGCCGTTTTCAAATGTATCCGTATTAATGTAGGCGTAGCCCACCAGCACCTGGTTTAGCTGGTTCAGGTGTGTTTGATTAAGGTTGGAGATAGTGTTGGGCTATATGGTCCATATTCATATCGTCCTATCGTCAGCCTGTGAGATCGGCGATACATGATATCATCGTGAGGGGGCGGGGCTTACTTTTTTGATTATTAACTTGCTTATTTACTCATTAATTAGCTTGTTCTATTACTTCGTTTTATATATGATAATCATTTTCTATTTTGCTAGCAAAGGTGAAGTGTTTTATTAATAGGCTAAATCAGGTTATTTCCGGGTATAGTGAGGTAAAAAAAGTATTTCAACACGTCAGCGGGAAATACGGACACACACTATCCTCTCATGTCGTTACGGATGCATAATTTTGACTGTACTTCTGCACGAGATGAGAACACGTTTTAATAATTTCTTGGGTCAAGAAAGAGTCGAGGTTTGCGATATATGTTCTCCTACCAGTGCTTTCTCTGTCTGGATGCACTTCAGATATGCGCACTTCAATAAGCCCAGAGAACACGGGCTAATGTGTTTTAAATGCCGGGAGAAATCAGAGTAAGGGGCAAAAATCTGCTGAGTCGATCGGTTTACACTTAAACTTGGGACTTGACTCCGATACAGGAAAACGGGTTAATGCGTTTCCATGACCACATTTATTGTCAGTTTATTCAGCATAGGCCTAATCGGGTTAAGAACGTGCATGTAAATTCGCCCATTCCCTGAAAGTGAAAGCAGAAACGGACTGAGCTTTTGGCATCTGTCGCTGCATGAACGCAGCTTTCTCTCAGAGACCACGATGGATATAACGGTATAGCAACCATCTTAATTTACTGGCTTAATATTTCTCTTGTGGACCTACATTAATGACAGTGAAAAAATGTGAAAATATTTTCTTGTCAAAAAATCAATTGAAGCTGATTTTGATTTTCACAGATGGCTGTGTTCGTGAACTAAAGACTATTATTAGGCCTATATCATTTTAGTCATATTATTATTCTTAATATTTAGTAATTGTATTGTTTTAACTGTTATTAGTGTCATTAAACATTTTGTTAATGTGCTATGGAAACAAAATAGCCTACTGACGAACAACGATGCCGTCTTCATCTTGGACAAGCACTCTTGACAATTTGTGAATGGATCACCTTGCAATTCAATTTTGATATGGGATGTAGTTTTTTTTGTCTGTTTTAAAAAATATTTTCTTTGAGGAGTCCTCAAACGCACGTGTCGGTGATGTCGCATGTGTTAGGCTATGAGGTGATGTCGTTATGAATTTAGGCAAGGCAAATTAATTGTAGTTCCTAATTTTAGATTTAGACGATTCTATTGACTATCGTCACAACCCCAGTTGGAGATGAGTTTGGCAGGATGGCAGTCCCTGTGTCCAGGGTTAGCCAGTCCTGCTCCTAGAAAGCTGTCTTCCAGCAGAGTTAAGCTCCAACTCTAATCAGGATTACTTTAAATATACAGAAATAAGCAAGTGTGTTGAACTGAGCTCTGCAGGAAGGTGCAGGTACAGGTTTGTCCACCCCTGTTAGGGGTCGGTTTGCCGGTGTAGTTAAGTATGAAAATATGTGTAATGAAAGTGTTTCCCAACACTGTTTCTGGAGGCACACCAACAGTACTTGTCATTGAACTCTTCCTAATCAAACAGCAAATCCACTTTCTCTGCCTGGATCCAGTTGTTTCTGTGAATTGCAGCGATCCATTTGGTTCTCTGCTCTCTAGCTTTCGACAGTCTGTAAAAATATACCTCAGATTTCTTGTCAAATCTAGCTGTACAGTCACAAAGCCCTTTCTCGTTTTAGATGCGTTCTGTGATTTTTTCGTGGCATTCACGCTGAACACCAATACTGCCGCTCAGTCTTTTGGCCGCTCAGTCTTTTGGCCGCTCAGTGTGTGTAACCGCAGTCACTCTGGCTGACGGTGACGTCACGTGCATACCCTATATACAACTTTTACATAAATGGATCATTTTATGTATTTAGTTTAATCAATTTTAATTAATTGTTAACTTTAATTAAATTTTGTCAATTAAACAGTTCAAAAACATACTTTATCTCTAGATTTTTTTTAAATAACTCATTAAACTATTAAGTATTATGCAATAATTTAAGACCTTTCTTCGGCCGACGGTGACGACATGCGCATACCCTTTGTTTAATACCCTGTATAGTGTGAGCACATAAATCGTGAGCTTTGGCTTTATGCATCGCATGTGATCTACTCGTACAGTGAGAGTTGGTAACCTTGCTGAAATCGCACAGTGTATGCCCGCCTTGTCCAAAATGTGTACTGTTAATGTGCCTCCAGGAACAGGGGTGGGAAACACCTGTATGGTATGCATGGGCTCACCTGTACAAAGGTAAACTCTCTCCAGTTGAGGGTGTTTCCCACTGAGGGAAGGGAAGTGATGGCCAGTAAAGAGAGGACGCCCAGACCCAGCACTCCACAAGAGAGGTACAGCTCAGATCGCCAGACCCCCAGCTCATCCCAGGGCTCCTCTACACCTGCTTTAACCTGATACGTTCAGACAAAACATAGCATACACTCTGCTTTTGGGCAACACTTCAGAATAATGGTCCGTCATTAATAAGTAACTCTAAAGGAAGTAATGCAGGACTAATGAGTAGTACTACATTAACACTTCAGATACTGCTGTTAACTAATATAGAGACTTCTAATAGCCGTCCAAACACAGCCCAGATGTCTACCACTAGACATTTTTGTCAACTTTTTAGACACTAACTTTTTGGCAAAAACGACACGTAACCAAATTCAAGGTTATTCTGGCTAGAAGTGTGTTGCTCATAGCCGGACTTTATCGGGTCTCTACTTAACCAAGACTGTGAAGTGACGGCTATTGCTTGCTGGGAAGCTTAACTAATCATTAAGTAATATCAAATTTAGGAGATAGTTCCTTATTAGGTAATCAATAATTACTTAATTAGATTAGCATCATTAATAACTATTAGCTAACTGACCAATTATAAAGAACATTATTGTGTGTCTGAGATGTAATCAGTCATAATTTTTACTCTGAATATAGTCATAAAATGCATCACTAATTACTCAAGTACCTACACTATGCAGGAACTACTAGTGATCGGGACCATTATTATAAGTAAAAAACATCCTTTTCACTTTAAAATAATGGTCCAGATCACTAGTAGTCCTTGAGTACACGAGTAATTAGTAATGCATTTTATGACCACGTTGAGAGAAAAATAAGACAATTGCTAACGTCTTTAACGTAATTAATCAGTAAAATTATTATTGTCATAATTACCTTTTAGTTCGTAATGATGCCAATCTCATTAAGTAATTATTGGTTACCTAATAAGGAACTATCTTAGTCCTAAATTCTATATTACTTACTGATTAGTTAAGCTTGTTTCTATATTAGTTAATAGTAGTGGCTGAAGAGTTAATGTAGTACTACGCATTAGTCCTGCATTCATTCAATTCAATTCACATTTATTTGTATAGCGCTTTTCACAATACACATCATTTCAAAGAAACTTTACAGAAAATGCATTACAATTTAGAGTGATCTGTTATCAGAGGTGACTGTCTAAGTTATGTATTTCATAAATGTAAATCACAGTTAGCGAAAAAGCTATTAATTTAAACAATGTAACAATATAATGCAGAAAGAATGAGCTCATTGAAGTAATGAATACGTGTTTGTTTACTTCCTGTTAGGCACTAAACATCTCAAGGTCTTTACTCAGTGTTGTTTGTTAGCGCACCTGTCTGTAGGCAGTATTGACCAGCCTGTGGAGTGTGATTCTGCGAAGCGGCTGGCAAAGGCTGTAGACACCGTGCAACGCTGCACACAGAAAGCTCAACAGGCCCAGTTGTTTCCTCCGCTGCAACCAGTTGTCCAACCATGATGGGAAGCGCTGGTATTTGGTGCCTCTCCAGAGCTGCAACCACGCAGCAAACAAGCCTGGGAAGTATACAAGTGCCAGGGTCACCAGGGCCACTGCTGGCAGGCTCTCGTTCACCAGACCGAAGGCGAGGCGGTAGAAAGCATTGTGTCCTTGTGCAAGAAATGGCAGCAGAATTCCCCGCAGAAAGCCATAGCCGTAGAAGAAGAAAAAGAGGAGGAAGGTGACAACGACCGAGCCACTCCAAGATGGGAATAGGCGCAATGATGCTACCTCAATTTCCCGAGCGGCAGACAAGCCGCCCATGTCCACCGGGTGCAAGCCCATCTTCTGAGCCAACTCCACAACTTTCCTCTTCCCCTCTGTACTGTTACTGCAGATCAGGACCTACAGCAGCGAAAGGTACAAACAATAAATGAATAAAAAAAACTTAATTTTCCATCATGAAAATGTCTCCGCCATTTTTAACTTTCCGAAAAAACGACTTTTTTTAACTCATCCTAGACGGTTGCTCCGATTTTCAAGAAAATGTAACCAGATCATCTTCAGACCATGCCGACAAAAAGTTATTGAATTCACGTTTATTGGTCAAACCGTTCTCAAATACGGCGCAAACGCATTGTATGTAGCGCTTGTGAAAACAGACGCAAGGCTGTATCTCCGCAACGCTTCATCGAATTCAGACCAAACTTGGTACATGTCATCACAAGCATGACCTGAGGCGACATGCAGCATTTCGGCGCAGCGCCACCTACTGGTCCAGAGATACAAAAAAATGCTGTTTTTGCTTATAACTTCTAAATAGTTTGTCTAAAAATCGTTCGATCTGGGGTGTCATGCCGAGTCGAATGACATCCAATTTTCCCATAACGGCCATTTTGAATTTTGAACTAAAAGGCTGTATTTTATGAACGCACGAACGTATCATTACAAAACTTTGTATGGGTCATCGGCGTGATGCCTGGAATGTGGTTGACTTAATTTCACGGGAGTCATCTCCTTAGATTCCTGAATCCTTGCCGAGACAAACGATACCAAACATGCTTTTGCCTTACTGTTAGTGCAACGCTGTGATTTAGAGCTTAAAAAAACTTTTGCGAATATCTATGAAACTGATCGAAACGAAACCACCATAGGAAATTAGGAAACAGGTCGCTGGCTACATGCTAATGTCCAAATTGTTATAGTAAGTGGCAAAAAAACAAATTATGTTTGTTTAACTTAATTGGTTCATGTGGGACGGATGTACAATATTAAATCATGTAAATCTAACACACGTTTTTTTCAGTGTTAAAGCTCAAATAACCCTGACCTGTTTGCTTCCATCATGAGCCCCAGTCTGCAGATCCCAGGCTGAAACCGTGTTAAATCCTTTGACCACCAGACTGTCTGGAAACAGCTCAGCTAGTCGCTCCGCATTGGAAGGCCCGTTGATATTCATCTCTGCAGCGTTACTTACATCCACAAGCACCTTCCCTGCAAGAGCAGACTGTAGTCCCAGCAGGGAGCGGTAATGCTCAGGGAACAAGGCCATAAACACCACACACACTGCTTGTGATGCTACCCCCTCCTGGTTCCTCAACTCCACTGCATCAGGGAACAGTCCTGATGGGATGCGGTTCACACACCGACTCCCGACCACCACTCGAACACCACACGCTAGCAGCCGCTCAGCCAGCGAGCGAGAAAAGTCTCCAGAGCCGAGTATGGCCACCGTGGGGCTGGTTACACACACAGCAGCATCAGCATCAGCATCAGCAGCTTCAGCGTCTGAGAGCAAGGCAGTCTTCAGATCTTCTGCCATAATCAACCTGAGATGCAGAGTGTGAGGAAATGATAGAATTATGCATTTCAAACTGCTGTACCATTAGCATTAGATATATTATTATACGTTCATTAATACTTGTGTGTAATTAACTTGTTTTAAATTGCAATAAAAATATTGGTAACACTTTTTTTTTTCATTTAATTTTTAACTCATTTATTTTAATGTGTCCTTGTTACACGTTACATGTATTTACTATAGTAATAACTATAAATTAGACATAATTACATGCAATTAACCCTAAACAAAACCCTAATCCTAAACCTAACCCTATACATACATACATACACACACACACACACACACACACATATATATATACTCTGTCCATTTTCTCAATTGTAAACTCAACCATTCAACCCTTTTTTTTTTTGTTGGTGGCCTATGTTATTTCATGTTTGTTGTTAAAAAAATAAAAAAAAAAAGTGCATGAAAATGTCATAATTACCCACATTTTACATGACTGATTTGCCTATACAGATCAGTGGACTGTTGTTTTGTTTATTGTAAATAAATATTTGGATGGCATGTTATTGTTGTTAGTATTTTATTATAATAGTCGTCGTTGAGCATGTTAGAAGTTTCTATTTTTGTTCCTTCAAATGAGTTGTCAGTAAGTTTCGTTTCTGCTAAAAAAAAGGGTGCTATACAAACATGCTCAATTACTCAGGGAAAATGCAAAAATACTCTGTAACTTTTACATTACTTTACATCATTATTTAGCGGTAATACCAGAAAATCCATTATAGTAGCCTAGCCTATAGCCTATGATTTAACGCGTAGTCTACTCACCTCTTTCAAATAACTTTTTCTGGCGACTCTTGGACTGTGCTGTTCCAGGACTGTATAACCGGTGCGCGCTTCCGTTACTGTGCAATAGAGATACGAGACCGTGCAGAAAAAGACATTCCTTATCATTCACTTGCTATCTGTATAGAACACATGGGAGCGTTGCGTTGCGGCGCGGCGCGTTGCGTTCGAGTCGAGTTTCCAGCGGATTGGTCCGAGAGTGAGATGACGTCTCGAGACCCCTTCCATTCCGCGGCGCTCCGTCTTGCAGCGTTGAGCTCCTGTGTTAGGAAGCTAACGGGATCTTAATGCATAATATAGGCCTCTCGTGTAAAGTGTGGCACCTCGGCCATCCTTGGTGGAGCTAATAGATATATTTTTACCAGCTGATCTGGATCCTACATCTGCACGGCCGCGATAACGCGAGCATGAGCACAGGCGAGGCGTTTTCTCACTCCTCGTGCACGACGCTGGTGTGTGTGTCCGTGCTCGCAGCGCTGGGTCTCGGGATCGGGATTCTGTGCGCGCTCGCGGCCGGGCCGCTCCATGCGCAGTGCGCTGTTCAGTGGTACGGAACCGCGGTGGTCATGATGCAATAGGCCAACTTTGGCAATCACATACAGAAAATCATCTTTTTTTTTTTAATTGATAACTGCATGTGTCTTGCTGACTCATGATTTCTATACACATTTAAGATATATTATTTAAATTCTTACATTGAATGTTTTCTCAATTACCCATGTATATGATATGCCTATGTAAAATAAGATTGTATGTGCATATTTGATTATTTGTTCAATATACACTACCATTCAAAAGTTTGGGGTCAATTTGTTTTTTAAAGAAATTAACACTTTTCTTCAGAAAGGACACATGAAATTGATATAAAGTGACAGTAAAGACATTTATAATAATGCAAAATGTTTATTTTTTAATGAAATGCTTTTCTCTTGAACATTCAAAGAATCCTGAAAAAATGAATCACTGTTTGCACAAAAATATGAAGCAGCACAACTGTTGTCAACATTGATAATAATCATAAATGTTTCTTGATCATCAGATTAGAGTGATTTCTGAAGGATCATGTGACACTGAAGACTGGAGTAATGATGCTGAAAATACAGCTTTGATCACAGGAATAAATTACATTTTAAAATATATTCACATAGAAAACAGCTGTTTTACATTAAAATAATATTTAACAATATTACTGGGTTTGTTTTGTATTTTTAATCAAATAAATGCAGCCTTGGTGAGCAGAAGAGACTTCTTTTAAAAACATAAAAAAATCTTACCGACCCCAAACTTTTGAACGGTAGTGTACTTATTTTTATTTATAACCTGTATGTATTTATTTTATTTTAGGAAACTTGATATTCCCTGCGTTGACGTCTCCTCGCTCTTGGTCAACCAGATTAAAGAGTGGTCAACAGAAACATGTCATGGGAAGAGCCAAAGATGCCTTTATTCTGTGAGTGAATTATAGAATTATATATTCTTCACATGAATATCGGCTACTGTAAAGAAAAAGGCCAGGAAGCTGTAATTGATAATGTGATTTAATGTATCTTAAAATAATATGAATCCAGCTCACATTAAATAGTGGTACTTAGGATATGTACATGGTACTCCAAGGTTATTCAAAAAATGCCTTAGTATGAAACAAATTCAAACCATGGTAATATTACATCCCAAAAAGGTGCGCTCACATTACATTTCAGGAAAAGTGTGCATGGGCAAAACAATGTCCATTGTCTATTGTATTGTCAATAGCATCAAAGCGCACATGTCTCTTTATGTTGGTCAGCGCCGTGAATTTGCATAAACAAACTTGAGCATGAAGAAAATCTGTGCAGAGAACTTTTCCGTTCTCTCGCGAAAATACAGCGGATTCTAAAACGACCGCAAAATTTGACCAAGCAACAGCACTTTTATAACCTTGAAAAACCAGAGGTCTGAAATGCTTAAAACATCCTAAACATTCTGCACAGCAATCCAACACACTGCATTCACATTTACTCACCTCAACGTAACGTATTTTTGGGGGTTTTGTTGTGGTTGCACCACGGCTCCTGCTTCTGACTGTGGTAACTGCCACTCACATGTTTCCTATCTTTAGCTGGTGTCTGTCAATGCAGAGGACATAACTGCCACACACACCACTCCTGTGCTGAGGTTTGTGGATGACATCAGCTTCATCCTCAGCAGTGCAGACCCAGACACCTGTGATGTCCAGGTGACAGGAACACACTCTTCTATCATGTGTTTACAGTTTTCTGTGAATGTCCTGACAATAATAATGACGACAATCTTAATGGAAACACTCGGTCTCTCCTCAGGGCCGGTCTATCTCTCGTAGCTGGTATGCCATTTTAGACTCAGGAACAAACTACCTGAACATGTACAACCTCATGAGAGGTAAGACCTCGACACAGCTAATGTAGTTCTTGATAATAGTATTGCTGACACATTTAGTCTTTGCAACAGTTGCTGTACACCACAGTATCAGAAAATCATTTGCTCGTTTCTAAAGGAAGTCTTAGAAATGCAGTGTTTTTTTTCCAAATTCATCTCGAGAAGTGTGTGCTGTTGATTAAATTACAGTCCATCATCCATCATTCTTGAAATGAACATGTAGAACATAAGAACACTTACACTTACTCCAATGCAAATTGATATTTATTATAATTAATTCATTTATCTATATATTCAGGTCATTAGTGTTGTTAGTAACTAAATAATTCTCAGTACATTGTGAACATTTTGTGAAACGTTGGGAACAAGTGTGTGAAGCTTTTTTTAATGTTGTTTCAAACTGCTATGAATTTCTTTTTCTGTGACATATAAAGAGAGCATTTTGTGTACTCTCCCTCTGCAAGTAACAGGGACAGGACATTTCCAGAAAAAACACCATAAAAGTATCACAAAAATTGCCATATTCTATGAGCCAGAATTTGTTCTGAAGTCAGAATTTGATCTTTCTTTTTTCCCCTTTTTTTGTTGTTATTCACTGATAATCTGTTACTGTTGTGACTCAAGAATCAAATCAGATTATGAACAAATCGATCAGACTGGTATTATAAAGGAAATGATCAGACTCATACCTTCATGAATTGGACATCCACTTTTCACATGAATCTTCATGAATGCATCTGTCATGTGAATGGCGGATGAGAACCCAGGCGCAGACAGCAGATGCAAATAACACAGGATTTATTGGTACAAAAACAGGAAAACAAAAACCCACGAGGGGGCAAAACAAGACAGGACTATATGGAGACTAACTAGACAATGAAACTGACAAAATACTAGAAAATAAACAACACTACGAGAGATACTAACAATGACTAGACTTTCAATGACAAGACTTTTACAGGATACTCACAAGTAACATTTGGCAATGAACCGACACAAGACAGCAAACACAAGTGGATTAAATAAGAGGACTAATCATGACAGGTGACACAGACTAGGTAATGACAAGACGAGAACAGGTGACACTGACTAGGTAATAATGACAAGACGAGGATAACAAGGGGGCGGGGTATAGTAACGAGACAACACAAGCACATGGCCCAAACAACAGGCCATGCGCCTGTACACAAAACATGGTTCTGCCATGATCCTGCCACAAGACTAAGAAAATCAAGGACATGATGGCAGAATCATGACAGCATCAGCGAGCTCTGGCAGATCAATGTCAAGCTTTTCATTAAATACATTTTATTGTGCTCTTCGTATCATTGTTGCTAGACATCCCCCGACCACATTCACTTTCATTATACTGACAAGAGCGATCAGAATATCCCTCTAAATTTCTCCTTTTGTGTTACATAGGAGAAAGAAAGTCATAGACACTATAAAATATATTTTTTGAAGTTGAAATATTACTGAAGTTTGTTTTACAATAAAATAGTATTTCAGTCGTTCTACTTCAAAATTTCACATTTCACTCACACATTCTCTCTCTCTCTCTCTCTCTCTCTCTCTCTCTCTCTCTCTCTCTCTCTCTCTCTCTCTCTCTCTCTCTCTCTCTCTCTCTCTCTCTCTCTCTCTGTGTGTTGCAGGCAGTGGTCTCTCCTCTTCTCCTACCTTCACTGAGTCTACCAGTGACAGACTGTGTACCCAGTTCAGCTCCACTCGACAGACTCTTCCCCCATAAACATCTGGATCACCACATATAAAGAAGATTCTAGTAGTAGTACACCTAATGTATTTTAATTACATGTAAAATGTGAAAATGTTTACCAATGAATGATAAAGACTGAATTGACAATGACATTCAGCATCTATTAATTTTCCCATGTTCAGAATATTAAACTGCTTATTTATTTGACCCGTATGCACACTGTATAAGTCAATTTACCACTACACAGCTAGGCAATAATCAGCTAGTTTTACTTACTATTTCTAATATATTTCATCTTCAAACACAACTCTCATTAATCCCATCCGACTATAAATGATGGATATTTATCTCAGGCAGGGTCCTATTGTTTTGGTTCAAACTGTATGTCCAGTTATTAGAGTTATTAGTGTGTGTGTGTGTGTGTGTGTGTGTGTGTGTGTGTGTGTGTGTGTGTGTGTGTGTGTGTGTGTGTGTGTGTGTGTGTGTGTGTGTGTGTGTGTGTGTGTGTGTGTGCTTGTTTATGTGATTTATGAGGACACAAATTTGTATAATGACATGCATATTACACTGATATTACAACTTAAACGTGGTTTATGCGGACATTTCATGAGTTCTCATAATTCAAATAGCTTAAAAAACAAAAACAATATTTTATTAAAAATGTAAAAATGCAGAATATTTCCTGTGATGGGTAGGTTAAGGGATAGGGTTAGTGTGTGTGTGTGTGTGTGTCAGGAACAACAAAGACAAAACTTTACATTTGAAAATTCCACTTAAAATCAAAATACAGACCCATTACGCCAGCACCATCACAATTTACAAAAGTTTAAGGACAGAGTTCAACCATTACATCATTCATTTATCCACGGGTCAGTTATATTGTATTTTTGCACTCTCACATTCTGCATTCGCTGAAATATGGTTTCGAGGCAGGTTTTATTTATTTTTGGAAACATTTTCAAAAATATCTAACAAATAATTTTAGGTACATTTGCTTACACAACTTCATTACCAAATATTCATACTTTTAATGGAGTAGTTACTATTAAAATAATGTATGCTAATTTTCCTGTCATTATATCTTTAGTCACTGGGACACATGTAATGAAGGTGGACTGGTTCTTAGGTAGACTTGGTCATCGCCATAGTGTGTCGGTAAGGACACGGAGACAGAAAATCCATTTAAATGACTTTAATGTCCATAAAGTTCACTGGTTACATTGAAATGGATGGTAACTTGTGTTCGTGTGTATATGTGAGTGGTTTTTAGTCATTGACGCACACAACTCGGGCAGGAATTAGGAAGAAATCAACACACGAACCATCTCTCAATAATAAAGCGAAACGAAACTAAAAAGTTCTGCACAAAGTCACCCATATTTGTTGGATGGATGATAAAGTTTCCCAGCAGATGGCGCCGCTGACCTCCTCTTCTACAGCCGCCCCTACATTTGCTTAGCAAATGTACTTTCCATTTTCTTTGTTAGTCTGTTGCAGGGTCATCATCTAGGATAGCAGGCAGTGTGATGATACGAGACACTGTTCGATGGTAGTGCTTGTTTTTTACCTCGATCTTTGCGGAGCGGACCAGGCCATCCGATCCAGGGTATGCGGTTATTACCTTGCCGACAGGCCACATAGCCCGAGGAAGTTGGTGGTCTACTACCATAACAACAGTCCCAGGTGTGAGGTTGCTGCATTCACTCATCCATTTTTGACGTGGTTGTAGGGTGGGCAAGTAATTCTTAATAAAACTTGTCCAAAACTGATCTGCCAATACTTGTGAGTGCCGCCATCTTTTCCGACTAAGAATTTCGGATTCTGGGTAAATCACTTGTGGTAGTGATGCATCTGGCCGCCCCATCAACAGGTAGTTCGGAGTCACTGGATCTGGATCCGCTACATCGGAAGAGACATACCCCAGTGGTTTTGCATTGAGTATAGCCTCAACCTCTATAAGGAATGTTCGGAGGACTTCCTCTGTAAGGATTTGAGACCCTACTATGGTACGTAGGGCAGTCTTAACTGAGCGGATCTCGTGCTCCCACATACCTCTGAAATGTGGGGCGTTTGGGGCTGTATCTGGAGGCTGAACTGTATCCCATTTGAGGCTGAACTGTATCTTTTTTTTCGCTAATTGGGTTTGGAGATGTGGGCTCATGGAAGTAAAAGTTGTCTGTAGCTCTTTATCACCTCCTCGAAAATTAGTGCCTTGATCCGCCAGGATTTCAGAAGGAGTTCCACGTCGAGCAACCATACGCCTAAGAGCCATCAGAAAGGAGTCTGTATCCATGCTATTCAGTAGATCTAAGTGGATACAGCGGGTAGTCATGCACTTAAAAATGATCCCCCATCTCTTTTCATTGCTCCTCCCTCGTTTTACCTGAAATGGGCCAAAACAATCTACCCCTGTGGAAAAGAAGGCTGGTTTCAGTAGGCGGACTCTGGCGGGAGGAAGATCTGCCATCTTTGGTATATTAGGTTTGGCTCTCCATCTTTGGCATTCGAAACAGGAATGTTGATGGCGCCGTATTGCTTCTCTCCCTCTGAGGATCCAGTAGTATCTTTGCATTTCTGTGAATACCCTTTCTGGACCAGGATGACAGAGTTTGATGTTGTATTGCTTAATGAGGAGGCGAGTTATCGGGTGTTTCGGGTCCAAGACTATGGGATGTACAGTATTGTAACTTAAATGGGTAGCTTGACGTAGTCGTCCTCCTACGCGGATGAGTGTAGTCGTTTTGTCTATCTCTGGTGACAATGTGAGCAAACGACTAGATGAAGGGATTGGCTTACCAGTTGTAAGAGCCTGATATTCTGTTGGAAAACTGTCTAATTTGGCTTTCCTTAATAGGTTTGTTTCAGCTTGCTGGTACACCGGTGATCCTGGGTCACCTGTTTTTCCCGCCGCCCCATGCATGGATCTAGAGGTAGCTTCCAGGAGTTCCTCAAAGGTCGAGAACTGGGTTGCATCTGGCAGTGGTGTTACAGGATCAGTCGAAGTGAGGCCACAAAACTTTGCTTTACGAAGCTCAGAAGGGGGTCCTCATTCAGTCCAATGGCAGGACTTTCTGGCCACGATTCAGGTGGTAGGTAGAGGAAGTCAGGCCCTGTACACCATCGATTGGGTTGAGATCATTCAAGCAAGGTTTTTCCACGTGTAATGTCATCTGCAGCGTTCCTTTCTGAATCTACATAGCACCAACAATGACCTTCAGTAAGTTCTTGTATCTCAGTTACTCTGGTTCCTACAAAAACTTTGAATCTGCATGACTCTGATTTCAGCCAGGTGAGTACTGTTGTTGAGTCACTCCACAAGAATGTGTTCCCGATTTCCAGTGAGAGCTCGTTATGGAGTAGCTTGGCTAACTGTGCTCCAGTGAGGGCGGCGCATAGTTCAAGCCTAGGTATTGATTGTTGCCTTTTTGGAGATACTCTGGATCTGGCATGGACGAATGCCAGCTCAACTTGACCTTGGTGTTCAGTACGGAGGTATGCTACTGACCCATAGGCTGCCTCAGAGGCGTCGCAGAAGATGTGAAGTTCTCGTTCCACCTCTGGGACATCTAGTGTGGCTGACACCTAACACCGGGGTATAGTGATTAGTGGTAGGTGTTCCAGTTCTGCTTCCCATTTTTGCCAGGCCTGCAGCAGCTCAGACGGAAGAAGGGGGTCATCCCATTCTCGTTCTTTCTCCCACAATTGTCTTACTAGGATTTTGGCTCTGGTTGTGAAAGGTATTATGTAACCCAAGGGGTCGTACTGGCTGGCGAGGACGATGGCGGTAATGTAGGGTGTCTGGTACGCAATGCCAGTTTAATCCCAGGGTCATTTCTTGAGGGTCTAATTGACTGCGGGAAATCCACAACTCAGTGTTTTCTGATCTAGCCTCTGTGGGGAGATGGCTAATCACTGAGGCCTCATTGCTCGCCCACTAACGGATTTCAAACCCACCTGAAGCCAGTAAGGACCTTAATCCATCGATTAGCTCACGGGCTTCAACTGAGGATGCAGTGCTCTGTAAACAGTTGTCAACATAAAAACAGCGTTCAACTGATTGTCGTATCTTATCACCCTGGTGGCAATGGGTGAAAACGTGTCGCCGCACTGCAAATGTCGCACAACAGGGGCTACAGGTTGTTCCAAATAGAAGGACCTGCCACTCGTACACGTCCGGTGGGTTCCCAGGCTTTAGGTCCCGCCACAAGAACCTTAGAAGGGGTTTGTCTTTGGGGAGCAAGCGAATCTGGTGGAACATTCCCTTTATGTCTCCACTGATGGCTACTCGATGTTCTCTGAAGCGGATTAACACTCCAAGGAGAGAGGGGCCCAGCGTAGGTCCAGCAAATAACTGCTTGTTTAAATTGTCCCCATTAAAGGTGTACGAGCAGTTGAATACCACTCTGTGTTTCCCATTGTGGTCACAAAATGGTGTGGCAGATACCATGATTCTGTAGACTGGGCTGCCTTTTGAGGTGGTATTTTAGTGGCGTAACCAGCTTTCTCCAGTTTTTGGATCTCTTCTTGATACTTGTTAGCTAATGGCAGGTCCTTGGCTAACCGACGTTCAATGTTACGGAGGTGGCCCATCACAGCATCCTTTGGAGCATGTAATAGAGGCATTGTTTTAACTCTCAAAAGTGGAGTGGCGTATCGTTCAATTCCATCCACTTCCACTCGCACTGTCTGTGTCTCCAGCATGTTCAGTGCTTCTTGGTCTTGCTGTGACCTGATCACCATCTTTTCACTGAGATAAGGCAGGATGTCCATCTGCCATAACCTTTCAATTTGATGAAACAGTTCTGCAGATGGTGAACAATTAGACGTGAACAGACACTGTGAGACTGAGGGTTGATCCTGCAGATGTTTGGAGGGGCCCTGCAAGGTCCAGCCGAGATGGGTTCTGACAACGGCTGGGCCCCCAGGTGGGCCCAATCGCACTGGCTCAATTGGGGTTATGAGCTCAGTATGATCTGAACCGATAAGCAGTAGGGGACAAGCTTTGACAAGAGGTGGTATTGGTATCCCTCTGAGGTGTCTGTACCTTTCCTGCAGGGTATTCACCGGGTAGTTGTATTCTGCTAGCCCAAATTTATCTGCTGTAAAAGCCCTCTGAATGTTGAACTTTTTCCTTGGATTACTTGGGATGGATAAGCTAAAGTTCACAGAAGTACCATGCAATGTCCTGATGTCTTGATGCACTGTCCGTAAATTCAGTTGCTCTGGTCTGCCCTTTAAACCGAGGTGTTGTGCAGCTGTGGCGAGCAAAATGGTGCGCTCTGAGCCATCATCAAGCACAGCAAATGTGTCTGGTGATGGATGGTAACCTTCACGACTTTCAGAAACACTTTCCCACTACATCGAGGTTGGTCCAAGTATAAAGTTTCTGTGGTAGAGTTATATAGGCTATTGCTCTCACTGGTAACCTCATCCTTCCTTTGGTTGATGTTGTGGAGTACAGAGGTGTTTGGCTTGGCAAAGGTGGCAAGGCCTCTTTAGGTCACAGTCTTTGGCCATGTGGGAACGTGCACATTTCCAACACCGTTTATTGTCTTTAATCCAGCCAACCATTTGCTCTTTGGTTAATGCAATGAATGTGGTGCATTGGCTAAGGTAATGTTCTGCACTGCAGTATGGACAGATGGCTTTGGGCTTGGTGGGTACTTTAAGATGAACTGCCTTGGGTTTGGTTATTGTTTCTTTGACTTGTCTTTGCTCCACGTCATGAAGTATGGTGGTATGTTTGCTTTGTCCCCGAATTGCTACCCTTTGATCTCGTTTTGTGGCTCTTATCTCATCAGTTGGGTCAAATTCCATACAGTTAGCTTCTAGCTGCAGCCAATCTGCAAACTCGAGAAGGGAGAACTTAGTTTCATCTGGGTTTCTCTTGAGATGATGCCTCCTGAATTGAGTTTGTTGTGAACGAGGAAGACGATTCAGAAGACGTTTCACATTTGACCCACTGTGCAGTTCTTCAATACCGTCACCCTTTAGGGCTTTGAGCATGCCGACTATTGCTTAGACTCTAAGGGAAAAGTCATCGAATGCCCGCTCGTCACCAGCACGGATAGGCGGCAGGCACTCCAAAGTCTTTATTTCCTTCAGTACGAACTGGTAGGGACGACCATACCTTCTGTCCAGGGCTTGCAGGGCGTTAGTGTAAGGCATGACTGACTCTGCATGTGCTAATTAGTCACTAGTCTGTGATTATTAGGCACCTTCACATGCTTAAGAAGGATTGAGTACTTATAATGTTCTGATAATTGTGGATGAAGCTGGTTGTCCAGAGCAATCCTAAGTTCCACGTACTGGGCTCTGTCTTCTTTAATGAAATCTGGGAAGGTTGGGCCTTCTACTGTTGAAAACCAGTATGATGATGAGGGATGGGGAGTGTAGGGTACAGCCTCAGCTCTAAGCTGAGATGTTGTAACTGGGTACACAGTTCTTGGCATGGGCTCAGACTCTGAAGCAAACTGACTATGTGCTGGAAAGGCCTCTGGGGCTGATACTTGATAAAAGGGAAGCTGGGTTGTCTGGCTTGGTCTCTGTTCAGGGTGAGGGGGCAATGGTTTCATCCAGGGCTCTTCTTTGTTATGCTATCGGGTTCTGGCTGGGTCTGACAGGGAACTGCTGCATGGTGAGGCGTACTGGTGTGCCGAAAGGGTAGTCTCTCTGCTCACAGGAGGTGGTGACTGTAAATGAGTGTCTCTGATTTGGGTTTTCCTCAATACTTGCGAAAGCTCCTCAAAGAAAGGGGGTTGGGGTTTGGCCGGCTGTGGCCAAGGATGACGGTTTGAGCAGACATGATCAGGGCTAGCATCGGATTTCAACTGTCCCTTCTCCACTGATTTCAGGATCTGGGCTCTAGGTGTCTGATGTCGGGATGATGCTCGTGAGGAGTGAGCAGATGCTTGAGGAGTGCTGTGTAGCAGGACTTTCTCCAAGAGTTTCTGTTTGGCGCCTAGCTGTCTCGCTCTGTTGTTTGTTAATTTCCATTATTTGTAGCATAAATCCCCAGATGATCCAGCTGTTCCGAATGGGTGGTGAGAGGAGATGGGGGTTGAAGTCATCATTACCTTATCAATTCAATTCAATTCAATTCAATTTTATTTGTATAGCGCTTTTCACAATACACATTGTCTCAAAGCAGCTTTACAGAAAGTGCATTTCTGAAATGTACATTGAAAAATACAGTCAGTTAATCATGTATTAATTTAGGGCATAACATATCGCCGGCGTTGAGTCGTCTCTTCACAGGCATCGAGTCGTCTCTTCACAGGCGTTGAGTCGTCTCATCGCAGGTGTTGGGGCATCTGAAGTCTCCGTGAGAGGCTGGATACAAACTGGAGCTGACGAACGCTATTTACCAGCAGATATAACAGCAGAAAGGCAGATGGGAAATAATTAGCATAGCTGATGTTCATAATATTAATGCATTTGAAATGATTCAGCAGTAGTATAAGAGGTAAGCTTTAAGTGAATGCTTGGTTAAAGAGATGCGTCTTTAATCTAGTTTTAAACTGGGACAGCGAGTCTGAGTCTCGAACAATATCAGGAAGGCTATTCCAGAGTTTAGGAGCTAAATGTGAGAACGCCCTCCCTCCTTTAGTGGACTTAGATATCCTAGGTATGACCAGAAGCCTCGAATTTAGTGATCTTAAAGAACGCGATGGATTGTAGGGCGATAGAAGGTCCATTAAATACACCGGAGCTATACCATTTAGGGCTTTATAGGTCAGCAGTAATACTTTGTAATTGATACGGAACTTAATAGGTAACCAGTGTAGAGATGATAAAATAGGTGTTATATGATCATATTTTCTTGATCTAGTAAGAACACTAGCGGCTGCATTTTGCACTAACTGTAGCTTGTTTATTGAGGATGCAGGACAACCAGCTAATAAAGCATTACAGTAATCTAGTCTGGAGGTCATGAATGCATGAACTAACTTTTCTGCATCAGAAACAGATATCATGTTACCTGGCTTAGCAATGTTTCTAAGGTGGAAAAAGGCTGTTCTTGTAACATATGAAATATGATTTTCGAAGGTCAAGTTACGGTCTAGTATAACACCCAGGTCTTTTACTGTAGTGGATAAAGTAACAGGACATCCTTCTAAATTAAAGTTGTATTGTAAGGGATTTTGTGGGTAGTTTTTTGGACCAATAAGTAATACCTCTGTTTTATCTGAATTTAATAGCAGGAAATTACACGTCATCCAGCATTTTATATCATTTAGACACTCTGTCAAGTTAGATAAGTTAGTGTTTTCATCTGGTCGTGATGAGATATATAATTGAGTGTCATCAGCATAACAGTGGAAATTAATTCCATGTTTTCTTATAATATTACCCAGTGGCAGCATGTATAGTGAGAATAGCAGAGGGCCTAGCACAGATCCTTGCGGCACTCCATAGTCTACTGACGTTATCTTCGATTTTTCCCCATTTAAACAGACAAAATGGTAACGGTCTGATAAGTACGATCTACAGCTTAATGCATGTCCCTGAACACCAGTGTAGTTTTGTAGTCGATCCAGGAGTATTTTATGATCTATAGTGTCGAACGCAGCGCTAAGATCGAGTAGAACTAGTATTGAGATACAGCCTTGGTCTGAAGCTAAAAGTAAATCATTTGTAATTTTAACTAGCGCAGTTTCTGTGCTATGATGCGATCTGAATCCCGACTGAAATTTTTCACAGATATCATTTTCTTGCAAGAAAGAGCACAGTTGAGCGGACACAACTTTTTCTAGTATTTTAGACATAAATGGAAGATTTGAGATGGGTCTGTAATTTGCTAGGTTATTTGGATCTAATTGTGGTTTCTTAATGAGAGGTTTTATAACTGCCAGCTTGAATATTTTCGGAACATGACCTAAAAATAAAGACGAGTTAATAATATTAAGAAGAGGCTCTTCCACGACAGGTAACACTTCTTTCAGTAGTTTAGTGGGCATTGGATCTAATAAACATGTTGTTGGTTTAGATGCAATGATAAGTTTATTTAGCTCTTCCTGTCCTATAGTTGTAAAGCGGTGTAGTTGTTCTCGAGAGGCGATAATTGAGGCTGAATCATAAGACACCATAGAGGATTGTACATTTACAATTGTGTTTTGGATGCTTTCTATTTTCTCATCGAAGTAATTCATAAAATCATTACTACTATATTGTAACGGAATATTTTGCTCTGGTGATGTCTGTTTATTTGTTAGTCTAGCCAAGGTGTTAAATAAAAACCTTGGATTATTTTGGTTATTTTCTATTAGTTTGCAGAGATGATCAGCCCTGGCTGCTTTTAGAGCCTTTTTATAACGTGACATACTGTCTTTCCACGCGATTCTAAAGACCTCTAAATTAGTTTGTTTCCATTTACGCTCTAAGTGAGTTTCTCTCTTGATAGCATGCGTAGCATTGTTGTACCATGGTGCTTTAGTTTTCTCTCTAACCTTTTTTAATCTAATTGGTGCAACAATATCTAGTGTACTAGAGAAAATGGTGCTCAAACTGCTAGTCATTTCCTCTAGTTCATCTGTTTGTTTGGGTTCACTGAGCAGCTGAGATAGATTAGGTAAGCTATTTGAGAATCTATCTATAGTGGATGGAAGGATTGTTCTGCCTGGTCGATAACGTGGCGCAACATGACAAATTTCATTAGTACGTATTATGCAAGTTACCATGTAATGATCAGTGAGATCGTCACTCTGCGGTATAATATTTATATCAGTTGGATTGGTTCCATATGATATAATTAAATCTAGTGTATGATTTAGACGATGAGTGGGACCACTGACGTTTTGCGTGACCCCAAAGGAGTTTAATAAATCTGTAAATGCAGCCCCTAACGCATCATTTATGTTATCTACGTGTATGTTAAAGTCTCCAACAATTATTGCTTTATCGACATTGACCAATAGATCTGAGAGAAAGTCTGCAAACTCTTTAAGGAAATCAACATATGGCCCTGGAGGTCTATATACAGTAGCCAAGGCTAGAGATAATAGGGATTTGTTTCTTACATCTGAGAGCGTAACATTTAGCACAAGTACTTCAAACGAATTAAACCTGTGACCTGTTTTCTGAGTAACATTAAGGATATCTCTATAGATTGTTGCAACACCGCCGCCATGACCGATCAGACGGGGCTCATGCTTATAACAGTATCCTGGCGGAGTAGACTCATTTAGACCGAAATAATCATTTGGTTTAAGCCAGGTTTCAGTAAGGCAAAGTACATCGAAACTATTATCTGTGACTGTTTCATTTACAATAACCGCCTTAGATGTGAGCGATCTAATGTTTAGAAGACCTAGCTTTAGAAATTGTTTTTGTTCACTGATATTTAGATTTTCTGATTTAATAAAAATAAGATTTTTGCTAGATCCTACACTAGATTTATTGTTTGGCCTCACTAAACGAGGAATAGACACAGTTTCTATATAATGTTCTACACTGCTTATATCACTTAAGTTGGGACAGCAAAGACTGTGATTTGGACTTTGACTTACTAGTCATATGATGTGTAACGTCTTGGAGATGTTGTCCGACAGAACAGCCGCTCCGCTTCTGCTGGGGTGCAGGCCATCAGCACGGTAGAGCCTAGGTCGCTCCCAGAACAGATTCCAATTATTTACAAAGAGCAGTTTCTATTCATTACACCATGACATTAACCATTCATTTAGAGCAAATAATCTACTGAACCTTTCTTGTCCTAGTCGGTACGTGGGAAGCGGTCCAGACACGATGATCGTTGCTTCAGGCGATGTGCTGCGAACCGTCTCGATCAGGCTCCTGTAGTCCTTCTTCAGAACCTCCGTCTGCCACAGCCTGATTTCGTTTGTTCCCGCGTGCAGCACGACAGCTCCGACGCGCTCGTCACCGTTCAGGATCTCGGGAATCTGTGCAGCGACATCAAGAACACGAGCACCAGGAAAGCAGTGAGTGCGCACCTTACCCTTACCTGAGGTAGCACGGACATGACGGACCATGGAAGTGCCGATGATCACGGCGTCGTCGCGTTCCGACTCGTGAAGAGGGGAGAAGCGGTTCCGGGTGGAGATCTCGAAGACCGGGAGGGGCGGAGAGGTTCTTGCTCTGGTCCTGGCTCGTGTCTTCCGCTGTGGGATCACCCAGGGTCCATGGTGTTGTGTCGGTGCCGGAGTGAATGAAGACAGAGATGATCGCGTCCTCCTGGGCAGAGAAACGCACGGAGTAGACGAGGTTGGAGTCAAAAAGTTACTAACCACTGACTTGTGAGCATCGGCGCGTGATGTTTCAAGCGCTGATCGCCGATCTCGCAGCTCGGCTGGCTTCTCCAGCAGAACACGGATCTGCTTCTCCACCGACTCCAGCTCCAATCGTACCGAAAACAGCTCGAATGTGTCCTCACCTGCACTCAGAGGTAGACACACATCCGATATGTTCGCCATTATAACAGATGAACAGTAAATTAGTAGTGATACTACCAATATCACTACTAATTTAGGACTGAAATGATGGATATAACCCGTATCCTTTCAGTGAAACGGGTGTGAATGAGACGATCGATAGGCGCGAGGCCATGCGTGAAATGCTAGCGGGCTAAAGGCTAGAGGCCGAGATTCGGAAAGTTGGATCTAAGTAGCGATATCAAAGCAATCCGATTGTTTTTTTTTATAAGGAATAGTGTCGAGGATAAGTTCACATGATATAAAGATAGAAAGTGCTTGTTTATAAATGAGTGGTAAAGAAGAAAATCAGGGATTAATGAATCAATTCGACGGAGCTCCAAACACAAACACAGACCGCACGGGCATGCGCAAATGATGAACAGGCCTCTGAATTGCTCTTTGTGGATGTCGGGATGAGGCAGGGGCAGACTTTGACATCGCCGACTCTGGGGTTGCCATGGTAATGACCTGTATCCGGCTCGAAGGACCAAATTTGTAATGAAGATGGACTGGTTCTTAGGTAGACTTGGTCATCGCCATAGTGTGTCGGTAAGGACACGGAGACAGAAAATCCATTTAAATGACTTTAATGTCCATCAAGTTCACTGGTTACATTGGAATGGATGGTAACTTATGTTCGTGTGTATATGTGAGTGGTTTTTAGTCATTGACGCACACAACTCGGGCAGGAATTAGGAAGAAATCAACACACGAACCATCTCTCAATAATAAAGCGAAACGAAACTAAAAAGTTCTGCACAAAGTCAATGCTGTGGTTTGATTGGCTGTCCGTCAGCGTGATCAGGGCATGACAGCGTGACCGGGGCATGATCACTATGTCGCTTGTTGGTATATTTGTTGGATGGATGATAAAGTTTCCCAGCAGATGGCGCCGCTGACCTCCTCTTCTACAACACACATTGTGTTATTTTTTGAGAATACGAGCCCAAATGGAAATGTAATGCAAATATACATGCTACTTCATTTCAGCTTTTGCCTGTAAAATGTGTATAATTTAATTTGTATAATCTACAAGTTATTAATCAGGTTCAGGTTCCTTTATTTTAAATCCGTAGGTAAATTATGTTTCAATATAATAGACAACACTATAAAAACAACACTGACCACTAAAACATTTTATTACATGGCTTGGTTGAATTCTAATGTAGAATGTGGTCTGTTATTTCTTGATAACAGACCGCTGCTAAGTATAACCAAAGTCCTTTTAGGCAAGTAATGCCACTCGGCCGCCATCTTGGCAACGCCTCCGGGCAGCTATTTCGGACTAACCAGACCAGGCTCCTATCTAAATTAATGGGCAGAGAGTCAGAGCTGCACTTTCACTGGTCACCGGGACATACAAACTGCATGTATAGAAACAGCAGTAAAATTTGATAAAAATCGCTGAACAAGTTTGATGACTTTGCCCCCCAAATAAGGTTTAAAATGCCTTTTTCCCCACAGGATATACTTTTACTACGCATGCGCAAGGGTTCTCTTCTCTGCTGTCGCAAACCTCAACTGTGCGCATGCGTCAGTGGAACCAGACGATAGGCTTAAATGATTCCCGGCTTGACTGTTAAACGCAGATGATTGGCTTTCCAGCGGGAGGGGTGGGACATGTGCATACAACCGCCATCTTTGGCGTTACGGGTTGTCCCTATATAGTTGTATTGAGGATTGAGGAAGTGGCATGTCTCTATATAAATTTTCTCTGGTATAACACACCGTTGACATGAAAAACAGAGCGTTGCCACGGACGCAGAATTTTAACCATAGAGACGGAACGGACTATTTTCTTTAGCGGAAGTAATACAATCGTTTTTAAATCAATAAACTCCTTTTTAAATCAATATTTTGTGTCAAATTATTGATTTATTTGGTAGGTAGCCATGTAATAAGCGGGGTAATGTAGAGCGAGGCAGTTATAGCTAATACAACCCAAAACCTTACACATGGCCGTGGGAACTAGGGGTGCTGAGGTGCTGAGCACCATAGACATAATAAATACATAGACACCCTATTGGCTGCTGGAGCGTACGTCAACGGCGCCGCCATATCAAGGAGGGCAACTTGCCCATACCTCTCATTATGGGAATTGAGAAAAATGCCTGTTTCGTGCGCTGCTTGGGGCTGTACAAGCCGCCACACAATTGAAAACAGGTCTCGGGGAATTACCTTTCACAAACAAGACTGAACATTTTTTTCTGGTTGTATTTGGTAATTATATAACTAGTAATAGTAACGTACACCACGTGCAAACCACTGAAATCGGCTGATAAATGTAAACGTTATTATTGTTTTTATCCAGGAAAACCGCAGCTCACCCGTTTACTTGCATTTGTTCACAGCACAGTCTTGCCCTCCGCAAAATGGCGGACACGTTGACGTATCAGCAACGCTCCAAAGCGGCCTATGTATTTATTATGTCTGTGCTGAGCACCCCCTGACGACAGCTGTTTCACTACATTGGCATTTAAGATGACATGACTTTAAATAACTTTTTGTTTTTCAACATATTTTTTTAAGAACACCTACCTTTATAAAATTATTCTAAAGATTATTTCGTTTTATATGTTCTCTAAAAGAAATTAATAGCCTCAAAAGGCAAAAGCTGATCTCGCAACTTGTCTCTCTAAGATTAATTTCTTCTGCTTTTATTATTCTCATTTGTAAGTTGCTTTGGCTAGTATTTTGCTAAATGAATAAATGTATAAGTACATGTACATGTTGTAGTTCTCTTTAAATAATTAGGCAGGTAATTTATCCATGGTTGAGAAGTCACCGTCTGTGGATTTACCAGTGGATGTTTGCATTAAATGTTTACATTGTGTTCCTTTATTTTCACAGGGAAATGCTTATCTGCTTGTTTAGATAGTTTTCATGATTTGTTTTCCTAGTTTTAGTTTACTTTAGTTCTATAGCTCTGAGAACCTGAGAAGAAGTCACATTATGACAGAATATGACAAGTTATTTCACGATGCTTTGCAAAATATGATGTGATTTTTGATTTTTTGATTTTTAGTTCAGTTGAGTTTGCAGTTTACTTGGTCTAATCTAGTGATTAATAAATATTTCTGTGAATTTTTTTGTTTGTGGTTGTGTGTTAAACTTTAGTTTCAAACTATAGGCCTACAGTTTCACATTTAGACATCTAATGGTTTTATTAAATGCTACATTAAAAAAACTAAAATCACTTATATAACTCAAATGTATAAAATAAATTGGTCAAACACAATACAATTAAATGTAACATCATAAAATGTAACATATTTTAAGATTTTAAGATAAATTCAAAAATAATTGAATTTAATGTTTTATTTCATCACATTGCCAGTTTGTCATGCCCACAGTTTCTTATAGAAATATTAAGAGGTTTATTTGATTGGTTAAATGCAGCTGATTTAGTTTGAAAGGTGTGCTGTGATTGGTCACACCCTCACAATCTTTTGTCATTGGCTGTAAGCTTAAGTCATTGGCTTAAGTAAAAGAGAGTCAGTGTTTTCATACACAATTCTGGCCTCTACCTCAACTAATCATTGAAAAATCAACAAACTTATACTTGTCTGTATTTGGTTTCTTTTCTTGTATTTGATCCCTGTTTCCTAGGCTGCCAAAATTAGTTGATTGATTTTTCCCACTTGTGCCTTGTTTTACCCCTCATTATCCTCATTGTCATCTGTCAACTGATGTCAGTGGGAGAAACCGACTGTACCCTGGCAAAATACATGGATTATGCTCCCTGGTTGAGTGGGTCCTCCTTTTTTGTGGGAAAAGCAGAAGAGGGCCCAAATCCAGTTTCCCCAGAGCCCCCACAGTTCACTTACATCCATTAGAAGTCTCTTGGCTCCACTCCAGCCCTTCCAGAACCTCAGGAGTCCTCTCCATCCTCCAGCCAGCACCCTGTTGACCCCAGCGCAGAGGAGGCGGTAGAGGAGGAAGATCCTCTTAACACTCTGCGGCCAGTCCGGTGGACCCAAAGCTTCCCATTTGGTGATCCCCAGTCCGGTGGTCCCAAAGCTCCCTAGTTGGTGATTCCCAGTCCAGTGGTCCCAAAGCTCCCCAGTTGGTGATGCCCAGTCCGGTGGTCCCAAAGCTCCCCAGTTGGTGATCCCCAGTCCGGTGGTCCCAAAGCTCCCCAGTTGGTGATCCCCAGTCCGGTGGACCCAAAGCTCCCCAGTTGGTGATCCCCAGTCCGGTGGTCCCAAAGCTCCCCAGTTGGTGATCCCCAGTCCGGTGGACCCAAAGCTCCCCAGTTGGTGATCCCCAGTCCGGTGGTCCCAAAGCTCCCCAGTTGGTGATCCCCAGTCCGGTTGTTCCCAAAGCTCCCCAGTTGGTGATTCCCAGTCCGGTGGTCCCAAAGCTCCCCAGTTGGTGATACCCAGGCCGGTGGTCCCAAAGCTCCCCAGTTGGTGATCCCCAGTCCGGTGGTCCCAATGCTCCCCAGTTGGTGATCCCCAGTCTGGTGGTCCCAAAGCTCCCCAGTTGGTGATTCCCAGTCCGGTGATCCCAAAGCTCCCCAGTTGGTGATCCCCAGTCCGGTGGACCCAAAGCTCCCCAGTTGGTGATCCCCAGTCCGGTGGACCCAAAGCTCCCCAGTTGGTGATCCCCAGTCCGGTGGTCCCAAAGCTCCCCAGTTGGTGATCCACAGTCCAGTGGTCCCAAAGCTCCCCAGCTGTTGATCCCCAGTCCAGTGGTCCCAAAGCTCCCCAGTTGGTGATCCCCAGTCCCGTGGTCCCAAAGCTCCCCAGTTGGTCATCCCCAGTCCGGTGGTCCCAAAGCTCCCCAGTTGGTGATCCCCAGTTCGGTGGTCCCAAAGCTCCCCAGTTGGTGATCCCCAGTCCGGTAGTCCCAAAGCTCCCCAGTTGGTGATCCCCAGTCCGGTGGACCCAAAGCTCCCCAGTTGGTGATCCCCAGTCCGGTGGTCCCAAAGCTCCCCAGTTGGTGATCCCCAGTCCGGTGGTCCTAAAGCTCCCCAGTTGGTGATTCCAAGTCCAGTGGTCCCAAAGCTCCCCAGTTGGTGATCCCCAGGCCAGTGGTCCCAAAGCTCCCCAGTTGGTGATTCCCAGTCCGGTGGTCTGAAGGTAGCAATTATTGATCTACATACCTCAGAATGGACTCCCAGACATGCTCCTACTCCTCTCTTGGGATGGCTCCCGTGGTCTCTCTGCTTTACCTGTCATCCCTCCGGCTGCACTGGGGTACAGGTCGGCAGTCTTACCCATGATTGCGGTTTTGAGTAATGAAACAGGATGGGAGTTTTTAAAAGCCTCAGGAATCTTTTGCAGGTGTTTAGAGTTAATTAGTTGCTTCAGATGATTAGGTTAAGAAACTTTTCATGATATGCTAATTTTTTGAGATAGGAATTTGGGGTTTTCATGAGCTGTATGCGAAAATCATCAGTATTAAAACAATAAAAGACCTGAAATATTTCAGTTGGTGTGCAATGAATCTAAAATATAAGAAAGTTTAATTTTTATCATTACATTATGGAAAATAATGAACTTTATCACAATATGCTAATTTTTTGAGAAGGACCTGTATGTACATTTTTTAAATATTTAGACCCTTCTATTGCTATCAGGATGTGAAGAGAGTTTTAACCAGAATAACAAAAGAGTCTTTATGAAAAAAATTCCCTACCCTACCTTTAATTAGTATCACCTGTTCCTTGTTTACCCGTCATCATGTATGTGGATTATAGCCCTGTGTTTCACTCCTTAATTGTCTGTTCTTGATGTTTTTGTGTTGATGGTTAGGATCACTGCTTTCCTACTGTCCTGTTCTCCATTGCCCCAGTGTATGGCTATATCGAGTTTGTTTTGTGTTTTTATCAAATAAAAGTACTGCCAATATAGATCAGTTTCTCTGCTCTCCTTTGTGGAACTAAACCCTGACAGTAGAATGGATTAAAATGAATATGTATCTGTCCGCAGTATGTCTCCTCCTCCTTACCTAGGATCCCTTAAGGATCATACCCAGGATTTTTTGGAACTGGCCGCCCTCTCCGCTGGCTCTGTCCAGTTCCCTGGCTCTCCTCCCACCCCTTTTTCACCCAGCCCTCAGGCTCCACCCCGTCCTCCTGATACACTAGCCAATAGCTCTCCTCAAACCTCCCCCTCCTCTGGCACAAGCATGGCCCCCTGGTCACCCAGATGTACTGTGGTCTTTAGAGTGGGATCTTCCACCTTGACTTTGCTTCTGCCCTTTGACCCATTGGCTACATCATGGCTCTTCACTCCCTTGTCTCTTCCATTGCCTGTCATCCCTCTGGCTTCACCAGGGTCCCTTGTCCTTCCGTCTCTGCCTTGGTTCACTGTCACCCTTGTTTCGCAGCAGACTACTGGGCCTGAGGCTGCGCCTGGTCCCTCCACTTCTTTGACTCCAACGGACTCCTCCTCCCTTCAGCTTCAACGTGGTCCTCGATCCCTCCAAATCAATCTCGGTCTTCCCAGCCCACATCTCCACCTTGATCCTCAGATCTCTAGGCTCCACCTCCGGCCCTCCGGCGTCACCCTGTTTCTCCAGCTCTCTGTTTCTGCCTTGATCCCCAGGCTTTATGACTCCAACCTGGTCTTCTGTCCCCCAAAACATACCTTATGCTGGTGACAGCAATGCTGAATTTTTCAGCAGGGTAGAGTTGATTCTTTTTAAACTTGTCTTAAAATGCTGCTGAAATTTTCATATGATCAAAGGCTCGTACTAGTGTTGTGTAACCCCCTGCTGCAGACTACTACTAAACTCAGCTCAAAAGAAATTTAAATTCCCAATTGATCCATATCGTGATATGTATCGTATCGTGGCTTTAGTATCGTAATGCGTATCGTATCGTGACATTGTTGGTGATACACTGCCCTATTACACACTACACGAGCTGACAGCAACTCTGTCACCAAAAGACTCTATCCGGTCCCCAAAACACATTTTGTCAAGAAAACACACGAGAGGATGGGAATGGGAAATTACGTGAAATAGAGTTGTCTATTTGAAAATGGAAGCCGGGACAAAATTGGCGGTGCAAAAAAAAAAAAAAAATTTGTTTGCACAATGATCTGTTTAGAAAAGAATGTGGGTGAAAGGATGGATAAGCAGAGAGAGTTGGAGGTGAGTAAAACTTGTTTATAATGAAAAAGCAGCTGCTCGCTAGTGTTGTGGTTTGGCAACGATGGTTACAAATACAAAAGGTTTGTGTAATGTGAGTAGCTGATCATCGGCTGTTGCTCGTCGCAATACGATACCAAAGGTTATCGAGTCGGCCGACAGCTCCAGGTATTTAGCATGCTAAATATTTGTATGGCTTCGGCGAGGTGTCAGCGAGCGTTTTTGATGCGTTGTTTGGTATTTCACATATAAAGATTGGTGAGTGCGTATCACTCTCAGATTTCACGCGATTACAGTCCGACCTGTCGTTGAGCTCGTTAACTTGCAAATCGGTCTTAAAATCCTGTAGTGTGAACTAGGCATTACTTTCTGTTTCATTTGTGGCAGTTTGCGCATTGGCTTGCTGAAGATATACACAGATTCATCTGCGATGATGCGTGTTGCGGTCTAGCTATATAATATCATATAGCCAATAACGCTTTCACATGTTTAATATTTAACATTTTGGGAGGAGTCAAATTTACATTTGTGGTTTCAACAACCAGATGTATTTCCACTTGTCCAGATTCATCTGGAAGTGGTTTGAGCGATCGGATTTAAATCCGTCCTGAAAGTGTTTCGTAGGGCATTTACTCCTGTTTTTTTTCATGATTGGATTGCTATTGTAACGGTGTGGTGGAAGTTGAAGGCACAAGACAAAGAAGAGTGTATAAGACAATGTTTACTGGTAAAACTCAGACAGGATAAACACAACTAACATTAACGAGAACCAACAAGGGACTGAACAGAACAGGGAGTATAAATACACAGGGTGAAATATAGAACAGAACATAATTGTGACAACGATGAAAATGTGACTTAGTTTTCATTGACTAAAACTAGACTCAAATTTCCAAACATTTACAGTATTCGACTAAAACGTTACTAAACAAAAACTGGATGAGGCTGACTAAATTTGATAAAAACTAAAATGTACATTTGACACAGGACTAAGGTTAAATTTAAAAAAAGCTGAGGAAATGAACACTAGCTTCCATCATTCCAGAAAATCATTAGTGTTTGTATTATTTATAATGGCCCATGTCAAAAAACAATGTCTGTGTGATAAGCCTCGGTATTCTAATGTTTACATTTTTGTTTGGGTCCCTGTTTCATTTGAAGCCAGTGGGATTTCTTTCTCCTTTTTAAATTAGTTTTATCATCTACAAAAAAAAAATTGTTTGTTCACATCCCTAGCTGTTGGTACAAGTAATTGCTTTGAAGAACCTTTACTTGGCAAGATCTTGTTAAAACCAGCAGCTGCAATATAGAAATTTCTGGACATCACTTGGACATGTTTTTATATAACTGAGCCAGAGACAAACCAAGCAAGCTGACTCCATACATGAGACAATTTTCATTGTGTAGATATGTTGTGAAAAGAGGTGATTATTAGTGTTCATCAGCTATTAGTCTGATGATGCCCAAGGTCAGTGCCTGCAGATCTCTTACCCTGGAGAACCAACAGTAAATGTTTGTTTTCTGCACCACTGATCACAAAGGCAAATGTTTGAAAGCTTGTTTGGATGGCATTCAAGATTTGCTTTACTGGATTTAATTTGCATTTTTGTATGGAAAAACAATCCACTGAAAACAGAGAACATGAGAGAAAGTCAGATGATGACAGGATTTAAAGATATATCAGAATGCCTTGTTATCTTTGAAGGATTGTAGTAGAATTAACATCATGTATTGTATTTGTAAGTTGTTCATATAAGAGCCTAATCTGGGACCACTACTTTAACCAAACTGCGGAGCACATGAAAAAAAGTGCCAGTTTTTCCTGCCCACAATCTCTTTCTTAGAAATATTATGAGGTTTATTTCATTGGTTAAATGCAGCTGATTTGTTTGTTCTGACTGTAAAGGTGTGCTGTGATTGGTCACACCCTCACACTCTTTTGTCATTGGCTGTATGTCAGTTTAAGTAAAAGAGAGTCAGTGTTATCATGCACAGTTCTGGGTTCTACCTCAACTAATCATTGACAAATAATGAAATCTCTTGACTGTATGAAGATGAAGACGACACTCACTGTGCTCCTAATCCTGGAGCTCTACGGACTCTCCTCCGGTCTCACTAAACAACATTTCTTTGTGGATAAGGATAAATACTGGTTTTCTGCGCTACAGTACTGCAGAACTTTCTTTCATGACCTGTCCACCTTCACCAATGAGAGCGAGGAGCAGCAGTTTTTGGAAGATGCAGTTGGTGTAACTTCTGATGCCTGGGTTGGTCTCCACAAAATATCATGAGTCTGGAAGTGGGCCAGAGGAGAAAACGCAACACAAATTAGCTGGGATACTGAACAACCTGAAGATGATGATAGTTTGAATGAAAACTGTGCTTTTTTATACAAAAGTACTAAGAAGCTGCATGATGAAAACTGCGATAACACGAATTCTTCTGTATGACAACTTTTGTTCTGGTACAGCAGGAAGAGAGCTGGAAAGGAGCTCTGGAATACTGCAGAAAACATTATAATGATCTGGCGAGTCTGAGCTCATTGAACAGGATGAATTCTGCTTTAGGGGAAATCACACAGGCTAAAACTGAATATTTGTGGACTGGTCTGCACTTTCTAGCAGGAGAGTGGTTTTGGGTCAGTGGAGATGATCTTGACTTTACAGCCTGGTCTCAGACGGGACCGCCCCGGTGTCCTGCCAGAAACCTTCGCTGTGGAGCCCTGGACAAGCAAACAGAGGACTGGACACACAGAGACTGTGAGGAGAAGCTCAGCTTCATTTGTCAGTAGATGGTATGTCACTTACGCAGATATTTTATGAGCACAGATTACAACTATAATAGATTTGGTAGCATTCAAATATTTGGGCCATCTTTTAACAGCAGCCCCTCACTTGTTATCGCAACTGTTGAACATTTTCATTAATAACTCTATTGCTTACTGTTTATTGCTGTCTTGTATGTAAACCATCTATTTTCCCTTTTTTTAATATGACAAACTGGATCACTAGCAGAAGGGATTGGTTCAACAACAATTCTTCTCCTCACTCAAAGCATTCAACAATCACTCGACAGCTCCACACCACTCAGTTTTGCATTTCCTGCTCACACTTATTGGAAAGAAGAAAGTGTCCTGCTCCGGCTTCACTGCATAAAGCAGTGCGTGCCACTATAAAAAAAAGCAAATTTAAAAGTGCTGGCTAATGCTAATCGTAAATCCTCAAAGATTATTATTCAAGTCTGCACTAATGATGTTCGACTTCGCCAGTCGGAGGTCACTAAAATGAACGTTCAAGAGGTCTGTGAACTCATGGGACAGAGCCAAATAATCATAAATCACATTTAAATTCTAGATCATTACAACACAGTCACAGATAAAAACCCATTTGAACTCCCAGTACAAAACTGTGCTTTCCCTTTCGTGGTCACTCCGAGTTACGTCGGAATGACGACGAATGGGGTTTCGCTTAGAAAGCCTATCAGCTTCGAGTATTTAAAAACGAGCCAATGGCAAAGAAATGCCATGGGTCTGCGGAATTTGCATGACGTAACTCCGCCCCACCTCGTGGGTATAAAAGGAGGACGCTGGCAACATGCAGTTATGTTTTCGCTTCGGAGCCAAGAGCCTCTCTTCACTCCACAAAGCCATCTCTGAAATTGTCAGCTTCACGTACGAGTTCCTCTAGTGTTGGTGTTTGTGGCGATATCCGGCGAGCGCGCGCTTCCTGCTTATCTGTGCAGTGGTTTGCCAGAGAGTGCGTGTCTCCCCGGGCGCTTCGACACTAGAGTGTTTCTCTCTTAAAAGAGCTTGCACGCGGCACGTCTTTTTAAAGATGCCTCGCCCGTGCACTTCTGGTTGCGGCAGATATGTGTCTGACTCTGATGGGCACGAGCGTTGCCTAGTGTGTTTGGGCATGGATCACGCTAGAGCAGCGCTCGTGGATGAGTCATGTTCTCTCTGTGGGAACATGACCATCGCGTCACTAAGGTCGAGACTCAATGAACTCGCAAGAGTGAGAGTCCCCTCATCCACACCCCGATCTAACGCTCCCCCGAGGAAGGCTACTTCGGCTGGTGGCCAGGGTGACCTGAGGGTTACGGTCTGGAACCAGGCGCCGACTATTTGTCCACGACCCCAGCCCCCCTCTTCAGTGACGGTGCCCGCTAGTGAACCTCCGATTCCCGCGGGTTGACCTTCGGGTGGCCCGCGAGTTTCGGTTGAAGCTACAGAGGAGGATGCCATGTCTGTTGCAGCATCACAAGGTGGGCTTGATTCTTCCGGAAGTGAAGATTCAGCGCAGCTGCCACCTTCCGGTGTGCATACGGCTGTGCCTGAATCGGATCCGGAAATGACGGCCATGCTTTCCCGGGCAGCCGCGAGCATCGGTTTAGAGTGGAGGCCTCCACCCTGTCCTGAGCGCTCGCGGCTGGACGATTGGTTTTTGGGTAAGGCTGCCGACCCCCGTGGTCCACGGCAAACCCCAATACCTTTCTTCCCGGACGTGCATGATGAGATCTCGAAGTCCTGGAGGACCCCGTTGTCTTCCCGGGACCACTCGCTGATCCCATCCGCCTTCCATCCGCCTTTCCTCACCTCGATGAGGCGGCCGCCCGTGGGTACACTGGGCTTCCTCCGGTTGAACGCTCTGTTGCGATGCAACTGTGTCCTCAGAGTGCTTCTTCTCGGGGCGAGCCTAAGCACCCATCCAAGGCCTGTAGATTTTCGTCGTCTCTGGCGGCGAAGTCTTACAGAGCGGTGGGACAGGCGGCTACCTCTCTGCATGCTATGGCCACTCTGCAGGTCTACCAGGCCCAGATGCTCAGAAACATGCACGAGGGCAGGACAGACCCAGGGCTCTTCAATGAGCTGCGTGCCGCAACCGACCTCGCTCTCCGGGCGACGAAGGTAGCCGCGCGCTCCCTCGGTCTGGTGATGTCCACTGCGGTGGTCCAGGAGAGACACCTGTGGCTGAACCTGGCTGACATGCGGGATTCCGAGCGGACTCGTCTGCTCGATGCGCCCCTGTCCCAGGCCGGCCTCTTCGGCGGCGCAGTTGAGGACTTTGCCCAACAGTTCTCAACTGCACAGAAACAGTCTGAGGCCATCAAACACATTCTGCCCCGCCGACCCGCTGCTGCCTCGTCGTCGGTCGGGCAGATGCCTCAGCCTGTTTCCCGCCGAGGGCGCCCTCCTAAGGCTCCCGCCCCTCCCGCTCGGCCAAAGCAGCAGCCTCCACCCAGGCCGACGCGAGGAGGAAGCCGTAGGAAGGCGCCACAGCCCGCTCCTGCCCCGCCCCCCGCCAAGCGCCGGGACAAGCGGCGCTCCTGAGACGGGCTGCTCAGAGATGACGTTTGTTTCTCAGGAGATGGTAGCAGGGCCACTCCTTCCCCCGGTGGAGGGCCGGGGGAGAATCTTTTGTTCTCCACTCCCCGCTGCTCACCCACGGGTGGGCAGCACCCTTATGTGGTTAAAGACAGAAACAAACCTCTCATCTCTGAGCACACAGAGTTCTCGGATGACACAGAGCGCCGCCCACCAGCCGTGCTCTCCTCGTCCCCCTCTGTCCCAGAGTCGGTTGACATGGCGTGCCGCCCACGGGCCGTTTCGTCCCTGTCCCACTCTGTCGCCAGACCCCTGGCAGAGCAGGCCCCCGTGGAACGCTGGTCCTTCCCTGGCCTCCTCTGTCAGGGCGCGGATGTTAACTGCGCCCCCACACCGGATCGCTATGCCGTCCACGTCGGGGCCAGTTACTCCGCTTCGCTGCCCCTCCGGGGGGACGCCGGTGGTCCGCATGACCCCGCTGGTTCAGTTCCTGGGAGCCTGGCTAGAGCTTCCCCAACTGTCCCGCTGGGTCTCCCGCACCATCCGGTTCAGCTATGCGATTCAGTTCGCACGGTCTCCTCCCTGATACAGGGGAGTCCGCTCCACTTTGGTCGGTGGCAACGCCCCGATCATGCGAGCAGAGGTTGCCACTCTGCTGGCGAAGGGTGCAATCGAGACTGTCCCTCCAGCTGAGATGAGATCCGGCTTCTACAGCCCTTACTTCATTGTCCCCAAGAAAACCGGTGGGTTACGACCAATCCTGGACCTGCGAGTATTGAATCGCTCCCTTCTCAGGAGGCCGTTCAAAATGCTCACCGCCAAACGCATTTTCGAGTGTGTGCGGCCCCAGGATTGCTTTGCAGCAATCGACCTGAAGGACGCCTACTTTCATGTCTCCATTCTCCCTCGACACAGACCGTTCCTCCGGTTTGCTTTCGAGGGGCAGGCATATCAGTACGCGGTTCTCCCATTCGGGCTAGCCCTGTCTCCTCGCGTCTTCACGACGGGGTTCGAAAATCTCGACGACTGGCTGATCCTAGCTCACTCTCGAGACCAGGTTTGCGAACACAGGGACCTTGTGCTCCGGCACCTAGCCCGTCTGGGCCTTCGGGTCAACTGGGAGAAGAGCAAACTTTGCCCCGTGCAGAGGATCTCTTTTCTCGGTATGGACATCGACTCGGTCGCCATGTCTGCGCAGCTTACGAGCGAGCGCGCGCAGTCACTGCTGACTTGTCTGAGACAAATACAGGGCAAGAGTGCGGTTCCACTGAAACATTTTCAGAGGCTCCTGGGGCATATGGCATCTGCAGCCGCGGTGACGCCGCTCGGATTGCTTCATATGAGACCGCTTCAGCTTTGGCTTCGCGACCGAGTCCCGAGGTGGGCATGGCAACAAGGCAAGCTCCGAGTTCCAGTGACTTCGAGCTGCCGTCAGACCTTCACCCCGTGGTTGAACCTCAGTTTTCTCAGGGCTGGTGTCCCCCTGGAACGAGCGTCGAGGCATGTTGTTGTCTCAACAGATGCCTCCACCACGGGCTGGGGCGCCATGTGCAATGGTCATGCTGCCGCGGGCTCCTGGACAGGACCCCAGCGCCTATGGCATGTGAATTGCCTCGAGTTGCTGGCAGTACGCCTTGCTCTGCACCGCTTCCGAGCGCTGCTCTTGGGTCAACACGTACTAGTCCGATCAGACAATACCGCCACAGTAGCGTACATCAACCATCAAGGTGGTCTACGCTCCCGCCGTATGTCGCAACTCGCTCGCCACCTCCTCTTATGGAGTCAGAAGCATCTGAGGTCGCTTCGAGCCATTTACATTCCCGGAGCCCTGAACTGTGCAGCAGATGAGCTCTCACGGCTTCAGCCCCTCCCTGGAGAATGGCGACTCCATCCCCAGTCGGTCCAGCTGATTTGGGACCAGTTTGGCGACGCACAGATAGATCTGTTTGCCTCCCGCGACTCATCCCATTGCGCCCAGTTTTATTCTCTGACCGAGGGCACGCTCGGCACGGATGCTCTGGCGCACAGCTGGCCGCGGGGCCGCAAGTATGCGTTTCCCCCAGTGAGCCTTCTTGCGCAGTTCTTGCGCAAGGTCAGGGAGGACGAGGAGCAAGTCCTTCTGGTTGCGCCGTACTGGCCCACCCGGACTTGGTTCTCCGAACTAGTGCTCCTCGCGACAGCACCTCCTTGGCCAATTCCTCTGAGGAAGGACCTTCTTTCTCAGGGACGGGGCACCCTGTGGCACCCTCGTCCCGATCTTTGGAACCTCCACGTGTGGCTCCTGGACGGGACGAGGCAGGTTTGAGTACCCTACCACCTGCGGTGGTGGCTACCATCACTTCCGCTAGAGCGTCGTCCACGAGACATGCCTACGCGTTGAAGTGGAACCTCTTCGTCAATTGGTGCTCTTCTCGCCGAGAAGACCCCCGGAAATGTTCGATCAGTTTCGTGCTTTCCTTCCTTCAAGATGGGTTGGAGCGAAGGCTGTCTCCCTCCACCCTCAAAGTTTATGTTGCCGCTATTGCCGCTCACCACGACTTAGTAGAAGGTAAGACCGTAGGGAAGCACGACCTGATCGTCAGGTTCCTGAGGGGGGCGAGGAGACTGAATCCTCCTCGCTCTCCTCTCGTTCCCTCTTGGGACCTCTCAGTGGTCTTAAGTGCCCTGCAGAGTGCTCCCTTTGAGCCTTTGCAATCAGTGGAGCTTAAGTTCCTGTCAATGAAGACAGCGCTCCTGATTGCATTGGCTTCTCTCAAGAGGGTCGGGGACCTGCACGCATTCTCCGTTGACGAAGCGTGCCTGGAATTCGGGCCGGCCGGTTCTCACGTTATCCTGAGACCCCGGCTTGGATATGTGCCCAAGGTTCCTACCACTCCCTTCCGGGACCAGGTGGTGAACCTGCAAGCGCTGCCCTTAGAGGAGGCAGACCCAGCCTTGGCACTGCTCTGTCCAGTACGCGCTCTCCGCGCTTACGTAGACAGGACGCAGTGTTTCAGGACCTCAGACCAGCTCTTTGTCTGTTATGGTGGGAAGCTGAAGGGAAAGGCTCTCTCAAAGCAGAGGTTGTCTCACTGGATTGTGGACACCATTGCTTTGGCTTACCAGCAGCAAGGTCGACCGTGCCCCCTTGGTGTGACTGCCCACTCCACTCGGAGTGTGGCATCCTCTTGGGCTCTAGTGCATGGCGCCTCGCTAGCAGACATCTGCAGAGCTGCAGGCTGGGCGACACCTAACACATTCGCCAGATTTTATAATCTCCGAGTGGAGCCAGTGTTCTCTCGTGTTCTCGCTTCAAACAGCTAGTTCCGGACCCGCTCAGGTGTCTTCGCTTGCTCGCCATTCCACTCCGCGGACTGGATACGTGCGATATTCTGCTCAGGTGAGCTTCTCCGAAAGCCCTGAGTTCCTCCAGCACCCGTGATTCTAGCGCCAGTGTCTATTGCCTGGGCGTCGGCTAGATGCCTCCGTGTGCATGGTCCCTCCCTTGAGCTACCCCCACACGTGTATTTCCACTGTAAGCCTCTCTGAGCATGTGTCTTTCCCTCGGCAAGCCACCTTGCCACCCCTGAGGTTGAAATATTCCACCTGCGGCTGGACACCTCAGAGTTTCTCCATATGTTTCCTTCGGGTCATATGTGTATTTTCAAATGCCCCCCCCCCCCCCCCCCACTGGGTTGGTGATATTTGCATATTTCCCTTAAGATCTTGGGATATGCTTCCCAGTGTACCTTGGTATTCCTGTGCTAAATAGGAGTCCTTCGTCCTAAATATCTCGAGGGCTCAGATTTACGCAGGGCACTGGAAGACAGCTGTGAAGGTGGCGTGATTAGACTGGTAACCCCATTCGTCGTCATTCCGACGTAACTCGGAGTGACCACGAAAGGGAACGTCTCGGTTACGTATGTAACCCTCGTTCCCTGAGTAGGGAACGGAGACGTTATGTCTTCCTGCCACCTCCGCTGTGCCGCGGGGATCGCCCGAGTTCAGTCTTGGCTCCTCAGCGAAGAAACATAACTGCATGTTGCCAGCGTCCTCCTTTTATACCCACGAGGTGGGGCGGAGTTACGTCATGCAAATTCCGCAGACCCATGGCATTTCTTTGCCATTGGCTCGTTTTTAAATACTCGAAGCTGATAGGCTTTCTAAGCGAAACCCCATTCGTCGTCATTCCGACGTAACGTCTCCGTTCCCTACTCAGGGAACGAGGGTTACATACGTAACCGAGACGTTTTGTCACATCCTTCATCACGTAATTATAGAATTAGATCTCTTTCAAAAGCAGCTTGTAACAATTCCATATGTGGCGTCATATTAGATGAATTTGGTTGACCATGTTGATTGGAAAAAAGTATGGACTCTGCCTTAGAATACATAATAACTAACAAGGTTAGAGAAATTTCATTCAAATTATTACACAAATGTTACCCTGCTAAAGCTTTTTTGAAAAGGTGTAAGTCAGATATAGACACACGCTGTTCTTTCTGTGGTGCCCCTGATGAAACTGCTCCTCATATCTTCTGGGATTGTCCTCACACACACAACTATTTTGGGACCAATTTTCTAATTGTATTAACTGCGATGTGCTTCCGGGTTTCTCTCTTTTTTTTTTTTAAGGATGTAATGTTTTGCTTCTTTAATATACAAAAAGCTAAAATGAATGAATACTTTATTATTAATTTATTATTGCTCCTTGCTAAATTTCACATTCACCGCAGTAAATTCTCTCTTCAAAATCCTTTATTCGTTGTTTTTAGGAGACAGTACATCCAAAATATGTCATCATCTGAGAATCTTAAAGCTCTTTAGACAATAACCTTTTTTCAACTTCTTAATTTATTTCATTAGAGTTTTCTGTCCTGTTTTTATATGTATATATAGGCTATATGAAACCTGTATGTATTGGTCCATGTATAAATTATGGATTTTATTATAATTTAATTGTATGTAACTTTTACAATTTTGCTATGTACTTGTATTTTTGATACTGTGGCATTACATAAATTAAATAAAAATTAAATAAATAAAAATAAGTTGGATAGAGGACCTGCCCCTCCTGAAGAATACAGAATTGTTTCCATATAAAGATAAAAGTGTTTGGAAAATGCTGAGGTGCAATAGGTGATTGTCTGCAATTTTTTTATTATTATGCTGGTTGAAAGTCTCCTCTGATAGCAATCAGAGTGTTAAGCGGTCTAACACACATACCATCTCTCAAAATCAGGTACGCCAATATTGTTAATATAAAATATGATTTATTGAACAGTAATAGTTAATGAACAATAACAGACATTATACAAGAATACAAAGTTTGTAGAATAGCAAACAGACAAGCCAACAATTCAGTCAGAGGGTTAAATAAAAATATAAAGTTATAAAACTTAACTTTGCCCTCAGTCAAAACTATTTGATCGAGAACAAACAACAGATTTGTAATATAATTTACACTATCTACATTGCATTTTCATCTGTGGTCACCAAATACTGCAAGATGAAAATATTCCTTCCTCAAAAAAAGGAGCCAGACGGTCACACTCAGAAGAAGGCAGACAATGCTGAGGTGAACAACAACACGTTTATTGCCAGTGCAGAGGGTGAGCGATGAAGGGAGAGAATGCAGCGGCGATGACAACGATATGGTGATGACGTCACTGAACACAAGGAATGTCTTTACAGGAGTGAGGAGGACGAGATGAGCCAAGACGATGAAGATCAGCGATGATGGGAGGGACTTCAGGGAAGGTGTCAGGGTTGAGGGTTACTCGGGGGAGCCGTCTGTAGCGCTGGTCAATGACGATGATAGTAAACAGGACCGGCGGTGTCTTAGGTGAGTAGTCTGAAGTGTTAGTCGTAGACCCGGTATGTCATTAAAGAGACCAGACAATGATACTGTGTGACGAGAGTCTTTAAATGGTGAAGATGATAAGGTGATCGCTGACAGGTGATTGTGAAGGAGGTGCAGGTGTGGGCCAAGGAGGATGCTGGGAAATGTAGTGAAGAGCTAGATGATTAACTGGTCAACAGGGACTGAAGACTCCAGGACGGTACCGCAGTTCAGGAGACCAGGGCGGAGACGTATAACATTTTCTTGGGTGAAACTCAGGCTCGGTAGAATTGACGCGAAGCTCAGGCTCGGTAGACTTGACGTGAAGAAGCTCAGGCTCGGTAGAATTGACGTGAAGAAGCTCAGGCTCGGTAGACTTGACGTGAAGAAGCTCAGGCTCGGTAGAATTGACGTGAAGAAGCTCAGGCTCGGTAGAATTGACGTGAAGAAGCTCAGGCTCGGTAGACTTGACGTGAAGAAACTCAGGCTCGGTAGAATTGACGTGAAGAAGCTCAGGCTCGGTAGAATTGACGTGAAGAAGCTCAGGTTCGGTAGACTTGACGTGAAGAAGCTCAGGCTCGGTAGACTTGACGTGAAGAAGCTCAGGTTCGGTAGACTTGACGTGAAGAAGCTCAGGCTCGGTAGAATTGACGTGAAGAAGCTCAGGTTCGGTAGACTTGACGTGAAGAAGCTCAGGCTCGGTAGACTTGACGTGAAGCTCAGGCTTGGTAGACTTGACGTAAAGCTCAGGCTCGGTAGACTTGACGTGAAGAAACTCAGGCTCAGTAGACTTGAAGTGAAGAAGCTCAGGCTCGGTAGACTTGACGTGAAGAAACTCAGGCTCGGTAGAATTGACGTGAAGCTCAGGCTCGGTAGACTCAACGTGAAGCTCAGGCTCGGTAGACTTGATGTGAAGCTCAGGCTCGGTAGACTTGATGTGAAGCTCAGGCTCTGTAGACTTGACGTGAAGAAACCCAGGCTCAGTAGAATTGACGTGAAGCTCAGGCTCGGTAGACTTGACGTGAAGCTCAGGCTCTGTAGACTTGACGTGAAGAAACTCAGGCTCAGTAGAAGTGACGTGAAGCTCAGGATTGGTAGAATTGACGTGAAGAAGCTCAAGTTCGGTAGACTTGACGTGAAGCTGAGGCTCGGTAGACTTGACGTGAAGCTCAGGCTCTGTAGACTTGACGTGAAGCTCAGGCTTGGTAGACTTGACGTGAAGCTCAGGCTCGGTAGACTTGAAGTGAAGAAGCTCAGGCTCGGTAGAATTGACATGAAGAAACTCAGGCTCGTCAGAATTGACGTGAAGCTCAGGCTCGGTAGACTCAACGTGAAGCTCAGGTTCGGTAGACTCGACTTGAAGCCCAGGCTCGGTAGATTTGACGTGAAGAAGCTTAGGCTTTGTAGACTTGACGTGAAGGTCAGGCTCAGTAGACTTAACGTGAAGAAACTCAGGCTCAGTAGAATTGACGTGAAGCTCAGGCTCGGTAGACTTGATGTGAAGCTCAGGCTCTGTAGACTTGACGTGAAGCTCAGGCTCAGTAGAATTGACGTGAAGCTCAGGCTCGGTAGACTTGACGTGAAGCTCAGGCTCTGTAGACTTGACGTGAAGAAACTCAGGCTCAGTAGAATTGACGTGAAGAAACTCAGGCTCAGTAGAATTGACGTGAAGCTCAGGCTCGGTAGACTTGATGTGAAGCTCAGGCTCTGTAGACTTGATGTGAAGAAACTCAGGCTCAGTAGAATTGACGTGAAGCTCAGGCTCGGTAGACTTGACGTGAAGCTCAGGCTCTGTAGACTTGACGTGAAGAAACTCAGGCTCGGTAGACTTGACGTGAAGCTCAGGCTCGGCAGCCAAAGACTGAAACTCTGTGGATCCAGTGCAGGATCTGTGGAGAGGCCGTGGCAGAAGCAGCTTTCACAGGAACGTCTGGGGCGGCTGAGAGACGAATTCTGACAGTCCTCTTCATGTCTTATTCTGTGACCTGAAACAATGGCTGTGTCCGAAATCTCCCACTACTCACTATATAGTGGACTATATAGCGAGCTCGCCATTTTGTAGTGTTGTCCGAATGTATAGTGATGATTATTATACCCTATATATTCCACTCAATGTATCCCAAAATGCATTTTGAAAAGTAGTGTACAACCGATGGTCACTAACCCAAGCCCTACATACCATCATGCATTGCGCTGATCGTAAAAATGGCGGATGGACGTCAAGGAGAGCAGCGCGACAATACGAATTTGTCACACAGCACGTCGTTTTCTGCGTCTAGAAATCCTGTTTCTTTTGCTAATCAGCAAAATCTTCTGAATCACGAGAACAAACAAACAAAAAAGATCAATATTGAGTGGCATCTCCACAGAGTCTAAAATATGTTTAATTGCTTGTGTAATATTTTGAGTGTATCATCAAATCAGAATAATTCTCTCGGTTTAGTGATTCCCTAGTTATTTTTTTATTTATTTTTTCATTGTTCTAATCAGGTAAGGCAAGTAATATTCTCTGTGTCTTTATATATATATATATATCATCTGAATTATAAATAACTTATTTCTGTATAAAATAAAAATTCCCGAATAATCCAGACCAACCAGAGCGCACTATTCCTACAACATCATCAGTGCTGAAGCGGAACTACCAGAGCCGTTCGGCAGATAGCGAGCAGATGCAGCATGTGTGTTGTATCGAGGCAGGGTCTGGCCAGGGGAATCCATTTGCAGCTTTTTATTAAGAATAGTCAAGACAGGCAGGGTGAACAATGGCAAACAGGGCAGAACAGAAAAGGCAGAGACAAACCAGGTTGACAGGCAAAGGACAAAGACCTCCAGATAAATATTGGGCTTCTGGATTTACACATTTAAGTGCTGCAAAACATATTGACCTAAAAATTATTCTAAATTTAAATGATCTCATATATCTGGCTATTGTGGTTCACGATCATAGGCCCTGTCCCAAATGGCACACTTCATATGAATTTTCGGTCTTGTGTACTTATTTCATGTGTCTGTTAAATCCATGAGACCGTAGGCTGTCTCATTTTTCATTTTAGGTTTCAGAAGGTTGCTCACGCATACTTAGTGGTTGATATGTGCCCTCGATGCGCACTTTTGCAGAGCCCACACTGATGCAAGCTGTACAGCACACTTCTTTTCAACAGTCAAAGCGGGGTTACGTTTTTGCACGTCGTGCACAATAACCCTAAAGGCACCGGGGTGGCGGCTAGTTTATATATATATATATATATATATATATATATATATATATATATAGTACTCTTACTTTTTACGCCAGCCCAACAGGAAGTCGGCTATCAGAGCCGGTCCGAGCCTTTTGGGGGCCCTAAGCAGAATTTTATTTGGGGGCCTCCTCCAACTACACGAAGTCACCTGTGCTTGATGATTATTGACACAAATGTTACGCAATAATGATACATTATAAATGAAGACAGTGAGGTTATGTATTAATACAAAAAAATACTTAAAAATAGATGCCTACTTAAATAAAAAAGTTTTAACTTTTACTTTACTCTTTTACTAACTCTTTGAAACTTCTTAAAACAAACTGTCTCAAAACATATAAAATAAATTATTTGCTAAAATAATGACAAAACTGAGAAATCAGAAACATAATAAGAGCAAGGGTTCAACTGACAATTATTGTTGAAAACTGTAAAAATATTATTATTTCTCAACTGTCTCAATACAGTGTAACTGTCCTCAAAATCTTTTTTTTATTATTATTATTGTAACAGACTTTGTTGGATTGTACATGACAGAATCCAACAAAGTCTGTTACTATAATACCGGTGATGATGTACTGGCACTCGTTGTATGTGTGTATGCAATGTATTTTTCCCCTCGGGGCTTGCCGTAGATAGGAATGGGTTGTGCACACTTGGTACTGGAGTGTCGTGGATTTTTGGAGTTAGTGATCTGATGTGTGGTATAATAAAGTGGAGAAGAGTTCAAACTGAATTTATTTATTCAAACTGCTACTCTTACACCTAGAAGGTTAAGTTCCCCTGCGTCTATTTTCTCCAACTTAAATCGATACCGTGACTATGCGCAGTTGCGCACGGATTGTCTATGCATGCGCGGGGTGTCTAGATTATGATTATAGATTATATCTAGAGAATTTTCTTGTCGTGAATTATTCATTCAGTCAGTCATATTCATTCATTCATTTATTTATTTCACTTGTTTAAGTCATCTAAAAAAAATGTTTAAACTCGATTGGGCAGCCGCTTAGTTCTCTTATGCCTCGGGCCGGCCCTGTCGGCTATTATGGGTTGTTTGGAAACTCGTGCTCAGGAATTTGAAACACTTCTCCTAGGGAATTCACCCGATCGTCACCAAACTCGGTGTGCATGAAGTCAATACATTGAGGATGAAAAACTGCCAGGGGATATTTGATATCTCGAACAGTTTGGCCGTGGCGAGGAAACGAATTTATGGCAAATAATGGAAACAGGAAGTGTGTTATAACTTCTGCATACATTGACTGATCTTGATGAAACTTCAGCAGTGTGTTCGCTGTAAGAGGCCGATCACATGGATGTAACTATTGTGAGTCAAAGTTATAGCGCCACCAACTGGCAGCAGGAAGTGTGTCACTTTAAAAATGCTTTGACATCACACTCTTATTTTTACCCGATTTGCTTCAAACTTTACGTGTATAATGTAAACACACGGCAGATTTAGACCTGTGAAAGGATTATTGATATCTTAGATACTGTTGCCGTGGTAACGCATCAAACTTTAAGATTCTTTTTTGATGGTTTTGAGACTCTTAGCATACTTGAAATTGCATGAAACTCGACAGACACATCACATTTATTAGCCAGTAGACGTGCAAAGTTTCAGAAACGGGCGTGGTGCCGGGGCGTGAGAATGTGTGAGAATGCTTTTATTTTTGTTTTTCAAGGTTTTGGGGACCTTAACGTGCTCGAAAACTCTTGAAACTTTGCACACAGGTCAGAACCCGCGGCCATCAGGGCCGGGCTGAAGCTGGTACCAGGGCGTGGCAGGGGGGCGCGAACACTTGTCCATATATCAAACATGCTTGCAATAATATGTAACTCGGTACATATTTAGATCTCATCGGGCCGAACAACTTTCGTGCTCTAAGTTTTACGACAGCTCAACAGGAAGTCAGCTATTATGGGTTGTTTGGAAAATGCATGCTTTTATTTTTGATATACTTCTCCTAGAGAATTAATCCAAACACCACGAAACTCGGTCAGCATGAAGTCAAGACATTGAGGATGCTAAATTGCGGACGGATTTTTGATATCTCGAACGGTTTGGCCGTGGTGAGGAAATGAATTTATAACTAAAAAAGGACACATAAAGTGTGTTATAACTTAGATAATTTTACCTACAGTTACAAAACTCTGCGTATATATTGTTCTCATCAAGCCGAACAACTTTCTAATTTACATCCTTTAGCTCCGACCAACAGAGAGTCAGAAATTGTGGCTTGAATGTGGATTCTGAGGATTTTCTCTCCCTCTCTCTCTCTCTGACAGAGAGAATGCACCCTGCCATTCTACCCAGAATTGGGTGAGGCAAAATGGCTCGATAGCGCCACCTATAAAAGTTTAACGGAGTGCGCCTCCCGCTACGTTTCACGTTCGTGTATGAAATTCGGTACATACATGTAATGGCCCAATACCTACAAAAAAGTCTTTTGGAGCATAGCCGTAAACACAACAGGAAGTTAGCCATTTTGAACTTCCTCTCAGATTTTTGTGCAGTTTTTGCCATTTTCAGGCTTCGTACTTTAACGAACTCCTCCTACAATTTTAATCTGATCATCTTCAAATTTGGTGAGTGTAATCTTAAGGCCTTTGTGACGTTAGATTGTGAAGATCTTGAGTTTTCGTTGACAAATTTCGATGTTTCGCCATGAAAAAGGAAGTTGCTGTAACTCAGGCAAACAATGTCCAATTTGCCCCAAACTTCACACGTTTTATAAAAGTTCGGTCCTGAACACATGTCCATGCTCATATTCAGTTACAGTCATAGCGCCACCTACTGGCAACAGGAAGTGACATGTTTAACACTGTTGTGGACTCCTAATAACATGTAAAAAAGTGCCAGCAAGTGCTAAACATGCTAGTAACACTAGAAACATGCTTAAACATGCTAGCAAACACTTAGCTAAGTGCTAAAGCATGCTATCACTGCAATTAAATAGGAATTTGCTGTAACTCAGGCATGGAATATCAAATATTCCCCAAACTTCACTCGTTTGATAAGAGTCATGGCCTGAACACATCTACATGAGAATATATATAAAGTATAGTTATAGTAATAGCGCCACCTACTGGCAACAGGAAGTGACATGTTTAACACTGTGATGCAGTACTAGCAACATATTAAATATGCCATTGACTTATAAACATGTTATAAACATGTTAAAACATGCTAGCAATTCATAACCAAGTGCTAAAGCATGCTAATGCAATGAAACAGGAAGTTGTTGTTACTTAAGAAGGCAATGTCCAATCTGCCCCAAACTTCACACGTTTTATAAGAGTTCTGCCCTGAACACATCTACATGACAATTTTCAGTTAAAGTAATAGCGCCACCTACTGGCAACAGGAAGTGACATGTTTAACAGTGTGATGCAGTACAAGCAACATAGTAAATATGCCATTGAATTATAAACATGTTAAAACATGCTAGCAATTCTTAGCTAAGTGCTAAAGCATGCTAATGCAATGAAACAGGACGTTGTTGTTATTTAAGAAGGCAATGTCCAATCTGACCCAAACTTCACACGTTTGATAAGAGTCATGGCCTGAACACATATACATGAGAATATTCAGTTATAGTAATAGTGCCACCTACTGGCAACAGGAAGTGACATGTTTAACAGTGTGATGCAATACTAGCAACATATTAAATATGCCATTGAGTTATAAACATGTTATAAACATGTTAAAACATGCTAGCAATTCTTAGCTAAGTGCTAAAGCATGCTAATGCAATGAAACAGAAAGTTGTTGTTACTGAAGAAGGCAATGTCCAATCTGCCCCAAACTTCACACGTTTGATAAGAGTCCTGCCCTGAACACATCTACATGACAATTTTAAGTTAACGTAATAGCGCCATCTACTAAGTGACATGTTTTACACTGTGATGCAGTACTAGCAACATAGTAAATATGCCATTGAGTTCTAAACATGCTAGAAACATTCTAAAACATGCTAGCAACACTTATCTGAGTGATAATGCATGCTATTATCCCCATAATAAAGGACATTTTTGTAACTGACTTTGACATACTCCTCCTATGTTTACCTACTGAAATGCACATTGCCCACCGTGCTCTGTCTTCCTAAAGCCACCGGGTGGCACGGGTACGAGGGCCCTTTCAATGCTGCTTGCAGCTTTAATTTTATTTATGTTTATAAGTTATAATCATGTGTGGAGTAACGCATTATAAGAGAAACGGCCAGAAATTACTTTTAATTTTACAATTTTGGAGAAATAAGCTCAATATAATGTAATGCATTTATATAAAAAAAATCTATTTAGCCCAGAGCTGGCTCGGCACCAGCTGTCAGATGATGGAGCGTTTAAATAGTGCGACAGTAATGACGTAATTAACGGCGCTGAAAGACGATCGAGTAGTGTCCCAAAGTGGTGTTTCTATTATGCTGGTGAGCTCACTATATAGTGCTCTACTCCCTACCCCCTACATAGGGGTTAGAGAGTAGTGGTTTGAGTGGAGATTTCGGACACAGCCAATCAAACAAAAAAGGTTACAGTCATAGATTACAATTAGAAGAAAACATTTTAAAAATCTTTCAAATGAAAAGTGAATTTAATCTTCAGAATCATTTGTAGCTGATCTTAGGCTCATAACCTTAAACCATTCATGCCGAAGGATTTTCCTCAAATAAATGCGTTGTCTTGGGCTTTCCTTCAGGAGGGATCGTATCAGGAGGCAGCATTCGGTGCAGAGCGATAGAAGTGAGTCAGATTATTACCTGAAACTTTACACCTAAGCTGTAAGATTCGACTATTCTATAAAGTACGGTCAGAAAATCAGCAAAAATGCTTGTATTATCCAATATCTATCTTTAAGTGTTACTTTTTCGTAATTCCTTTGTTTTGTATGATTTAAATTACAGTTGTTCTTCTTTGTTGTGATGAATGGCATCTTACCGTTGGACAAGCCCGGCTCAGACCAGATGTCTTCATCCATCATTCGCCTGTCTCTTGGTTCTGGAAAGTGTCCACACACCAGCAGGAATAAGAGCACTCCCAGAGACCGCACAGTCGCTGGTTTGCCGTGGTACTTGCCCTCTGTGCAGGACTCAGGTGGCTGGTAGTCTGGAGTGCCTGCAGGAAAAAGAGTTGCCTGGTGGGTAAGTACCATAGCATGAACTACCATAGCATGTGGTAAAAACATCTGGTGTTTTTCATGTTCAAAAATGCTGCCTCAAATGTGAGATATGGTTTATAGATACCGATTGAACTAGTCACTAGAACTTAAGTCCCAAACTACAGGTTTGATTCATAATTCATACCACAGAATCTTTCATAGCCAGATTCCTGCTGGAGATCCTCGCACCTGAAGTCAATCAGTTTTACCTCAAGAGTTTCTGTGTTGATCAGCAGGTTCTCCAGCTTAATATCGCGGTGAAACGCTCCACGGCGACAGCACATCTGAGAAGCCGTTGTTGCCTGCGCCATAATAAACCGTGCTGTGTCCTCATTTAGGACGCCTTCCTGACCAGTCCAAAACTCCCACAGATCTGTACAGGGTGAGGGACGCTCCAAGACCATGATGTATTGGTCAGGCTGGTCCTGCCAGTCCAGCAGCTCAATGATCCCTGAGACTCTGGGGCCGCTATTAGCAAGGGTTAATAGGCCGACCTCTAATGGGACGGGTGCGGGATGACCAGGCTGGAACAAAGATCATTGTAATATGAAGGTGTTGTCATTATGTTTACATATTTTCATTTGAAGACAACATTGTGAGTGTCGCCGACTTACAATGTAGATGTATTTCATGTTCTGCGGCTTTCTGGCAATTTTCACTGCCACCTGATCAACCAAAAAAACAATATTACATTTCAAACATGTCAAATGCAGTAAATGGTAGAAAAATATCCACAAAAAGACTTGAAATGGATATAGTGAGACAAATAATTAGTTGGCTAAATATTGTACGAAAATTCGGACACCTCAAGGCCGTCCTTTCCCTTCATAAACAGAGCCGAACGATCCCTCACCAAGCATTCTGCCCATTTCATACCGGCTCAAAATGTTGTCTGCAAAAAGATGATTCGTTTTAGTGTCATGGACAGCCGTGAGTTTAATGTTTGAGGTCATGGCCGTAAACTCACCCTCAGTTGTCACGTCCACTCTGCTGTTGTGATCTCAAGATCAGCACAGGAAATATTCAGCAAAAGTCTCTGAATTCGACTCGTCTCTCAACAGACAGCGATCAAAGTGTTGATATTTGCAGTCAGAATTCATAACACGCGTCGCCATAGAAACTCAAATTCGAATCACTCATATGCACGCACGTGCACCCGGAGTCGCGTGCGTGAGCCAAACGCGTGATTGCACATCGAATCTGCAAACAAACCGAATCTGTTCATGCAGGACTGAATGTAATTATTAAATAACCATTTAACAAGTGATATATTAATGTATCATTACTGCATTACAATTATTATTATTATTATGAATCAGTGAATATGAGTTTGATGTGGCTATATTATTAGTAATAAATAAAAAAATTTAGTCGTTAAAAAAAATCACATTTATGTAGGCTAAATTCGATTCAGAGATGAATACTAATGTTGTCCACCAGAGAGAGTCACAGGATCGCAAAACCTTTAAGATCATAGTTAATAATAATTAAGTTATAATGCTAACTTTGTTTTAAATGGTTGATATAAAAAGTTTAGGTTGTTAGATTTATTCAGATATACAGAAAAAGAAATGTACAATGAATATGTAATGCAGTGCAACAAGGTTATTTTTGTAAACGAAAACTGAAACTAAGACTACTATTGGTCAAAAAACTATTGGTCAAAAAAACATTTTTGTAAACTGGAATAAAATTAAAAATTCATAGTAAACTAACAACAGGTCCTGAAAAACTAACTGAAATAAAATAATAATTAGCAAAAATAAAATAAGAAAATACGTTTTCGTAATTAAAAAGCTCTTTACTTGGCAGAAACTCTGATCTGTGGCTGTTTAGAGAAGGGCCTGAATATGGCGCTTCACGCGTGTGAAGGTGCTGAGGCGTTTAACCGCTGTTCTGTGACGCGCTCAATGAAGGACCGCAGTCCTTCGCTAGTCCTAAACGGCTGTTCATAAAGGATGCGTCTGTGGCAGTGGAATGGGAAACAACTTAAGGTAATGAGACGCAAGTTGGACTTCTTTTAACTTGAGCGCAGCATTAGAATGCCGTTTCATTTGCGAGACCCGGGTGCAACAGCAAAACTAGTCCGTCAAGCTGCACAAAAAAAAACAAAAAAAACTTTAATGTAGGCTACTACTGTGTGTTTGAGATGTCATGTTTTCATGAAGTTTGATAGGCTAAAAAGGTTATTATCTTTGTTTTTCAAAACATTTTCTGCTAATAATATTATTATCCATGTGGAGACACACACACACACACACACACACACACACACACACACACACACACACACACACACACACACACACACACACACACACACACACACACACACACACACACACACACACACAGGTCCACTATCTTTGCGGGGACTCTCCGTAATGGTTTTTATAGGCCTACTGTACAAACTGTATTTGTCTGTCTCCTTACACTAAACCCTAAACCTACCCATCACACACAACTTTCTGCATTTTTACATTAAAAAAAGTAATTCTGTATGATTTATAAGCTTGTGTACCTCAATTTAGGTCCCCACAGTGACACGAGTCCCCATTGGTCTGCGTGCATTCAGGTTTAAGTCCCCCACCAGGATAGAAAAACATGTACACATTCTCACACACTGCATAGATACTTCATGATTTAATCACACTGGCTGCACAGCAGGTTGCGTTGGCTGTAGTCAGATTAATTGAGCTGTTTTTATTTTTTATGTTCCAGTGGCCACTCTGTTACATTGTACAGTTAACTGTAATCTGTGCAAACATTAAACTTCTCTGAAATCAAGCGTCTCGCTTTGGTTTGCTCTGCTAAACTAATTACTAAAACTGAAACTAAATAAAATAATAACTAAATAGAAATGTGTTTGCAAAATAAAAACTAAACTAAAACTAACAAAACCATTAATGAAACTAACTAAAACTAAACTGAAATTTAAAGCAAAATTGAAAATGATATTAAAATAAAAACTAATTTAAAAAAGCAAAAATAAGAACCTTGTAAAAAGGTTATTTTCTAGAGTTATTTTTTTCTAATTGTCTGAGTTTATTGAATGACTTTTATGAGGTAAATGTTCTGCTCTCAAGCTTTCTTAGTTTGAGTGATTACATGAGACATGATTAGTTTATTCATGATCGTTTATTTAGAAATTAGTAAAAAGGAAGAAATGGTATTCAGTGAAGAACCGCTTGAACTGGGGAGCTACAACACGCGACATACATTTTTTTGCAAAATGGTGTTTATTGTTTAAATTTGATAATAATATTGACATAATTTGAAATCTGAAACTTTATAACAAAGCACAACAGCAAATTGCGATTTATTGAAGGTGCACTACAATGTTCATCAACTAAAAATGACTGACTAAAAGATTGATTCTTCGAATTTAAGAATTGATATTCCTTCATAAAAATAAGAAGCAAATAAAAATGAGAATTAGTTATTTTTACCCAGCCCTATTTTGAATCAATATTCATATGGATCACGCAAAACAAAAACGCAGAATGGATCAATAATATTTACTATAATCAGCAGAGATTTATTGTGATGCTTTATCTGAAGTAGAATGACTTGTGTTTGGAGATCAGTGTTGCACTTTTACCAAATAATACTGCGCAGGGACGAACATTTAGCGAATACCATTGAGTCAAAAGAGCTCAAGAGCAGAAGTTAAGGAAAACTTGATTTAAAGTTTGGAGAATTATGAGCATGGTTTGCTATTAAGAATGTTTTTGGAGTTGCAATATCGAAAGGGGGTTATTATTCTGTTGTGTACTTCTCATATTAAGATCGCTAGTTGTCAAAACCACAGTTAAACAAATGGAAATGCTGAAATATCAAGATAAGGAAAACGTCTCGGGTGACGACTGTAACCCTTGTTCCCTGAGAAAGGAACGAGACACTGCGTCGATACAACATTTTGGGGAAAGCCCTTAGCGTAACGCATCTGAAGTATGAATGAAACTAATCCAATCCTGATTGGTCACTGCCAGATCTCTGCCAGATCCCATGTGGGAACTCTGGTACGAGCCGCAGGTCTCATCCTCCGAGCCCCACGGAGGAAACGTACAACCAGCTTATGTCTTCCCAGAGGCCCATCACCCATTTAGAGACATTCTGAACTCTATTGAAGACAACACGTGTCAGGACCCACTCATTATCACAATCATACTTTAGATCTAATTTTGTCACATGGAATAGATGTTGATGCTGTTGAAATTCTGCAGCAAAGCGATGACATCTCAGATCATTATCTAGTCTCGTGTAAACTTCATTTAGCCAAGGTTCCAAAGCCGACTCCGTGCTATAAATATAGTAGAACTATCACTTCTGCCACTAAAGATTGCTTTATTAATAATCTTCCTGATTAGTTTCATCATCTCAGCATCCCAGATAGCTTAGAAGAACTTGATATTGTGACAGAAAAGCACTAAATAAATAAATGTGACTTGACTTTACTGATAATTCATATATTTACTAGAGTGTGTTAAAAACCATATAAAATTTGCTGATTTTATGATTTTATATACAATAAACTCATCTTTATTGTATTTTCCTTCATTAACATTTATATATGTCCTGATGTCCTATTAAAGAACATTACATATAATATGAATAATATTTAAAAAATCATTGTGGTATTTTTCCTTTTCCAAAATTGCAAACCATTTTATCTGCTGGGTAAAGGTGTAGCTGAATTATACACTCACCTAAAAGATTATTAGGAACACCATACTAATACTGTGTTTGACCCCCTTTCGCCTGCAGAACTGCCTTAATTCTACGTGGCATTGATTCAACAAGGTGCTGAAAGCATTCTTTAGAAATGTTGGCCCATATTGATAGGATAGCATCTTGCAGTTGATGGAGATTTGTGGGATGCACATCCAGGGCACGAGGCTCCCGTTCCACCACATCCCAAAGATGCTCTATTGGGTTGAGATCTGGTGACTGTGGGGGCCATTTTAGTAGTGAACTCATTGTCATGTTCAAGAAAACAATTTGAAATGATTCGAGCTTTGTGACATGGTGCATTATCCTGCTGGAAGTAGCCATCAGAGGATGGGTACATGGTGGCCATAAAGAGATGGACATGGTCAGAAACAATGCTCAGGTAGGCCGTGGCATTTAAACGATGCCCAATTGGCACTAAGGGGCCTAAAGTGTGCCAAGAAAACATCCCCCACACCATTACACCACCACCACCAGCCTGCACAGTGGTAACAAGGCATGATGGATCCATGTTCTCATTCTGGTTACGTCAAATTCTGACTCTACCATCTGAACGTCTCAACAGAAATCGAGACTCATCAGACCAGGCAACATTTTTCCAGTCTTCAACTGTCCAATTTCGGTGAGCTCTTGCAAATTGTAGCCTCTTTGTCTTATTTGTAGTGGAGATGAGTGGTACCCGGTGGGGTCTTCTGCTGTTGTAGCCCATCCACCTCAAGGTTGTGCGTGTTGTGGCTTCACAAATGCTTTGCTGGATACCTCGGTTGTAACGAGTGATTATTTCAGTCAAAGGTGCTCTTCTATCAGCTTGAATCAGTCGGCCAGTTCTCCTCTGACCGCTAGCATCAACAAGACATTTTCGCCCATAGGACTGCTGCATACTGGATGTTTTTCCCTTTTCACACCATTCTTTGTAAACCCTAGAAATGGTTGTGCGTGAAATTCCCAGTAACTGAGCAGATTGTGAAATACTCAGACCGGCCCGTCTGGCACCAACAACCATGCCACGCTCAAAATTGCTTAAATCACCTTTCTTTCTCATTCTGACATTCAGTTTGGAGTTCAGGAGATTGTCTAGACCAGGACCACACCCCTAAATGCATTGAAGCCACTGCCATGTGATTGGTTGATTAGATAATTGCATTAATGAGAAATTGAACAGGTGTTCCTAATAATCCTTTAGGTAAGTGCATTTCAGCATGTCTCTCCGTTTCTCCTCCAGCAGAGGGCAGAGCTGAACCAGGCTACAATTTCAACTCCAATTCTGAGACAAATATGGAAATTATGCACCTCTAGCTTTTCCAAGCCTTGCTTGTATGTTACTTTGTGCTGCGTTATCTTTCTGATGAGGCTTCCTAGATATGTACAAATGTTGACAACGGTTCATTATTGACAGCGATTGGTGCATTAGGAATGGTAGTAACCCTCACTGGGTCTTTGATCAAGACATTTGATGGTTCCCTCGTTAAAAAAAACATTGTCTCTTTCATCTCAGTTGCATGAGATTTTGTGACTTTTGTCACATTATCTATCTAAACACACACACTCTCCTGTTCATTTCTGCTAAGTGCTAATCATTTTATTTACAGTTTTTCTTTTATTTCTTATTTTAACATCAGTGATTCTTTTAAATTTGGTTTATTGAAATAAATAATTTGTGAATACAATCTGACTTTTTTGCTGCATTTATATGCCATTATTGCAAAAACAAACACTTCAAAACACTTAAAACAGCAACAACAAATTCTAACCTCACAAAAATACAGATTTTAATGTATTTTATAATGTTTAAATATATATATTCACAAAATACATTTAAAAAATAAAATTGTGATAGGAGCTGTTGGCCACATTCAGAAAAATGAATGGATCTCTGTGGCTTGATATGGTTAAAACACTTTTATTTCTAAAACTGTGATTCCTACGTATTTTCTTCTAACCAGAACTCTGCTTCAACATCAAGATCAATATCCAGAAACAAAATATCCCCCAAAACACAGCATAAATGTATAGTTTATAAATTATATATAATTTGTATTAAATACCCCTGTCGTGAAAATCAAGTTATTAATGTTATTTATAGGTCTGTGTGGTGTTTTTAATATGCTTTAAGACAAACCATGTGCAAATTCATAAATCGACACCATTGCTCAGTATTTTCGCCATAAAACTATAGTGAACCAAATACAGTAAAGAACGATACATATAAAGCATTACCATTCTGAGACATCAACTTGTAGACAACCCTGTATAATTCACTCTTCCACTTTTTTTGAATCAGTCTTTGATTTACACATATATGGCTGAATTAAACCAGTACTTCCACAGGAGCACAGGAAATGACACCTTGACCTTTACAAGGAGTTTGTTAATGGCTAGGGCTGCTCTGCCCAGCAGCCCCATTAACACTTTACCCACCAGCGCCAAGTTTCTAACAGGCCAGGAGAGTAATTCTGGGCCTTAAGGGGAACCCAGGCCATGACAGGACAGAAAGCTCGCAAGCGTCTGTTCCGCGTTTGGCATCGGCCATGCCCAAGAGGCTTTCAAACCAATTAATTAAATATAAATTTTAAAATTAAAAATACAGGCTGAAAGGGTTAATCCGGGATTTCATCTTTTGTTAGTGGAGATCGGGAAAAACTGTAAAGCCCTGACATGGAAGTTATAAGAATCAATAACTTATAACTTTGATTCTTGAATCCTCAGAATCAAACAGCAAAAAATCAAACAGCCAATAGTTTGAATGAAAGGCTGAATATATAATTATATATATAATAAAATATATTTTCAACATACAATAAAAGAATCATAAGTTCATAGCTTGCAATACAATGTGTTTTCTCTTTAATCAATGCATAGCATTTGCATAACCACTGGATTCATATTGCAGTCTTTCTTAAATAAACAGTAGCATGGGGAAAGTCCAGATAGTGCACACACATCGTTTTAATGTTATTGAATGAACGTAGGCCGTCCACTATTATCCATTTTTATATAGAACTACATGATTCGTTTAACATGCTCTTAATAGATGAGGATGGTGAGTTTTTATTCTCCTGCATCGAAGCTCAGCACCTCTACCTCCTCAGAGATAGACTACTAAAACACCGGGCTCTCTAACCAGGGCTTCCGATCCCAGAGAGAGAGCGCTGGATCCCCCGGAGAAAGGCAGAGAAAAGGCGGAGCCCGTCTCTAACCCATCCGCGAGACCCATTTGCAAACCCGACAATGCCAGCGAGTAAAGCGATAGTAACACGCTCATAGTCAGCGCCCTCGAGTGCTGACAGTCAGATCATGCTCCGTTCCAAACAAACAACACATGCATCGTGTGTAAGTTCCAAACGCAATTGCCTCACTTTTTGTCCAATTTACTTCAGCAGATGATTTCAAACTAAAATCTTTAATAATTGACTGTAAAACTTCTAAATCTTTTTGACCCTTTATTAACACAACAATATTATCTGCATAAGCACATAATTTCAAAGACATTCCAGAAAAAGGCAAACCCCACCCCTCAATTTAATTTCTCATTCTTACCAATAGAGGTTCAATTGACATAGCATATAGCATGCCAGACAAAGCACAATCTTGTCTAATTCCATGTGAAATTTTAAAGGGTCCACTCAAACCACCATTAACATTTAAAACACTTTAAATATTCCGGTACAAAACTTTAATAATGTCAATAAAACTTTTATCAAAACCAAATCCTTCCAGCATATTCCAAAGGTACCGATGCTCAACCCTGTTGAACGCCTTTTCCTGATCTAAAGAGATCAATCCAGTATCTATGTTCAAAACACTAGAAACATCCAAAATATTCTTAATCAAATAAATATTATCAAATATAGATCTGTTAGGTATACAGTATGTCTGATCAATATGGATAATGTCCCCAATTACTTCTCGAACTCTATTCGCCAAAGTCTTTGAGAGAATCTTATGGGTGGAGAATCTTGCCAATGAAATAGAATTTTCTCTCGTCTGTGCCCAAGTATATTGTCTCTCATTCCCATTAAAAACTCTCCAAGTATCGCACAGGTCATGTGCATTACTCAGCTTAACCATCGCTCTCTGTGATGCCATGTGTGGCTCTGAATGATTTCAGTACAATTAAAATCCCCACCCATAAACATGTAATCTTCAGAATGACAATTTGACAATATTGTATCAATTTAATTTAAAAGAACCACTCTATTTACCCCTAAAGTAGGAGCATAGACGTTAATAAAGACTACATTTAATTTCTCAAACTGCGCCTTTACAATCATTAAATGCCCATCCACCACATTTTCAACTGTATAGGATATTGACATAAAATTCTTCAGAAAGAGAACAGCCACTCCTCCACTAACCGCAGTTTTATGGCTCAATATAACTTCACCTTCCCATTCCTTCTTCCATTCAATTTCATTAGCACAGTCACTATGAGTTTCCTGTATCATCATAACATCGATTTTTTTTTTTTTTAACAATTGAAAAAAAAAAACGTTGCCCTTTTATTAACATCCCTTGCTCCAAAGTACCTACTTTGCTCATAATAGTAAGAAAACGTGTCTGTACAGGCCAACAAACACAGAGAAGAAAAACAAGGAAGAAAAATAATTCAAGCCATCTCAAATTCTTCATTAAGCATATTTAGTTTGATTTCATGCAGTATTTTCTTTAATCTGAAAATTTGTTGATCTGTAAATCCACCCTCCCCTGTATCCTTCATCAACATTTTCGCTGAGTCTAAGAACCTTTGCTTGTCTGGGAAAAACCTTCTACTTTCACCCCTTTCATTCCTTTAGTGTTCTGTAGAAATGTCTTTATTTTCTCCAGAGTATACGCAGTTCTTCCTGACCTCCTCACAGCAACAGAAGAGTCTGAAGACTCACTCTCACTTCCAGATGCAGAATCATCAAGACAACTAGTGTCTGAGTCAACCTCAACCTCCTTAACATTTGAACCATTGTGATCCACTATTTTCTTTGCTTATTTCCCTTTTCCTCTTTTATAAGTCTTTCTTTTGATTGTGGGAGTTTTAAAGATAGATTCATCCTCCTCCATATCCAAATCATCACCACCGACCTCAGCCACAACTGCCGCAACATTGTTTTCCTGTACTGATTCATCTCTTCCTTCACCATTTGAAACAATATTTAAGGCCGCCTTTACCACAGTATTTACTTCCTCATTTACCACAGCATTCACATCCATCATCTCACGGTCGGCGCTCGTCCCTTCATTAGCCACATTATCCTGAGCTGCACACTGTATTTCTTTATCTGGGCACGCCCTGATAGTGTGGCCTTCCTTCCACAACCAAAACATTTCATCATACTTGAGGTCGCATAAATCACATAATCAAAGTTCTCAACTTTGAATTTCATAACAAGATTCAGTTCTTCATTTTCATTATTTAAAATCATGTACACATGTTGTCTAAAAGATACCACATGCTGCAAACTAGGAGAGTTACACCGCATTGGGACTTTTTTTAATCTTTGACATGATTTTACCATGCCTTGACAGCTCTATATCCAAAGTTTCATCCTTAATATACGGCGGCACATTTGAAAGTGTTATTCTCTTTGCCGGTTGCACAAGCGGCATCACCGGGGTAAATGTATCATTGATCACAATGCCATTTGCTACCACTGAATTCACTTTGTCAATGTTGTCTAAAAACAACACAACAGCACTGTTCATTCGAGACGCAGATATTATACTCTCACATCCCACCACATCTGCCACCGCTAAACTACACTGCTCCACTGAGCATTGTGTCTCAGCAAGTATTTTAATCCCATGCCGTCTACTCAGCTTATCAAAAGCTGACGACGCTGGGACTGCCATGCCGGCCAGCAGCAGGTGGCCAACACGTACCACAACTACTGTTCTCAAAAAAACAAAAACAACTGATAGAAAAGTTCTCACACACTCCGTTGGAAATGCACTCACTCAGACGCCAACTCCACCCACTCAGCACATGTGCACAGAGAGAGAGAGAAAGAAGGCCATCCTTATGAAAAAGAAGTTATTCATGTGTGCTATTAGTATACTTAAAAAAAAACTAAAAATAAGAAAGTTCAGTCTACTTTGTATGTACTTCTAAGAAGAATACTTAAAATGGCACTTTTCAATGATCAGTTATACTGACAGAAAAGTATTTGGCCTATAAGAGCCTATAAACCTATACACTGCCTAATGTTATCGAATGAAATGTTGACTTAGGAAGGGTTAATGACTGTGAAGCTTTAGGGGTGTTGATGGACTCGATCTACTCCATCTGTGTTTTGTTTTGGTCATCATTCTGAATCCCATCCGGACCTAGTCTTTGACAAATATGCGATTTTTCTCAGCTTTTTGTTTAAAATGAAACTTCCCCACATTCAAGTGTTGATAAAATGCATTAAGCTAGAATAAAATGTTTTAGTGGTTGAACAACATCTCAATACGGAGAGTATTATTGTTGTTATATCGTCCTTCTGATAGGAAGAAAATGCTAACAACAATAATTGTGCTTTCTTCTCTTATAATCAACAATCAATAATAATTAATAATCAAGATGGCGCTGCGAGTGGAAGCCACAGTGCGGAGCTCGCCAATTCTTCTCTTGTTGTTGTTTTTTTTTTTTTGTTTTTTTTGTCTTCTATAAGTTTTACCAGAGACAAATTATTTAACATTAAGCAACACATACCAGACAATATTTTTCTGTTTTTTGATTATTCAGATTTTTAATTGGATATTCTAGTCGGTGGGGCAGCGGTGCTGTTCAAGCGTGCGGTCAGATGTCGGCTTTCGCACTGCACTCCCAAGTATTCATCTTGCGAATGTCCGATCCCTTTCTAACAAAACAGATGAACTTCTCCCCCCCAAATCAGCAAGGAATTTTTAAACTCTGCTGCATTGTGCTTCACTGAAACCTGGCTGAGTGAAGCTATTCCGCACAAAGCGCTGCATCTACTGGGCTTCCAGCTGTTTCCAGCAGTGAAAACAAGAGATCATGATGAGTTGTGTTTCTGCATTAACGAAAGTTGGTGTTCAGATGTAACAACGCTGAAGAAGAAATGCTGTCCTAATTTAGAGGCGATCTTCATAAACTGCAAACCGTTCTACTCGCCATGGGAGTTTTCCTATTTCATTTTCATGAATATGTACAGACGTATCTGTGAGCTCTAAGCTGCTACAGCTGGCTGAACAGATAACTAAACTGGAGAAAAGGTACTGCGGTGGATTTTTTAATAAATCAACTTTAATTAATCAACTAACATTTGTTTTTCTTGCAGGAACAGCATTCATATGCTTTTAAATATTTCCAAACTCTTTGGGGAAAACTTGTGACTTTGAGTGTATGTGTGTATAAATAACAAATATGGGAAATGAAACTAGACAGATGACTATTTTTCAAACCTTGTGATAAGTAATCACAAAAACAGAGTCTGCTGATGCCAGTGACAGAGGGAAAAAGGTAGAGGCGTTTGAACCAAATGAACCAATCATATTGAAGATGACATGTTAGTCACAATGATCTTATTTGCTGTCTCTAGTCTATAAAAACAATTGTATTTGTGTTCACTATTGGGATTCTCAATGGGAATTGTCTGAGATCCTCTGGCCTTGCTTCTTGGGGGAGATTCCATGAGAACTGCTCGGGAAGATCTCCCGGCCGTGATTAAAGCATTTGAGGGATATTTGCTGAAGTCTGTCTGTTTGTAATGTTTGTTAGTTAGTGGAACAAGTTATTTAGCGAAACACAAGAGACCTTACTACCAAGTAATAGTGTGGGGCAAGTTAAGAACACTAGAGACCTTATTCCCAAGTGATAGTGTTCGATAGGGGGCGAGAGATTGCGGCCTTAGGTGTCAACTCGCGCATTCAGAGGTAACTCAACTGAGTATAATATTTTCAGGTGTCAAGGACACCAGGTTCAGGTGCGTAGGGGAAAAATCTACCACAGTACCCAGAGTCTTTATGAATCACTCTTGGGGATTTTAACAAAGCAAATATCTCCAGTGAACTGCCAAAATACAGACAGCATGTTACATGTCCCACCAGAGACAATAATATACTGGACCACTGTTTCACCAAAGTAAAGAATGCATATCACTCTGTCCCACGGGCAGCTTTGGGGCTCTGTGATCACCGTCTAGTTCAGGGGTGCCCAATCCTGCTCCTGCCGATCGACTGTCCTGCACAGTTCATCTAAAAACCTAATTAGATTAGATTGTTCCTCCCTATGGATGTAGCCAAAATATTTATGCATGTCTTAATTTTTTCACATTTTTCATATTGTATCACCTGTTGGGGACAGGCCAGTGAGTCTGCCATTAGACCTCTAGAATCATTATACAAGCAAGCTATAAAAATCCTTGCTAAAAAGCCATTCCGATATCACCATTGCAAGATCTTAGAGAAACATAATTTATTGAGTTTTGAAAATTGTAGACTCTTTTCAAACTTATGCTCTAGACTCTAGTGTATAAGATTCTACATGGCCTGGCCCCTGCTTGTTTATTGTTTTTTGTTTGCAATCGGCCTGTAACTTCAGTGAAATCTATCAGAAAAGCTTCCATTTTTGACTGTAACATACCCTTCTGTCGTTCAACCTTTAGACAATCTGCTTTTTCTTACAAAGCCACTACACAGTGGAATGCAATAGCGAATGACGAAAAGAGCTGCAATTCCATCAAGAGTTCTAAGTCAGAACTGAAAACCTTTCTGAAGACCACTCAAATCTGTACTCACTGAAGCTGATGTGGTGTTGATAAAATGTGTTTTTTGTATGTATGTGGGGGATGGGAGGTGGGTGAGTTTGTTTTTATTGTACCCTGCCAGGGGACTGCAGATGTAAAATAGCCTATGGCTAACTCTGGTACAATGCATCAAATGGCAACATTTATGTTTGAAATTGTACATGGTCCCTATTAAAATAAATAAATACATTTTAAAAATAATGATAATAATAATCAAACACACCTGACTTTAATTTTCAAGTGATCCTGAAGACAATAATTGGTTGCTTCAGGTGTGTTTGATTAGGGTTGGAGATGAACTGTGCAGGACAGTCGATCGGCAGGAGCAGGATTGGGCACCCCTGGTCTAGTTCATCTTATACCAGCCTACAGGCAGAAACTGAAATCAGCTAAACCTGTAGTAAGGACTGGAAAAAGATGGACTATTGAAGTAGAGCGGGATTTACAAGCCTGCTTGGACTGCACTGACATTCCTAAATCTCAATGACTGTTTCTCCCTATCAGATATTGTCTTGGGCAATATCTGTTTTCCTGTTCTTGCAAGTAATTAGCATAATATCCATATGATACCGTGTGCTAAACCTTTTGAGAGTTTAGTGAACCCTTTAAGAAAACAAGGTTCCTAGTGTAAATATGGTGCATTCTATACAAATCTACTTGGTATCAACATACTGGAAATCATTCACCCATCAAAAATATACCAAATAACATATACTTCCCATAATTTAGGTAGAAGTTCATAAGAATCTAGCTGTAATATAAAGGTTTTAACACACAGAACGTCTCAGGTTACGACTGTAACCCTAGTTCCCTGAGTAGGGAATGAGACGATGCGTCGATGACCCTTTGGGAACGCCCCTGCGTAATTGTGTCTGAAGCACTTATGTCAACTAGTCCAACGGCGAGAGTGAGCGTCATGGGCGGGTTACGTCACGACCAGGAAAGGATATAAGCACATCCGGATTAGACCCGCGCTAGCTTCAAAAAAGGCCGAAGCGAGTCGATCACAGGGATGTAGGAAGTATGGCAAAGGAACGCATCGTCTCGTTCCCTACTCAGGGAACTAGGGTTACAGTCGTAACCTGAGACATTCCCTTTCGAGGGAACTCGTGATGCGTCCATGACGCTTTGGGAACGAGAATGCCCAACACGCCATACAAACCAGAGCCTGTCTGTGTGAATACTGAGAGCACAACTAAGACAAGAGCACCTGTGAACCTGGGGTAGTGCCCAGGTCGAAGTTGTAAAACCCTACGAATGTGAGCGGAGAGGACCAGCCTGCCGCATACCACATCCTACAAGGATATCTACTTATATAATAAGGGTTCTAAGCCGCCATACTCCTGTCCTGGTCTAAAAACACCACAGAGAAAACAACTAAAGCCCCCCCCCCCACTCAGGGAAATACCACCAAAAGGGACATGGTGGGCACTAAGGCCGCCACGTACACCTTCAGTGTGGAAGGGGATAACCCTGCAGAAAAATGAACCAGCAGTAACTCCAGCACTGTACAAATCGGGCAGTCAGCTGGGCCCCACTGTCCGAGAATCGCAATATGAAATGAAAACCCTTTACTTAATACATGAAGCTTCCTTGTGGAGGGAGCTCTGGAGTGAAGTATGGTCTTCTCAACCTCAGGTGAGAGACCAAAGTCAATGAGTTGGGCCCCCTCAGAGGCCAAACCCACAGGTTCTAAATCTCTGGGCTAGGTAAAAGTTCACCCCATCCACTTGAGACCGAAGGTCCCTCCTGACTGGAATTTCCAAGGGAGAGCCAGCGATGAGAGACACCAGGTCCGAGAACCAGTAGGCTCAGCCAGTACGGTTCTACTTGTAGTAGAAATATTCCATACCGGCGGACCTTCTCCAGAACTCCTAGGAGCAGAGTAATCGGGGAAAGATATACAGACGTAGCCTCGGCCATGTCCATACCACAACGCCCAGACCCAAGGGAGCTGGGTGTGTGAGGGAGAACCAAAGTGCACCGTGCATCGTATTTTGAGACGCGAAGAGATCCACTTGTGCCTGGACATAAACCCCCCAAATGTGCTCTACCACCTCAGTGTGGAGCCTCCATTCCCCAGGCCTCAGCCCCTGCCTCAACAGGTTGTCTGCTCCTACATATTTATATAAGAGACCACCAATGTGTTGTCTGTGGCCTTCCATTACCGCTCCCCAGCCGGTCGCGATAGCAACTCGATGGCAAAGAGCTCCCAACACCGGAACCTGTGAAAGGAACCAGTATTTCCTCCATATAACCAAGGCGCAGAGACACCGCCGCGTGATCTTGATCGTACGAAGTGGGTTTCGCCTCGGGGATAACCCTCTGGTTCTGGGCCACCACTGCAAGGGTCTCATATACAGCAGGCCAAAGGGTATCACATTGGATGCTGCTGCCATGAGGACCAACAGTTTCTCGAACTGTTTAACCGTGCTTGAATGCTCATGTGGGATAGGAACCAGTAATACCTCCATATAACCAAGGCGCGGAGACACCGCCGTGTGATCTTGATCATACAAAGTGGGTTTCCCCTCAGGGAGAACCCTCTGGTCCTGAGTCACTACTGCAAAGGTCTCATGTACAGCAGGCCAAAGGGTATCACATTGGACGCTGCTGCCATGAGGCCTAACAGTCTGTCGAACTGTTTCAAAGTACGTGACTGGCTTAGCTTTAGCTCTTTCGTGGCTGTGAGGATAGTAGCTACACGAGCGGGCGATAGGACGCCTCGCATCATGACTGAATACCATACCACACCAAGGAAAGTGGTTCTCTGTAATGGAGAAAGCACACTATTCTTGGCATAGAGTCTCAACCCCAATTCTTCATGTGAGCGAGTACGACATCTCGATGCCGAACCGCTAACTGCTCTGATTCCGCCAGAATCAGCCAGTCGTCGATGTAGTTCAGAATGCATATGCCCTGCAGCCTGAGCGGGGCCAGAGCTGCATCTACGCACTTCGTGAACATGCGGGGTAATAGAGCTAGACCGAATGGAAGTACCCGATATTGGTATTCTTTGCCCCCGAAAGAAAACCTCAGGAACTTCCTGTGCTGAGGGAGGATGGAGACAAGGAAGTATGCGTCTTTTAGATCTATTTTGACAAACCAGTCCTCGGATGTGATTTGAGTCACAATCTGTTTGAATGTCAGCATTTGAACTTGAATTTCTTGACTACACGATTCAACTGAGATCTAATAAAAGACGCAACCCCCCATCCTTTTTCGAAACAATGAAGTAACGCCTGCAAAAACCTGATTCTCTGTCGGGTGAATACACCTGCTCTATTGCTTCCTCAGCTAACAGAGTCTTCACATCTTGCTCCATTAACAGAGCCTGCTCGGGATGCACTAACGTGAGGAACACCCTGTTGTAGCGTGGCTGATGAGAACCAAACTGGATTCTGTAGCCTTACTCTAAGTGCAGGACACACTGAGATATATTTGGCAGATTCTTCTATTCAGTCATATAATCTACTAAGGGTACGAGTCTCCCGAGACTGGCCTCTGGTGTAATTGAAACAATTACTTTGGTGACCTGAAGAATTCTGGCAGGAAACAACCGAACTGACTGTTTTTGAACCCCCCTCAGAGGGTGCAGGTTTGACACAGCGACACTGAGCCATGTGCTCGCTGGAGACCGCTACGCCCCCAGGCACCAAGGGTGGTGGGGTTGGCAGAACAGCCTCTTGAGGGCACCGAGGTGGGGTGGGCACCGTATACTGAGGTGTACACCGCTCCACACTGGTCTGGGCTGCACTCAGAGGTCTGACACCAGTGGCGTCAGGACCTTGTGGGAAATGCAGGTACCTCTGCACCCTGAAGCAGCAAACCGGCAGGGAACAACCCAACTAACTGCTTTACAACCCTCCTCGGAGGATCGTTTGTTGATGCTGACACCTCGGTACACTGAAACCTCGGCACACTGAAACGGCGAACCCGCAGGGAACAACCGAACTGGCAGCACTGCAACCCTCCTCAGAGAGTTGCCCCCCAGAGGGCACAGAGGAGACAGTGATTCTCGAACTCGTCTCTCCCCGGAGGGGGCCACCCTCAGAAGCCTGATAACCTCGGTGTCAGGACTTCTTCTTAGTCGAAGCCTTCTTCGAGATAACGACTGTCCTCAGATATGTCTTATCATAAGACGACTACGGCTGAGACTACTAAAGGAACCAGCCTCTCGAGACTGGTCTCTAGTAAAGCTTGAGAAGCCAATCCGGCGTCCTGAAATGGATGACCAGCAGAAAAAAAACAACGAACTGACCCTTCTTAAACCCCCCTTCTGCAAGTCAGACACTGAGACTAGAACTCGCTGGAGGGCACCGAGGGGAGATGGGCACCATATAACGAGGTGTTATCCATTTCCCCCTGGGAATTAACCATTTATTTTCTCAGAATTAAATGGCTCCTCAAAGATCAGATGAGTACATATTTCATTTTCTCAATATAATACAGCCAAATATCAACCAGACAAGTAAACACGGTCTGGATGAAATATCTGATTAGTATATTAATAAAGACATCTAACTCCAAAGATAAAAAGAGTAGGCCTACTTATTTAATTTTCTCAAAATTTAAATGCAGCCAAATATTAACCGGACAAATAAACACAGTCTGGATGAAAAAAGCTAAAGAGTATATTAATACAGATATTTAACTCCTCAAAGATTAGATGAGTACATATTTAATTTTCTCAAAAATTGACCAAATATCAACAAAACAAGTAGAGACGGTCTAATTGAAAGGCTGAATATAGTGTATTAATACAGACCTCATATTATAATCTCAAACAATAAAGAATACAAATTTAGTTTGCACACAATAATAAGAGAACGAGAGAAAGGGAAATTACCGTCTGCTCAGCTCCCTGCGCATATTATACATTGCGGATCATTATCTACACGTTGCCTTGGCAAACATAAGAAGAGCCACTTTATTATTGTAGATATGCAGACCCATTACCCACACGTAATGAAGCGAGCGCAGGGACGAACACACGACCCAAAGCTGTTTGCTCACCATACTCCTGTCTAAAATAGAAATATATATGCTTGTGGATAAACAACAATAAATAGACAAGAGACAGATTCACACAGAGCCCTTGCTGAAGGCACAGAAGATACTGCGGTTCTATTCCGGATGTGCTTTTATCCTTTCCTGGTTGTGACGTCACCCGCCCGTGATGCTCACTCTCACCATTGGAATAGTTGACATAAGTGCTTCAGACGCAATAACGCAGGGGCGTTCCCAAAGCGTCATCGACGCATCGCGAGTTCCCTCGAAAGGGAAAGAACTCCACAGGTATAAAACATACATGATTCATAAGATATATCTAAGGCAACTACTGGTGATTAATTCAGCTTATTGGTAGAAATTTTGAGACCGTCTTTTGTTAAAGAGAGTTAAATGGGACTGTCTTCACAAGTCTCTGTTTCCTGATATGGTTTTACGCATTAAGGTTACAAAGGTTTCTCTTGGCCATTTGGTCATAAAGGGGTTTTGAGTTTGTGGAAAAAGGAGCTTCTTTTTTATTGATTAGCTCTGTCATTACAAACCCTAGTTTGAGATAAGGTAAGCATGGGAGAGACGGTCAATTCAACAATTTAGGCACCATGGATTAATATTTATGACTATCTAATGGCTCGGTGGGGAATCTCTGATCAATGTGGTGGTGTGCTCATTTGATGGCCGTTGTTCGTGGATAATCCTTCAGTGTCTGCAGATTTTCTTACCCAGAACTCACAGTAAATGTTTTCTCTGCATCACCGATCCCAAAGGCAAATGTTTGACAGCTTGTTTGTATGGCATTCACGATTGATTTTACTGGATTTGATTTGCATTGTATATGGAAATACAATCCACTGGGTCTGTAAAACAGCGAACATGAGAGAAAACCTGATGATTATAGATACAAAGAATATCTATAATATAAATTTGACGACTGCTTCTCAAATCTCGGAGTTCAACGCGGGATTCGCGATACGCTTGCTCTAGAAAGATGGGTCAGTGACCTGTTTTTGGTCCAGCTTGCTCCTCAGAATCACAACCTGTAAGCATGAATAATTATTGTATATGTATATAATATGAATATAATTTCTGCCAGGTGTTCAAAATACTTAGTTTAGTGTTTTATACTGTATAAGTTTCCGGTTAACTCACGTTAATACTTCTGCTAATCAATTGTGGGCCACTATTACCTAAAACTGCATCTATTAATGCAGATTGTCTGTCGTTCTCACTATTTTGAGTAAAGATAAAGGATGGAGCAAGATTTGTTTTACCAATATTTATGTTACATCAGTCATTCGCGTTAGAGCTGGGCACATATGCAACGTTATTGATACAGTTCCCGCATATGCACCACAATAAACTAGAAATATATGGGTTTGTTGGTGAACATGCTCTTATTAATGCTGATGGTCAGGAATTACAGTTGTAACATCTCATAATGTACCTCAAACTGAGTAGCTTATCACTGAGAAACGTCCGATGGAGGTTCCGGTTGAATAACAACTCGTTCTTCCAATGTTTCATCATCGGACTCGCGCTCAGATATATGGTAAAACAAATGTTGTCGTTCATTACTGTCTTTAGTTTACAGTGTGTACAATCGGTGAACTGTAGGAAGCCTCCGGATGGAGCTGAAGGTTTTGTTTCCGACATACACTGTATACGGTAGACCACAGTTTTTCACAATTTTTGTGTTCAGGCTTTTATGAGTTGGCCTGAAATCATGGCTAGATGACACACTGGAGCCACTGAGCATGACCCCTCCCCTAACACTATAATAACTAGAGCACATTAGCATCAGTGGATTGCGAGTTTGAGCCGACTATCTCCCATCCCAGCCTTCATCCTCCCGTCCTGCCGGAATCTGGTGCATTCGTCAGATTCGTCCGCAGAGCGTGTCCACCAATGAGTGCAAGTTTCCCGCGAATGGCTGTGGTTTCGACAACGACAGCGAATACGCCTCCAGCGTTTGAAAACAGAGAATACTGCTTATTTTTTCAAAATTTTGATTACTTCTTTTATTTACTTTGTGTTTTTTTATCATTCAAATTTGGCTGGGTGGTTAATAACACATTTTACAACTAAAGTATACTTGCAATAGTTCGACTTTAGCACAATCAAATATACTTAAGTATAGCTTTAGTTGGACTTCAGCACTATTTCTAGATTATTAAAGTATACATTACAACATTAGTTGTTCCAATTAAGCAGACTTTAAGTATACCAATTTATACCAAACGTACAACTGCAGGGTATTTATATTAAGTATAAATATGTAAATGTATTTGTAGTATACTTATCATAAAATAAATGTATTTCAATACGTTTTAGTGTATTAAAAGTGTATTGTTTTTATTATTTCATTGGTTAAATGCAGCTGATTTGTTTGTTCTGACTGTAAAGGTGTGCTGTGATTGGTCACACCCTCACACTCTTGTCATTGGCTGTATGTCAGTTTAATTAAAAGAGAGTCAGTGTTATCATGCACAATTCTGGCCTCTACCTCAGCTAATCATTGACAAATAATGAAATCTCTTCACTGTATGAAGATGAAGACGACACTCACTGTGCTCCTAATCCTGGAGCTCTACGGACTCTCCTCCGGTCTCACTAAACAACATTTCTTTGTGAATGAGGATAAAAACTGGAATGATGCAAAAACTCACTGCAGAACTTTCTTTCATGACCTGTCCACCTTCACCAATGAGAGTGAGGAGCAGCTGTTTTTGGAAGATGCAGTTGGTCAAACTTCTCATGCCTGGGTTGGTCTCCACAAATATTTAGGATTCTGGAAGTGGGTTGGACATGAATATGCAACACAAATAACCTGGGATAGTTTGAATCTGCCAGGTTTGAATGAAAACTGTGCTTTTTTATACAAAAGTACTAAGAAGCTGCATGATGAAAACGTACTCGGTTACTAACGTAACCTCTGTTCTCTCTAGAGAGGTAACGAGTACTGCATAATATCTTACGCTGTGGGGAAAACCTCTTTTCCACGAGATATTGAAGCCAAATATTATCCTTAATTTTTAATCAATGTAAAACGCTTTGCGGCAGCATGCAGACATAGGCGTGAGAGCTCGCGCGCCTATTGGCTGCCCTGCGGCAGAAGCAGCAGCCTATCGAGAACGGCTCTGCGTGACATCATGACCAATGGGGGCACTTCGCGCCCACTTCGTCACGTCCCGCCAGAAAGGGCGTGGTCTTGCCCCATAAAGCCGGTCGTCAGGCTGATACAAACTGGTTTTCATCGGCGAAGCGCATTGTAAGCACGGCAAGATACGCAGTACTCGTTCCCTCTCTAGAGAGAACAGTGGTTACGTTAGTAACCGAGTACGTTCTCTTACGAGAGTATCTCTCGTACTGCGTAATATCTGACACTATGGGGAACACAGTGCAACACGCTGTGCGTACAGGGATCCAACACCAAAGTCCCAAGGGCAGAAACTCGGGGCGCATATAGTGCATAATCACCATAGACTCACAGAGAGTGAAGGAAGAGGGGCTAGAAGCGTCATTCCTTATAAAGTAGCATCCAGAGGAGCTAATCATATGAAAATTATACCACGCAGCCAGGGTGAAACCTTTCAGCCTAAACTGGGTGTCCATACGTGTGTCAACACTCGTGGAGCTGCTGTATCAGTCAGTGAGCGATACGCAGGCCAAACTCAGCATCTGGGCCGGCACAGCGGGGCAGATAGCACTGAATTCTAGGCCGCCAAAAATTTAGCTTGTAAGGCGGGGACCTCCAGGTTATAATATTTTATAAATGTAGACGGCGAGGCCCAGCCCGTGGCCGTACAGATATCTTGCAGGGTAATCCCGCTCGACCATGCCCACGAAGAGGCCACGCCTCTCGTGGAGTGCGCTCTGACACCCAAGGGGCATTGCAGGCCCTCAGAGGTGTAAGCCAGCGCTATGGCATCGACTATCCATCTGGATAGGCTCTGTTTTGATGCGGCAAGTCCCTTAGAACGTCCGCCAATCAAAACGAAAAGCTGCTCAGTCTGTCTACAACCAGACGAGCGGGACACATAAGCTCGTAGTGCCCTGACAGGGCAAAGGAGACTCGCGTCCCTCTCCTCATTGAAAACCGGAAGGGCGGACAGGGAAATCACCTGGGCCCTAAACCGTGTGTTGAGGGATTTACCCATGCCTAGGTTTGAGGGTGACCTTTGAGTCATTAGGCCCAAACTCCATACACGATGCGCTCACAGAGAGCGCTTGCAAGTCCCTTACGCGCTTCACTGAAGCGAGAGCCATAAGAAACACTGTTTTGAAAGACAGGTGCTTCATGTCTGACAAATGGATTTGCTCGAACGGGGCACCTTTCATGGCTTCCAGAACCGTGGAAAGGTCCCACATCGGGACTGAAGGGGGCCTGGGAGGGTTCAATCTCCAGGCTCCCCTGAGGAAACACACGACTAAGTCGTTCTTCCCCAGTGACTGGCCAGACACCGGTTTGGCAAACGTTGCTATAGCTGCCACGTATACTTTGAGCGTGGATGGGGTTCTGCCCTTATCCAGCAGCTCTTGTAGGAAGGAAAGTACTTCCGTAACCCCGCTGTCTACGGGTGAAAAGCCCTGAGCTTGACACCAAGCAGAGAACACAGACCATTTTGAGGAGTAGAGCCGTCTAGTAGACGGAGCCCTAGTCTGCGTGATCGTGTTTAACACTCCCTCCGGGAGGTTAGCGGGTACCTGTTGATGGCCCATGCATCCAGGGACCACAGATCTGGGCGAGGATGCCAAATCGAGCCCCCTGCCTGAGAGAGGAGGTCTCTCCTCAGTGGCACAGGCCACAGGGCAGTGCTGGCCAGCTGCATCAGGACTGGGAACCAGGTCTGGTTCGTCCAGAGCGGGGCCACAAGCAGCACTGGGCATCCGTTTTTCCTGATTCGTTCCAACAATTGAGGCAGGAGCGAGACGTGGGGAAAAGCATATAGGGGAACGCGGGGCCAAACGTGGGCCAGCGCGGCTTTGCTTTTCGAGAAAAGGTTCGGGCAATGAGCGTTTTCGTGGGACTCGAACAGGTCCACCTGCGCTCTGCCGAAAGTTTCCCACAGCAGTTGGATCGTCTGCGGGTGCAGCGACCATTCCCCTGCTGGGACATTGTTTCTGGACAGTCTGTCTGGTCCCACATTCAGGTGACCAGGCACATGCGATGCTCTCAGCGAGAGCAGGTTGTGCTGAGCCCAGACCAGAAGGCGTTCCGTCAACCTGTAAAGGTTTCGGGACCTGACGCCGCCCTGGCAATTAATGTATGCCACCACTGACATGTTGTCTGACCGGACCAGGACGTGGTGACCTTTTATCCGGGGACAGAAGCACCGTAACGCTTTGTCGACTGCTATCATTTCCAAGCAGTTTATATGAAGGAACTTTTCCCGTTCTGACCACAGGCCAGCGACCCTTGAGCAGCCAGCTGCCCTTGAGCACCGCTCCCCATCCCGAGGTGGAGGCGTCCGTAGACACCACCTGCACACTCGAGGAGGTCCCCAGACTCACACCTGACTGATACTAGTCGGTTGCTTTCCAAGGTTCCAGAGCTGAGACGCACTTCAGATCGACCCTGAGGCGAAACAGACCAGCGGGGTGGTACTCGCGCTTTCAACCACATCTGCAGCGGGCGCATGCGAAGCAGGCCTAGCTGGAGTACAGAGGCTGCCCAGCATTTTCTGAAACCTTTTGAGCGGGACTATAGAGCCGTGGCTCTTTCGCGACGCGCTGAATGTCTCGTCCCCGCTCCGGTGACAGGCGTGCTGTCATGGATAGCGAGTCCAGCACTGGCGACGCCGCCGGTGAAGCTGGCGGGCGAACCGGCGAGCTTTGGTGGGCAGGAGAGAGCTCGGGGGCGCGCTGAGCACGGCGCTTCTTGCGGCGCGGTACCACAGCTCGCAGAAGTGCAGGCTCTGAAAAGGATGCCAGGCGAGTCCTCAGAGTCACCATAGGCAGTAGCTCGCAATGATGGCATCCGCCTTCGGCGGCGAGGCCAGCGACTCCAGGCTCGAGGGCTCATCCCGCTGAAGGCTTACGTCGACGGCGCGGCTTCTCACTCCGGATCCAGCGATGCGTGAGCTTCGCTGAAGAGATGAAAATCAGTTTGTATCAGCCTGACGACCGGCTTTATAGGGCGAGACCACGCCCTTTCTGGCGGGACGTGACGAAGTGGGCGCGAAGTGCCCCCATTGGTCATGACGTCACGCAGAGCCGTTCTCGATAGGCTGCTGCTTCTGCCGCAGGGCAGCCAATAGGCGCGCAAGCTGTCTCGCCTATGTCTGCATGCTGCCGCAAAGCGTTTTACATTGATTAAAAATTAAGGATAATTTTTGGCTTCAATATCTCGTGGAAAAGAGGTTCCCTTTCGTTGTCACTCCGAGTTACGTCGGATGACGACGAATGGGGTTTCGCTTAGAAAGCCTATCAGCTTCGAGTATTACAAAACGAGCCAATGGCAAAGAAATGCCATGGGTCTGCGGAATTTGCATGACGTAACTCCGCCCCACCTCGTGGGTATAAAAGGAGGACGCTAGCAACATGCAGTTATGTTTTCGCTTCGGAGCCAAGAGCATCTCTTCACTCCACAAGCCATCTCTGAAATTGTCAGCTTTTTACAAACGAGTTCCTCTGGTGTTGGTGTTTGTGGGCGATTCCAGCAAGCGCGCTTCCTGCTGATCTGTGCAGTGGTTTTGCCAGAGAGTGCGTGTCTCCCCGGGCGCCTCGACATCAGAGTGTTTCTCTCTCTCACAAAAGAGCTTGCACGTGGCACGTCTTTTTAAAGATGCCTCGCCCGTGCACTTCTGGTTGCGGCAGATATGTGTCTGACTCTGATGGGCACGAGCGCTGCCTAGTGTGTTTGGGCATGGATCACGCTAGAGCAGCGCTCGTGGATGAGTCATGTTCTCTCTGTGGGAACATGACCATCGCGTCACTAAGGTTGAGACTCAATGAACTCGCAAGAGTGAGAGTCCCCTCATCCACACCCCGATCTAATGCTCCCCCGAGGAGTGCTACTTCGGCTGGTGGCCAGGGTGACCTGAGGGTAACGGTCTGGAACCAGGCGCCGACTATGTGTCCGCGACCCCAGCCCCCCTCTTCAGTGACGGTGCCCGCTAGTGAGCCTCCGATTCCCGCGGGTCTACCTTCGGGTGCCCCGCGGGTTTCGGTTGAAGCTACAGAGGAAGATGCCATGTCTGTAGCAGCATCACAAGGTGGGCTTGATTCTTCCGGAAGTGAAGATTCAGCGCAGCTGCCACCTTCCGGTGTGCATACGGCTGTGCCTGAGTCGGATCCGGAAATGACGGCCATGCTTTCCCCGGGCAGCCGCGAGCATTGGTTTAGAGTGGAGGCCTCCACCCTGTCCCGAGCGCTCGCGGCTGGACGATTGGTTTTTGGGTAAGGCTGCCGACCCCCGTGGTCCACGGCAAACCCCAATACCATTCTTCCCGGATGTGCATGATGAGATCTCGAAGTCCTGGAAGACCCCCCTGTCTTCCCGGGACCGCTCGCTGATCCCATCCGCCTTTCCTCCCCTCGATGAGGCGGCCGCCCGTGGGTACACTGGGCTTCCCCCGGTTGAACGCTCTGTTGCGATGCAACTGTGTCCTCAGAGTGCTTCTTCTCGGGGCGAGCCTAAGCATCCATCCAAGGCCTGTAGATTTTCGTCGTCCATGGCGGCGAAGTCTTACAGAGCGGCGGGACAGGCGGCTACCTCTCTGCATGCTATGGCCACTCTGAAGGTCTACCAGGCCCAGATGCTCAGAAACATGCACGGGGGCAGGACAGACCCAGGGCTCTTCAATGAGCTGCGTGCCGCAACCGACCTCGCTCTCCGGGCGACGAAGGTAGCCGCGCGCTCCCTGGGTTTGGTGATGTCCACCGCGGTGGTCCAGGAGAGACACCTGTGGCTGAACCTGGCTGACATGCGGGATTCCGAGCGGACTCGTCTGCTCGATGCGCCCCTGTCCCAGGCCGGCCTCTTCGGCGGCGCAGTTGAGGATTTTGCCGAACAGTTCTCAACTGCACAGAAACAGACTGAGGCTATCAAACATATTCTGCCCCGCCGACCCGCTGCTGCCTCGTCGTCGGTCGGGCAGACGCCTCAGCCTGTTTCCCGCCGAGGGCGCCCTCCTAAAGCTCCCGCCCCTCCCGCTAGGCCAAAGCAGCAGCCTGCACCCAGGCCGACGAGCGGGGGAAGCCGCAGGAAGGCGCCCCAGCCCTCTCCAGCCCCGCCCCCCGCCAAGCGCCGGGCCAAGCGGCGCTCCTGAGACGGGCTGCTCAGGGATGACGTTTGTTTCCCAGGAGATGGTAGCAGGGCCACTCCTTCCCCCGCTGGAGGGCCGGGGGAGAATCTTTTGTTCTCCACTCCCCGCTGCTCACCCACGGGTGGGCAGCACCCTAATGTGGTTAAAGACAGAAACAAACCTCTCACCCCTGAGCATACAGAGTTCTCGGACGACACAGAGCGCCGCCCACCAGCCGTGCTCTCCTCGTCCCCCTCTGTCCCAGAGTCGGTTGACACGGCGTGCCGCCCACGGGCCGTTTCGTCCCTGTCCCACTCTGTCGCCAGACCCCTGGCAGAGCAGGCCCCCGTGGAACGCTGGTCCTTCCCTGGCCTCCTCTGTCAGGGCGCGGAGCTTAACTGCGCCCCCACACCGGATCGCTATGCCGTCCACGTCCGGGCCAGTTACTCCGCTTCGCTGCCCCTCCGGGGGGACGCCGGTGGTCCGCATGACCCCGCTGGTGCAGTTCCTAGAAGCCTGGCTAGAGCTTCCCCAACTGTCCCCATCCAGTTCGGCTATGCGATTCAGTTCGCACGGTCTCCTCCCCGATACAGGGGAGTCCGCTCCACTTTGGTCGGTGGCAACGCCCCGGTCATGCAAGCAGAGATTGCCACTCTGCTGGCGAAGGGTGCAATCGAGACTGTCCCTCCAGCCGAGATGAGGTCCGGCTTCTACAGCCCTTACTTCATTGTCCCCAAGAAAACCGGTGGGTTACGACCAATCCTGGACCTGCGAGTATTGAATCGCTCCCTTTACAGGATGCCGTTCAAAATGCTCACCGCCAAACGCATTTTCGAGTGTGTGCGGCCCCAGGATTGGTTTGCAGCGATCGACCTGAAGGACGCCTACTTTCATGTCTCCTTTCTCCCTCGTCACAGACCGTTCCTCCGGTTTGCTTTCGAGGGACAGGCATATCAGTACGCGGTTCTCCCGTTTGGGCTAGCCCTGTCTCCTCGCGTCTTCACGAAGGTCGTCGAGGCAGCCCTTGTTCCCCTTCGGGTTCACGGGGTTCGCATCCTGAACTGAACTGGCTGATTATAGCTCACTCTCGAGACCAGGTTTGCGAACACAGGGACCTTGTGCTCCGGCACCTAGCCCGTCTGGGCCTTCGGGTCAACTGGGAGAAGAGCAAACTTTGCCCCGTGCAGAGGATCTCTTTTCTCGGTATGGACATCGACTCGGTCGCCATGTCCGCGCAGCTTACGAGCGAGCACGCGCAGTCACTGCTGACTTGTCTGAGACAAATACAGGGCAAGAAAGCGGTTCCACTGAAACTTTTTCAGAGGCTCCTGGGGCATATGGCATCTGCAGCCGCGGTCACGCCGCTCGGATTGCTTCATATGAGACCGCTTCAGCTTTGGCTTCGCGACCGAGTCCCGAGGTGGGCATGGCAACAAGGCAAGCTCCGAGTTCCAGTGACTTCGAGCTGCCGTCAGACCTTCACCCCGTGGTTGAACCTCAGTTTTCTCAGGGCTGGTGTCCCCCTGAGACGAGTGTCGAGGCATGTTGTTGTCTCAACGGATGCCTCCACCACGGGCTGGGGCGCCATGTGCAATGGTCATGCTGCCGCGGGCTCCTGGACAGGACCCCAGCGCCTATGGCATGTCAATTGCCTCGAGTTGCTGGCAGTACGCCTTGCTCTGCACCGCTTCCGAGCGCTGCTCATGGGTCAACACGTACTAGTCCGATCAGACAATACCGCCACAGTAGCGTACATCAACCATCAAGGTGGTCTACGCTCCCGCCGTATGTCGCAACTCGCTCGCCACCTCCTCCTATGGAGTCAGAAGCATCTGAGGTCCCTTCGTGCTATTTACATTCCCGGAGCCCTGAACCGTGCTGCCGACGAGCTGTCACGGCTTCAGCCCCTCCCTGGAGAATGGCGACTCCATCCCCAGTCGGTCCAGCTGATTTGGGACCAGTTTGGCGACGCACAGATAGATCTGTTTGCCTCCCGCGACTCATCCCATTGCGCCCAGTTTTATTCTCTGACCGAGGGCACGCTCGGCACGGATGCACTGGCGCACAGCTGGCCGCGGGGGCCGCAAGTATGCGTTTCCCCCAGTGAGCCTTCTTGCGCAGCTCCTGCGCAAGGTCAGGGAGGACGAGGAGCAAGTCCTTCTGGTTGCGCCGTACTGGCCCACCCGGACTTGGTTCTCCGAACTAGTGCTCCTCGCGACAGCACCTCCTTGGCCAATTCCTCTGAGGAAGGACCTCCTTTCTCAGGGACGGGGCACTCTATGGCACCCTCGTCCCGATCTCTGGAACCTCCACGTGTGGCTCCTCGACGGGACGAGACAGGTTTGAGTACCCTACCACCTGCGGTGGTGGCTACCATCACTTCCGCTAGAGTGTCGTCCACGAGACATGCCTACGCGTTGAAGTGGAACCTATTCGTCATTTGGTGCTCTTCTCGCCGAGAAGACCCCCGGAGTTGTTCGATCAGTTTCGTGCTTTCCTTCCTTCAAGATGGGTTGGAGCGAAGGCTGTCTCCCTCCACCCTCAAAGTTTATGTTGCCGCTATTGCCGCTCACCACGACTTAGTGGAAGGTAAGTCCATAGGGAAGCACGACCTGATCGTCAGGTTCCTGAGGGGGGCGAGGAGACTGAATCCTCCTCGCTCTCCTCTCGTTCCCTCTTGGGACCTCTCAGTGGTCTTAAGTGCCCTGCGGAGTGCTCCCTTTGAGCCTTTGCAATCAGTGGAGCTTAAGTTCCTGTCAATGAAGACAGCGCTCCTGATTGCATTGGCTTCTCTCAAGAGGGTCGGGGACCTGCACGCATTCTCCGTTGACGAAGCGTGCCTAGAGTTCGGGCCGGCCGGTTCTCACGTGATCCTGAGACCCCGGCCTGGATATGTGCCCAAGGTTCCTACCACTCCCTTCCGGGACCAGGTGGTGAACCTGCAAGCGCTGCCCTCGGAGGAGGCAGACCCAGCCTTGGCACTGCTCTGTCCAGTACGCGCTCTCCGCGCTTACGTAGACAGGACGCAGTGTTTCAGGACCTCAGACCAGCTCTTTGTCTGTTATGGTGGGAAGCTGAAGGGAAAGGTTCTCTCAAAGCAGAGGTTGTCTCACTGGATCGTGGACACCATTGCTTTGGCTTACCAGCAGCAAGGCCGACCGTGCCCCCTTGGTGTGACCGCCCACTCCACCCGGAGTGTGGCATCCTCCTGGGCGCTGGCGGATGGCGCCTCGCTAGCAGACATCTGCAGAGCTGCAGGCTGGGCGACACCTAACACATTCGCAAGATTCTATAATCTCCGAGTGGAGCCAGTGTCCTCTCGTGTTCTCGCTTCAAACAGCTAGTTCCGGACCCGCTCAGGTGTCTTCGCTTGCTCGCCATTCCACTCCGCGGACTGGATACGTGCGATATTCTGCTCAGGTGAGCTTCTCCGAAAGCCCTGAGTTCCTCCAGCACCCCTGATGCTAGCGCCAGTGTCTATTGCCTGGGCGTCGGCTAGGTGCCTCCGTGTGCATGGTCCCTCCCATGAGCTACCCCCACACGTGTATTTCCACTGTAAGCCTCTTTTGAGCATGTGTCTTTCCCTCGGCAAGCCACCTTGCCACCCCTGAGGTTGAAATATTCCACCTGCGGCTGGACACCTCAGAGTTTCTCCATATGTTACTTTCAGGTCATATGTGTATTTTCAAATGCCCCCCCCCCCCCCCACTGGGTTGGTGATATTTGCATATTTCCCCTTAAAAGCTTGGGATATGCTTCCCAGTGTACCTTGGTATTCCTGTGTTTAATAGGAGTCCTTCGTCCTAATATCTCGAGGGCTCAGATTTTCGCAGGGCGCTGGAAGACAGCTGTGAAGGTGGCGTGATTTTTACTGGTAACCCCATTCGTCGTCATCCGACGTAACTCGGAGTGACAACGAAAGGGAACGTCTTGGTTACGTATGTAACCCTCGTTCCCTGAGTAGGGAACGGAGACGTTACGTCTTCCTGCCACTTCCGCTGTTTCGCGGGGATCGCCTAGTTCAGTCTTGGCTCCTCAGCGAGAAAACATAACTGCATGTTGCTAGCGTCCTCCTTTTATACCCACGAGGTGGGGCGGAGTTACGTCATGCAAATTCCGCAGACCCATGGCATTTCTTTGCCATTGGCTCGTTTTGTAATACTCGAAGTTGATAGGCTTTCTAAGCGAAACCCCATTCGTCGTCATCCGAGGTAACGTCTCCGTTCCCTACTCAGGGAACGAGGGTTACATACGTAACCGAGACGTTTTCCCCATAGCGTAAGATATTACGCAGTACGAGAGATACTCTCGTAAGAGAACTGCAATGCCATACTCAATTTCTTCTGTATGACAACTTTTGTTCTGGTGCAGCAGGAAGAGAGCTGGGAAGGAGTTCTGGAATACTGCAGAAAACATTATAATGATCTGGCAAGTCTGAGCTCAATGAACAGGATGAATTCTGCTTTAGGGGAAATCACACAGGCTAAAACTGAATATGTGTGGACTGCAGGAGAGTGGTTTTGGGTCAGTGGAGATGATCTTGACTTTACAGCCTGGTCTCAGACGGGACCGCCCTAGTGTCCTGCCAGAAACCTTTGCTGTGGAGCCCTGGACAAGCAAACAGAGGACTGGACACACAGAGACTGTGAGGAGAAGCTCAGCTTCTTTTGTCAGTAAGTGGTGCGTCACACAGATATTTTATGAGCACAGATTACAACTATAATAGATTTGGTAGGATTCAAATATTTGGGCCATCTTTTAACAGCAGCCCCTCACTTGTTATCGCAACTGTTGAACATTTTCATTAATAACTCTATTGCTTACTGTTTATTGCTGTCTTGTATGTAAAGCATCTTTTTCCCTTTTTTAATATGAAAAACTGGATCACTAGCAGAAGGGATTGGTTCAACAACAATTCTTCTCCTCACTCAAAGCATTCAACAATCACTCGACAGCTCCACACCACTCAGTTTTGCATTTCCTGCTCACACTTATTGGAAAGAAGAAAGTGTCCCGCTCTGGCTTCACTGCATAAAGCAGTGCGTGCCACTATAAAGTTCCTAGTCTGAAACAATCCAGAAAATTGTTTCAATGAAAGTACTAGTTTATGTTTAATTTTGGTGTCTTTTATGCATATCTTATAAGTACAAAAATGATTCATGTTCTTTTGTTCTATAACTTTACAGTACATTTAAAGGTTTTTTTTTTAATATAGAATCAAACATATTAGTAGTAGTTGTGTTTAGAGGAGCTGCACTGAGTGTGACATATTTTACTTCTTTACTTCTGAAATTGTTAAATTGATCATGTAAAATTAACTTCCCGATTAATAGATAAATAGCTTTCCGATGCATGAACTATTAAATCACAAAGTAAATACATCTTAGTGCTTAATAACACATTGTTTATTAGTATTATTATTAATTTAGAATTATATGTAATTATGCATTATAATCTTTTTTTATGTTTTTAGGGCATATCTATTCACTGTATACTTTGCATTTCAGGTTGTAATGAGCTGTAATTACATTTTCAAGAGCTGTAATGCCATTTCTAGAATAATTTCTCTTTCTGGAAAAAAAGTGTCTCTTGTGAAAATACATTAGGAAATATCTGATGCTAAATGCCATAACTGACCAATTTAAATCGAGTACTTAAGAAGCAAGTAACCTTAGAGACTTAAGTTAACTTGGATGAATTTCCTAGACCGTTTTCTAATCACCATCAGAATAGAAGAATCCATATAGTCAATTAATGTATATTGATAGATGTACTGACATGAGGATGATTCAATTATTTTGATTTGGGCAAACTAATGTATCCCTTTAAGTGTTTTACTTCATTTAATATGTAAAGTTTGAGTTATATTGAATAGGCCATATTTATTTTACATTTAATTATAGCACAACCCTTAAATTGTCCATGAAAGGGCTGCCTGGATCACAAAATTATTTTGTGTATACCATTTCATAACTCCGTATGTCATTTCGTTAAATAAATAGGCTATTTTGATCAAGAAAACCATGCATTTGTGTCATCTGTGGAGGACATTTTGTTTTTAATATAACTAAATATGACTAAATTAAGCTGACACACAAGCACATGGCTTTTATTGAGATTTGTTTTAGGTTTGGCCACAGCAATGTCTTTTTTCTTGATCTTTAAATGTGTCAAACATCACAATTCAGCACATTTCATGAAAAGACAAACATTAGGTGTACTGGTTAAATGCAGACAATGCAAATTCATTTATTTTATAGAGTATGTTGCAATATAAAACCATATGGAACATTTATACACAGACTATATACTAGTAAAAATTAGAGAAAGAAAATTAACTTAAAACATAAAAAAAATTCTTCATTTTCATAAACTGGGTTCCGATGTCCTCTTAAAGAACATTACATAAAATATGAATAATATTAATCATTGTGGTATTTTTCCTATGCACAAGACACTGCACACAACAACATTGCAAACCATTTTATCTGCTGGGTAAAGGTGTAGCTGAATTATATTTCAGCAGTCTCTCTGTTCTCCTCCAGCAGGAGACGGAGCTGCACAAGACTTCAATTTCAACTTCAATGTCTCTTTGTGCTGCGTTATGTCACACTCTCACTTAGTTTGGACTTTGTTTTCAGTTTGCACCATTTCCACTGTTGAGTTAGTTGTCATGGTTTCTGATTAGCTGTCATTTAGTTCAGGGGGGGATGGGAAGTGGGTAAGTGGTTAGAGTCTCTAGATCGAGTTCACAGTAGGTGGCGGTAATGCACGAAATTGGTGCGAACCGCCAAAAAAACGGGAAGAAAAAAAGAAGAAGGTGTGTGTTGTTAATTATCCGCATTTGCATACTTAAAAGTGCTATATGTAACTTTTTTCACTCTACTAAAGCTAAAAATAACATATGTTTGCAGATATTGAGGAAACATGCTAAGTTTACATACTCGTTTCTCTGAAAAACACTTCTACAGCCAGTTATTTTACTTTGAAATGTGCATTTCCAGGCTGGAATGTTTGTTTTTGTTTTGGTCTGTGAAATTGAACATTGCCAATTTTCCAGTTTTCATTGTCATTTGCGCCCGTTCCTGTTGCGTGTGCTCAAACTGGCAACCCGTGTGAGCGTCGAGTCTGAGGAGCAGGAGGCGGGAGAAACGTCTCAGGTTACGTATGTAACCATGGTTCCCTGAGAGGGAACGCGACGTGGTGGGAACGCTCCTGCATGATTGCGTCGTGAAGCACGTGTATAATCAGTCCAATGGAGAGACGAGATGTCATAGGAAGGTGACGTCATCAACCAGGAAACTATAAAGCACACCTGAAAAAAGACTGTGCTAGCTTCTGAAAAGCCGAAGCAAGTTGATCACAGGCATGCAGAGAGTATGACAGGACGACGCAGTGTCTCGTTCCCTCTCAGGGAACCAGGGTTACATACGTGACCAGAGACATTCCCTTTCAAGGGAACTCAAGCTGCGTCGAGACGTGGTGGGAACACTATACCCATGCAAATAGCAAATGCCTGTTCTGTGTGAAGTCATTGTGCACACAAAGAAGCAAGCACCCTAGACCCGGGAGTGGAGCCTAGATCCAAGTCATAAAATCTAACAAATGTATGCTGTAAGGAACCAGCCTGCCGCATCACAGATGTCATGGAGGGAAACCCCCGATAATAAAGCCTTTGAGGCAGCCATACTCCTAATATCTTGGTCAGACGCCCCACAGTGCTGCGAAGGAAACGTACTACAGGGTGTCTCCCCAAGGATACACCACTTAAAGGGACGTGGTAAGCAGCTGAGGCCGCCATGTATACCTATAGTGTGGAGGGGAATAGACCTGCGTAGAAACACTCCTGCAGGAATTCCAGCACTTCAAAGACAGGGCAGATAACTGGGTCCAGCTGGTGCTCTCCGCAACAGGAAGTGAACAATATCCACTTTAAGGTGTAGAGTTTCCTCGTGGAGGGAGCTCTGGAGTAGAGGATGGTCTCAACAGCCTCAGTTGAGAGACCTGAACTTATGAGCTGAGAGAAAAAGTACCCCCCGAGTGGAATCTCCAAAAGAGAGCCGTCGAGGAGAGACTCTAGGTCCAAGAACCGTACTCTGGCCTGCCAAAACGGGGCTATTAACAGAAGACAGACCCCGTTCCGGCTAACTCTCTACAGAACTCCCTGGATTATGTAAGAGACCACCGGTGTGTTGTTCGTTGCGGACAAGCACATGGTGACCTCTCAGGTCTGGCAGGAAGTGCTTGAGAGCTCAAAACACCGCCATCATTTCTAGCCGATTTAAATGCCAAGAAAGTAGATGGTCCTGCCAAAGAACTCTCGCCAAGCGACCACTCATGATCGCCCCCGTCCCCAACCTGTGAGGGAAGCATCCGTCGATAGCGTACGCGTCGATAAGAAGCCCCCAACACTGGGCCTTGGGTGAGGAACCAAGCTTTCTTCCACATTACTAAGGCACGTAGGCATCGCCGCGTGACCTTGATCATGTGAAACAGATTTCCCCTGGGAGAAAACCCCTTGGTTTTGTGCCACCATTGTAGGGGCCTCATGTACAGGAGGCCAAAAGTTATTACGTTGGACGCAGCTGCCATAAGATCCAACAGTCAGTGACTGGCCTAGTTTTACCTGAAGGGAAGGACCTGATATTGGTAAGCGAACCTCAGGGGCTTCCTGTGATGAGGACGGATGGTTACATGGAAGGACGCGTCCTTAAATCTATCGTGACAAACCAGTCCTTGGACTGAATCTGTGACACAATCTGTTTGAATGTAAACCTCCAACCTTCTTTGGAACAATGAAGTAACGGCTGTAAACCCTTTCTATAGCCTCCTTTTGCAGAAGAGTCTGTACTTCGTGCTCCATAACCAGAGCCTGCTCAGGGTCCACCCCGTAGAGAGGACCCCTAGAAATCTGGGCGGAAGAACCAAACTGAAATCTGAAACCATTTCTATAGTGAGCAGGACCCAACGAGATATATTTGGCAGTAGCTTACACGCTGCCAGAAAATCTACTAAGGGGACCAGTCTCTCTAGACTGGCCTCTGGTATTGGTCGAACAGCCACTTCGGTGTCCTGTAACAGCGAACCAGCAGGGAACAACCGAACTGACTACTTTACGACCCTCCTCTGAGGATCGTTTGGGAACGCTGACACCTTGGTGCCCTGAAACAGCGAACTGGCAGAGAACAACCAAAATGGCAGTGCTGCGACCCTCCTAAGGAGTCGCCCCCCAGGGGGTGCCGAGGAGACACGGATTCTCGAACCCATCTCTCCCCGGAGGGGGCCATCCTCAGAAGCCTGATAGCCTCAGTGTCAGGACTTCTTCTTAGTCGAAGCTTTCTTCGAGATAACGACTGTCCTCACATATGTCTTATCTCAAGACTACTACAGCTGAGACTACTAAAGGAACCAGCCTCTCGAGACTGGTCTCTAGTATAGCTTGAGAAGCCACTCCTGCGTCCTGAAACGGATGACTGGCAGGAAATAACCAAACTGACCCCTCTTAAACCCCCCTTCTGCGAGTCAGTCACTTAGACTAGAACTCGATGGAGGGCACCGAAGGGAGATGGGCACCATATAATGAGGTGTTATCCATTTCCCCCCGGGAATTAACCATTCATTTCCTCAGAATTAAATGACTCCTCAAAGATCATATGAATACATATTTAATTTTCTCAATTAAATACAGCCAAATATCAACCAGACAAGTAGAAACAGTCTAGTTGAAAGACTGAATATAGTGTATTAATATAGCCGTAATCTACACGCTACCTCGGCAAACGCGATATCCGAGCCAAATCTTTATTGACTTTCTTCCCTCGAGAAGAAAGCCAACAAGAGCAGAGCTAAAACTCTCGAAAGTGAATATGTTACACATCGAGAATTTATGAATGAACACTGTCAACCCCAATTTACTAGAGCTGACCGTGCATGCTCCACTCTCAAACAAACAACACATGAATCACTCGTAATGAAGCGAGCGCAGGGACGAACACATGATCCAAAGCTGTTTGCTCTCCATACTCCTGTCTAATATATATATATATATATATATATATATATGCTTGTGGACAAACAACAATAAATAGACAGAGACAGATTCACACAGAGCGCTTTCTGAAGGCACAGAAGCTAGCGCGGTCTGTTTTCAGGTGTGCTTTATAGTTCTACCAGAAAGACTCAGGAGATAAAATGATGTAACAAAGCATTTATTGGCAACCCAGCAAGCAATTATTTATAAAGTTCATTGGCGTAGGCCCCGTCCATAGTTCGTAATCCGAGGGTAGCGGATCAGCATCTCCTGCCTGAAGACGAAGGCAGGGGCGCAGCCGACCCCCTGGGAAGTATAGACAGAACCATCCTGGTGGTGGTAGGGAGGGTGGAGGTTGTTGTCACGTCGGCATCTGAGATCTCAAACATGTGTAAGTACCAATCTTTTATACGGTAAGAATAAGGACGTGATTGGATAGATGTGAAGGTATTTAAGTGACGCAGTAATTAAGTCTTCCTGGCAGAACTTATGCTAAAGCTTTCATTTTCCTGTAGGGATGGTAAGATTCACCAATTCGCATCGGTGCATCGGCATAAAAACTAACGATGCGATGCATCGATTTAATTAAGTGTGCATCGGATACAAGTTGTCATTTGTATCGCGATGCATCGTTTCTAACATATCTGCATCGATAAAAAAATTATTTATTCAGATAATTATTAGTATATGCCCTATACTTTTACTATTTAGAAAGTGACCAATCATTTGTGACCGATATTTTAGTATGTAACTGCTGCGTTCACACCGAACGAGGATAGAGTGTCTGTAGCGGGTGATTTCCAAGTCAATTTAAAGACGCGTTGACGCAGGTCTGGAGGTCCTGCGGCACGACAGATGCGATTTCGCCTCATTCGCGCCTAGATTGATTTCTCCTTTCTGAACTGTTGCTCAAGAGCGTTCTCTCATCAACACTGCTACAGCTACTTCGTGAATATGACGTATCACAACACTACGGAGTGCGAGGCGTGTCCTGAGAGTCACCTACCTTTAGGACATTTAAGTTAATCTGGTTCACCAGCCTGTGACTGCCAATAATAGTCATTTGAATACAGTTATGAAAGACCTGTTTGTGAAAGTTTATTTTTATTTTTATTTCTGTTTATGTTAAAACAGCACCTGCTTTCTGGTCACGGCTGGCAAGTTACGGAACATTTCTTTATTATTTATCCCTGAGCATCCTTAGATTGTTTCACTGTTAAAAGTGTAACTGGAGAAAGGACAGGAAAAGAATGTCTGTTTTTATTTAATCTTTTGGATTTGTGAAAACCAAATCTTTCGTTGTGAAAGAGCCATGCGTTAAAAGTCAGATGGCACTTAAGATACTTTATGATTTGCTGTATGTCTGAACAAAAGAAATAAAAGTTAACTATCTCTACCATATTGAATTGCATAGCATCATATTTTTCTCCATTGCATCGTATTACATTGAACACATTGCGTTGAATCGAATCGAAATCAGATCGCACCACATCGTAATAGTAGTGAATCGTATTCCATCGCATCGGTAGCTGCTTATATGTATCTTTTAATGTATCGTATCGTTGGCTATGCATTGCGATGCGTATCGCATCGGCCTCAGTTATGGAGATTCACATCCCTAGTTTCCTGGTTGATGACGTCACCCGCCTATGATGTCTCGTCTCTCCATTGGACTGATTATACACGTGCTTCACGACGCAATCACGCACGGGCGTTCCCACCGCGTCTCGACGCAGCTTGAGTTCCCTCGAGATCGGTCTGTACTTGATCTTTTGTGAAGCAAGTAAGCCCGAACCAAAGCTGTTCGGACCAATCAAATTGTCATTGTCTTTATATGATGATGGACAGATGATCAACAGTAACGTAATCATCCACATCACCAAAGAGCACTTGGGTTGAATTGGGTTGAACAAAGAATGGCTGTCGCTGGAGAATTTGAATGTGTAGATTCAGCCTCTGTTATAGAAGATGTAGACAGATCTCTCCCCCGATCTTTTAAGACACCGGTATTACCCACCAAGCCCCTCAGAAATACATCTGCTTTGGTGGGTAAAGCATATTCGGCTGCAGGTCAGGCTGCGTCATGTCTGCATACAATGTCAATCTTGCAGGCATTCCAGGCTGACCTGCTAAGGGACGTGAGTGAGAGTGAGGAAGTCAGTACTGACGTAGTTCGAGAACTGCGTGAGGCTGCTGATTTATCCCTGCGCGCCACCAGAGAAACGGCCAAGCTAGTGGGTCGATCTATGGCAGCTCTGGTGGCCGCAGAAAGACATCTTTGGTTAAATCAAACAAATATGAAATAGAAAGAAAAAACTTTTCTTTTAGATGCTCCTCCCTCTCCTTCGGGATTATTTGGCGAAGCTGTTAATTCTGTTATGGACAAATTCCAGGAAGAGAAAAAACAAGCTGCAGCTTTCAAAAAATTTCTTCTGTTAAAAATTCACGTCTCTGGGGCTGTTGGGCGGGAGCAGCCCCGGCCGTTTACAAGCTCATCCCATAGGGCGCAGCAGAAGCAGAGTGTCGCGTCTCGTGCTCCCCCTGCTGGACAGTGGGCTCAGGTGCGGCACCCTCAGCCGAAGTCTTCTAGCAATAGACCTGATCTGAGGACAGTGTTATTGTCTAAGAAGGCTTCGGCTAAAAAGAAGTCCTGACGCCGAGGTGTTCAGGATGCTGAGGGTGGTCCCCACCGAGGCGGAAAGGAGTTCACCTCTCTTTACGGTGCCCATTCTTCCTCGGTGCCCTCAGGGGGCCGTTCTGCCAACCCCGCCTTTATGCCGGGGCGTAGACGGTCCCAGCGAGCGCTTTCCCGAGGGACGCTCGCTCCCTCTGAGGAGGGTCTCAGAGCAGTCAAACCAGTCGTTCCCTGCCGGTGCGCCGTTACAGGGCGCTGTGTTTGCTGCTCAAGTTACACCAGAGGCCAGTCTCGAGAGACTGGTACCCTTAGTAGATTTTCTGGCAGAGTGGAAAAGCCTTCCAAGAATATCTCATTGGGTCCTGCAGACAGTAGAAAAGGGTTATGCTATCCAGTTCAGGTGTCGTCCACCGAAATTCAGAGGGGTTCTGCACACAGTGGTGGGCCCCGAGCAGGCTCTGGTAATGGAACAAGAGGTGAAAACGCTCCTTCAAAAGGAGGCTATAGAACGGGTTCCTCCTCCCAGTTTGGAGTCAGGTTATTACAGCTGATATTTCATCGTTCCGAAGAAGGATGGGGGGTTGCGTCCAATTTTAGACCTGCACCTTTTGAATCGCTTGGTAGGGAAGCTAAAATTCAAGATGCTCACTATCAAGCAGATCGTGTCTCAAATCAGATCCGAGGACTGGTTTGTCAAGATAGATCTAAAGGATGCGTACTTCCACATTTCCATCCTTCCTCAACACAGGAAGTTCCTGAAGTTCCTGAGGCGTACCAATACAGGGTTCTTCCGTTTGGCCTAGCCTTATCTCCCCGCACTTTCACGAAATGCATGGATGCGGCACTAGTGTCTCTGAGGCTTCATGGCATTCGTATTCTCAATTATATCGACAATTGGTTGATTTTAGCTCAGACGGAGCAAATGGCGGTTTGGCATCAAGATGTCGTCCTTGCTCATATCAGAAAGTTACAGGAACTCCATAGAATTACATGATTTTCCATAGGGTGTCACGGTGTACACTGTCAAAGGCTTTCTTAAAGTCTATATAGTTGATGTACTGAGGGGTGTTCCACTCAATGCACTGCTTGATGGTGTTTCTCAAAGTAAGGATCTGGTCTGTGGACCCTCTTCCAGTTCTGAATCCTGCTTGTTTTTTTTTTCGGAGTTTAAAGTCAATTAATATAAAAGAACTCTACAGAAGACTTTTGATTGGACCGAGGGCAATGTGATACCATGCCAATTGTCATATCTCTGGAGATCACCATTCTAGGGGATTTTCACAATAAGGCCTTTGTTCCAGTCATCTGGGATGGTCTCTTGCTCCCAGATAATTCTAAAGATGTCTGTGAGAACTTGCAATTGGTGTCAAGGTCGGCCTTAAGCACTTCAGCATGGATGGAATCAATTCTTGCAACTTTTCCATTTTTCAAGGCTTTGATGGAGAGCCTAACCTCTTCCTCAATTAGGGGACCAATATCGGTATCGAGAATGTCATCTGTTACGAGGGGTTTGCAAAGTCATCTGGCTCTAGGTAGTTGAGTATATCATGGAAGTATTGCTTTTTCTGGGTCAGTGGTGAGGATGGACTGGTTTATAATTTTACCAGTAAGTTGCTTGGTGATCTTGTACACAATACTCACTGTAACTCTTACAGATGCACGCTCAGCTTCTCCTGCTAGTTCCTCTACAAAGGCCCTCTTGTCATTTCTGACACTTCTCTAGACCTCTTTATCTTTGGCCTTGTATGCTTCCTGGGTCCTTTCTAGAAGTCTTGGTGACTTTGTGGCCAGCATTGTGGCTTTCAATGCTTTACGTTCATCTATCTTCAGCCAGGTTCTAGGTGTTATCAACTGTGACCTTTTTATAGGACCCTCTTGATTTAATTTTGGCGTTAGTGCTTGGATCTCTGTCCTCTTTTGCTAGAGCAGCAAGTCAGTTTCTTAACTCTTTGATAGCTTTTGGGTATACTAGAAAGAGGGCATATCAATATCTATATGTATACCCCTTTCAAGGGAACTTGCGCTGAGTCGAAGACGCTTTGGGAATGCCTCTGCATGATTGCGTTGTAAAGCACATGTCACCTCATTCCAGTGGCGTGACGGAACATCATAGGCAGTGAAATAAACTATAAAGCACACACAGACCAAACAGCGCTAGCTTCTGTGTCTTCAGTAAGTGTTGTATGTTGAAATCGATTGTACCTTTGGTGTTTGTCTGTCTTAGCATAGTTTGACTCTTGTTAAACAGGAGTATATCACCAAGTGTAAAGTGGCAGACAAGAAAATAAGAAGTATGGAGAGCAAACAACAGTTTAAAAAGTGTACTCCGCCCTGCCCTCGCTACATCATGGGCAGGGATACACACGAGTTATGTGTTGTTTGTCTGGGAGTGGAGCACGCTCAATCATCCCTCGAGGGGGCTGAATGTGAGCGGCTACTGTTAAGAACGCTCCGCTCCTGCCGGGCACTCTTTGAGAAGGGCGCCTTGGCACGCATTCCTCGTGGCTCTGGTCCCATTTGCAGATGGATCTGGTAGAGGAGTTAGAGATGGGACTTGCATTCTCTGCCTTCACCTGCCGGAACCAGTTCTTCATTTCAAGGTTTGGAAGCATGCCAGCAGATTCTTCCGTATGATGTTGTGAGTATCGAAACGGGAGATCCTGAGGACTCGCCACCTAACACTCTTGCATATGAGAAGCTCTTATAGGGCCCTATCAAACATTTGGCGCAATAAGCCTCCAGGCGCAAAGTAAGTGTTTTTTGCTAGTTTCAGCCTGGCGCAGTTATCATTTTCACGTCCTGCGCCACTTTGTTTAAATAACAAATGCATTTGCGCCCATTTGTGCGCCCATGGGCGTGCTGGTCTGAAAACGAGGTGTGTTCAGGCGCATTGTTAGCGCGTTGCTATTTTGAGGCAACTGAAATAGCCCTTTAAATAACACACAAAAAAAAATACTGCGTCATTGACCGAAACCTGGGAAACCTGGTCATTAAAACCTGTTTTTTTTTTTTTTGTTATTTAAAGGGCGCATTAGTAATATGCACCTATAGGCGGGTTCACAACGCGCACATATCACACACAGGGACACGCAGCAGCACACAAACATGCCAAATATAATAAAATAAAAGGATTACAATGTAAAAGATTACTATTGTGTACATTAAGATATGGTGGAATCCGGCTTGTCGCGTAGATGGTCTGCTTGCATGCTTTAACCTCGAGCTCACACACACACTGCTTTAACCCTGGGCACGAACAGATCCGTTTCCTCTCTGGAGACGCGTTCAGTCTTTCTGCTTGCAAATTCCACCATGTAAATAGCAATCCGCCATGGCGCGAGCGCAACTGGCTTTTAAAGGGAATGGGAGATGAGACTCTGATTGGTCTATTGCACGTGATGCCCAAAACACACCCATTACTAGTTAAGAGAATAGGGACAACCCTTTTAGACCATGCGCCAGGCACGCCGACCATTTTTACCGTCGCTTTAGAACATGCGCTTAGATCGTTAAAAAAGGGCCCTTAGAGGTTGTGGTTCATGCCGTGGCCAGACTGAACATCGACTGGCCGGACGAGAAACAGGAAGTTCACTATAAAAATAAACTAGACAAATGTTTCCTGTCATCCCAATCACAACCTACTGCAGCCGATTTTCTTATCAAGTCTTTAGTCCCCAAACATATCATTATTTCAAACATCTTGGGGCTAAAGGACTGTGGTTATGAGGCGATGCCTAGGGTTGAAGAGACACTTGCCAGCTATCTCTCCCCTCAGTCAGTATCATCCCTTAAAGCCCAGACGTTACCCACCAAGCCAGTTAGAACCACATCAGCAGCGGTGGGTATTTGGCTGCAGGTCAGGCTGTAGCTTGCCTGCACACAATGTCCCTCCTGCAGGCATACCAGGCCGACCTGCTAAGAGACCTTGACGAGGGCAAGGAATTAAGCTCTGACATGATAAAAGAACTGGGCCACAGATTTATCTCTGTCAATCGGCCGTTCTATGGCAGCCCCACAGAGAGGCACTTTTAGTTAAATCTGTCTAACATCAAGAACAGAGATAAGAGCTTCCTCCAGATAGCCCCGCTCTTTCCTCCTGGCCTCTTCGGCGACAGTGTCACCTTAGTCATCAAGGGGTTTCAGGAGATGAAAAAGCAGGAGTCAAAGCCTGCGAAGGGTAAAACGGACCATTATTTTCTCTAAAAAGGCTTCGGCAAAGAAGCCCTGACGCCAGTGGTGTTAGGCTTCTGAAGCAGATCCCTCTGGAGGAAAATGGATTTCACCTCATTATATGGAACCCACCTCACCTCCAGGCCATTCTGCCAACCCTGCCACTTTGAGTGCATCGGGGGGGTAGCGATCTTCAGCGAATATATATCTCAGTGTCTGCCTGGAAGCGTAGCGTAACTGGGATGCTCGCTCCCTCCAAGGAGTATTTTAGAGCAGTCAGTTCAATTGTTTCCTGCCAGTTCAGGGCGCATAATTGGCTACTCTAATTACACCAGAGATCAGTCTCGAGAGGTATATCTCAATGGGTCCTGCAGACAGTTGAAAAGGGTTACAGAATTCAGTTCGGGTCTGACCTGCCCAGGTTCAAGGGGGTCCTACCCACAGTGGTAGGCCCAGAGCAGGCTCTGGTTATGGAACAGGAGTTAAGAGTTCTGCTGGGCAACGAGGCCATAGAACTTGTTCCTCCTCCTATCAGGCAGTCTAGGTTTTACAGCCAGTACTTTATTGTTACAAAAATGGATGGGGGGTTGCATACGATTTTAAAACTGCGCTGACTAAATCGTCCTGTCAAAGAAACTTAAATTCAAGCTGCCTACTCTAAAGCAAATCGTGTCACACATCAGGTCCGAGGACTGGTTTGTCACAATAGATCTCGCATCCTTCCATGTATCCATCCTCCAACAACACTGAGATTTACTTTTGGGGGTGAAGCGTACCAATATTGTTTTCTTTCTTTCGGACTAGCTTTATCACCCTGCACTTTCATGAAATGTGTGCATGCAGCACTGGCTCCTTGGCGATTCCAGGGTACTTGCGTGTTGAATTACATCAGTTATTGGTTGATTCTAGCTCAGGCAGAGTATTTTGTAGTTTGCCATCAAAATTTAGTTATTTTCCAAATGAGAAAGCTGGGGTTAAGGCTGAATGCCAAGAAGAGTGTGCTTTCTCCAGCTCAGAGAACCACTTTTCTAGTTGTGGTATGGGATTTGATGACAATGCAGTCACGTCTTTCTCCTGCTCATGTCGATTCGATTCTCTCAGCTGTGAACGAGCTAAAGCTGGGCCAGTCACTCACTGTCAAACAGTTTCAAGACTGTTGAGTCTCATGGCAGCTGCATCCAACGTGATACATTTTGGCCTCCTCTACATGAGACCCCTGCAGTGCTGGCTCAAAACCAAGGGGAAACTCATTCCACATGATCAAGGTCACACGGCGATGCCTACGTGCCTTGGTTATGTGGAAGAAATATCTTTCTGTCTGTGTGGCGGGGAAATCATCTCTCCTAGCACATAAACTGTCTAGAAATGATGGCCGTGTTTCTAGCACTCAAAAACGTCCTCCCAGACCTGAGTCATGTTCTTGTTCGTACAGACAACACATCGGTGGTCTCTTATATAAATCATCAGGGAGGATCTGATCATGCTTCACGATGCAATCAGGCAGAGGCTTGCGTCTTCCATTTCAGGGTACCATTTTTACAGTCGTCATCCGAGACGTCTTCTGAGCTGTTTCTCTTTGGCTGCTTTCCACAGTTTAAGTTTGATTGAGACATTGATGGAGATATTATTAGGTGTATTCCTAATAATTTAATAGTGTTCCTTTGAAACAAAATGTTCAAAACATGTTTTTTTAGAACATTTTCAACTTATTTATTTTAAGGATATTTGGAGGTGCCAGTTTAAGCACATTTCTACCTCTTTCAAAATGCATGCGAAGTGAAATAAAATATGTAAGGTTTCCCAAATTTCAGAATGAATAATTGGTGAAAAGAAATTAAAATAAATGCGATCAAATCTTAAGCTGTTTGTTGTCTATCAACCTACTATAAACAGGTGCATTTAGTCCTGCCTAATTTTTTTTCTCATTCACGAAGCCATTTCACTTGGATATATATTACAATAGGAAAGAAAAGACTATCACAACTTTCGTTTCATGTCAACTTTAAGCATTAAAGTGGAAAGCAAAAATGCATTCTGTGTAAACTGGGCATAATTAAATTTACTTGGAAAGGGTAACAATCCGTGGAAGGTAACAGCCTATATATCTGCCGGCGTTTTTTGCATGTGAGATCATTTCTGTTGATGGTTTGAGTGAACTTCCAACAGCTGTCCCTTCATGTTAGTAAATTGCGCTCTGACAATAGAAAATGTTTTGAATGATTTTGGATGTTGATTAATGGCTATTTCTTTATTTGTTTGTATTATGTTGCTGTCACTGTGACTTTGCAGTGTGACATCCACAAAGCCATCTTGAGTATAACAAGTGGTGTTGGACATTAAAGCATACAGTAATTATTTTAGTAGTATTAGTAATAATAACAATAATAGCTAAGATAATTTACAATGATTAAACATTCAACATAAATTTTACATTTTAAATTTTAAAAACATACATTTTAGGCCAAATACTCAGACAAACTGATGTTTTGCTTTATGTTGTTGGTAACTTTGGTCACCAATGGTTTCGTTACGTCAGCTGTGAGAATGCACATCACTGCAAATACACATTTACATTCCCTCACAGTTTACTTGAAAACCAAATCCTCACCTAATCGTCTAAATCTAAGTGAAACATGCAAACATTCCATATGAAAAAAACCTGCATGGTTCATATACAGCAACCAAATATCTTCCTTACTTAAATTGGCCTGAATTACCTTATGCGTTTCATGTAAGACCAATACATGTCCTTTACAAAATCAGACCGATTATGGCCCCTTTCATACTAAATAGCACACATACAACTTATAGGGGATTTTTGCATCATATATGAATACAGTAAAAAGTCTTATATGAGTTGTACATGACAAAAGTATGCAATGGTGTATGGTATTAGTAGAAAACACCCGATATTCATATACAAATCATTTAAAGTTCTTATATTGAATCATATGAGTTTTACATGACAAACATTTGCAATCGTATATGGTATTAGTAGAAAATAACTTAAATTCATATACAGATCATTTAAAGTTCTTATATTGAATCATATAGTCAAATTAAAGTCATATAGGATTTATACACATTTTGTGTATTTTTTTGTACGTGTTATATAAAGTGTGTCATACAGATTTCATGTTTAGATGACCAACATCACTTATATGAAGTTTGCAAATTTGGAAATTGTACAGTGCAGAAGCTGGTTGGAGGATGTAGTGTCAAAATATCTCTGACCTTTATGAGGACTGGTCATTTTCCTTCTGGATTTGGACAGTAAATTTGAAATCTGGAAATCTCAACACTTTCAAAAGTGTTTCCTCTCGCAACACTGACACAGTGTTACAATATGAACACTAAGAGTAAAATATGACCACCAATGCAGAGAACAACAACACTGTTACAGAGCTGGGTGCAGCTTTGTAGCAAACACTGGCAGAGTTACAATTCTACACTGTTCTGGTGTCGACCAAACATTTTAAAAGAAGATGAAAATCATTCATCATGGAATTCTTCTCAGCCTTAGGAGTCGAGTATTACACCATCCTGGTGTTGATAGAACACCTTTTTACAAAGAAAAACAACACTAAAGGAGTTACCAGTTTTTCTTATTAGGGTTCTGCATTACCTACTTTAAAGAACTGTAAAATAAACTGACAAATCATTTAATCTGAAAAGAATAAATTCACTTTGAAATAAACACATCACTCTATATTACTCTTTCAAAACTTTCCAGAAAGTTAAATTGTAACCTTAGTCTGGGATTATAGCAGAATTCTGTTCATTGTAAAGTAAAAAATAAAGGCAAAATGCAAACAGTGGTTTTAACAAACTATTTATTTTATTAACGAACTAGCCCCTTTACATCAAAGGTTAACCTTTAAAATAAACAATGAATGCACATTATAGGCATTTCTGTCATCAGAATTATATGAAAGCTGCTTATCAAATGGTCTGTAATACTTCAAATCCTGAAAATGTCAGTGAAAGTAAGTCCTGTGTCAGTGAAGTTGATTCAGTACCTTCGACTTTGCAACAGTACAGCAGTGCTCGAGTCAACAAAATTCAGCAGATGAAGAACAGTCGCAGGATACGAGTGGATCAGTCGCAGGATACGAGTGGATCAGTCGCAGGATACCAGTGGATCAGTCGCAGGATACCAGTGGATCAGTCGCAGGATACCAGTGGATCAGTCGCAGGATACCAGTGGATCAGTCGCAGGATACCAGTGGATCAGTTGCAGGATCAGTTGCAGGATACGAGTGGATCAGTCGCAGGATACCAGTGGATCAGTTGCAGGATCAGTTGCAGGATACCAGTGGATCAGTCGCAGGATACCAGTGGATCAGTCGCAGGATACCAGTGGATCAGTCGCAGGATACCAGTGGATCAGTTGCAGGATCAGTTGCAGGATACCAGTGGATCAGTCGCAGGATACCAGTGGATCAGTTGCAGGATCAGTTGCAGGATACCAGTGGATCAGTCGCAGGATACCAGTGGATCAGTTGCAGGATCAGTTGCAGGATACGAGTGGATCAGTTGCAGGATCAGTTGCAGGATACGAGTGGATCAGTTGCAGGATACGAGTGGATCAGTTGCAGGATCAGTTGCAGGATACCAGTGGATCAGTCGCAGGATACCAGTGGATCAGTTGCAGGATCAGTTGCAGGATACGAGTGGATCAGTTGCAGGATCAGTTGCAGGATACGAGTGGATCAGTTGCAGGATACGAGTGGATCAGTCGCAGGATACGAGTGGATCAGTTGCAGGATCAGTTGCAGGATACCAGTGGATCAGTCGCAGGATACCAGTGGATCAGTTGCAGGATCAGTTGCAGGATACGAGTGGATCAGTTGCAGGATCAGTTGCAGGATACGAGTGGATCAGTTGCAGGATCAGTTGCAGGATACGAGTGGATCAGTTGCAGGATACGAGTGGATCAGTTGCAGGATCAGTCGCAGGATACGAGTGGATCAGTCGCAGGATACGAGTGGATCAGTTGCAGGATCAGTTGCAGGATACGAGTGGATCAGTCGCAGGATACAAGTGGATCAGTCGCAGGATACGAGTGGATCAGTCGCAGGATACGAGTGGATCAGTCGCAGGATACGAGTGGATCAGTTGCAGGATCAGTGGCAGGATACGAGTGGATCAGTCGCAGGATACAAGTGGATCAGTTGTGTCCAGTTGCTAACAGTAGAGTTTCATAGAGCAGGAATGGCTGTGCATATCCAACTTTCTCGAAACATCCTGGAGTGCTGGTTCTCTAGACGACACAACACAAAACCAGACCGATTACAATTAATACAATTTGTGTTTTATGAATACAGCAAGTTTATGGTGGAAAAAGTTCAATCATCTAAGGGTGTACTCACACTAGGCACGGTTGCCATGAACCGGGCCCGAGTACGATTGTCCCCCCTCCACGGAGACTTGAATATATAGGGGCATGTTATTCTAATGACGATCGTTTTTAGCCGCGGCATTTATCAAGGGCAGGTATTGCATACACCTGGATTTCAAAGGTACGCACAGCTTCATAAATCAGGCGGTGAGAGGAGTGTAAGCATAATCTTACGCCAACATATACGCCTGCTTCTACGGAAGAATGATAAATGAGGGCCAATATGTGTATAATGTTTTTTTTGTAATTATGAAAGTAGCGTTCTAAAGCTAATAATCATGTAACTTAATATCATTTGCTGGTTAATATTAGCTACATTCTTGTATTAAGACACCTGTATTTAACGGGACACATAACTGTTATGTATGCTCTGGAGTAGTAGTTTGTTGTTTATTAATTACACTTCAAAGTGCTGTAAGGTAATTGTGTATGCATAAACTATATACAGTTAACAATATTTCTCCATTCAGACCACTTCATTCAGAAAACCAGTGCCAGTGGACCAACGTGTTGCAATATGCATATGGAGACTGGCCACAAATGTAGAGTTCAGAACCATCTCTCATTTATTTGGGATTGGTCAATCAACTGCTGTTAGCATTACCAACCATGTAGCCTCTGCAATTGTGAAAAATTTGCTTTCCCTTTTCATCAGAACACCATCTGAACAGGAATTTGAAAGCATAATTCAGAGATTCAGAGACAGGTGGGGCTTCCCACAATGTGGAGGAGCTATTGATGGCACTCACATTGGGATTTTGGCTCCACCTGTTAGCTCTGCAAACCACTACAACCGGAAAGGTTTCTACTCTGTTATTCTGCAAGGTGTGGTTGACAACCGACTTATGTTCTGGGACATTAATGTGGGATGGCCGGGCAAGGTTCATGATGCAAGAGTTTTTGCCAATTCATCCTTGTTTGAGAGGGGTCAGAGTAATACACTGTTCCCTCGGATAACAGAGAGGTTTGAAGGAGTAGATGTGCCAGTGGTGATTTTGGGGGATGCAGCATATCCATTACTGCCATGGTTGATGAAACCATATCCAGAACAACCAACAAACAACCCCTGCACAGGCCACCTTCAACAACCGCCTCAGAAAGGCACGGATGACTGTGGAAAGGGCATTTGGCCTCCTGAAAGGAAGGTGGAGATGCTTAATGAAGAGGTGTGATTGCCGCATAGACAACATAAACAAACACTATTATCAGCGCATGTTGTGTTCTGCACAATTTTTGTCAAGTAAATGGTGAGGAATGTGAGGAGATTGCCACAGAAGAGGAAATGTGAACAGTCAATGGAATCCTCATAATACAGCCACTAGTTCAAATGCCACCAGAGATGCATTGTGTTCATATTTCTCAAAATTGTAGAGATATTGTATATTTCAGGAGGATGGTTTTCATTACATACTTCTGTCTCATGCCGCTACTACATTCAGTGCATGTATATTTATTGTACTTATTGGTTTTTCTATGACTTATTTTTGTGCTGTTGTCAATAAAGTCATATTGTTCATTTCAAGAACAGTGCAGGAGTTATTTGCGAATAACACACAAAACATAAGATTATGCCGAAAAAAGTTGTGCATTGTTCAAATTCACTACCCTTTCGTTATGTTCGTGGCTGAAAACAGCCAATACTTTAAACTGCTGTAAAAATGTATCAGATAAATATTTTTTTCTAATTTTATTGCATAAACCTATTAATCAACCTTAGTCCTGATCAAAACTACTAAATGTTTAGAAAAATTCAGGATTTTAACTCTTTAATAGCCAAATTCATAAATGATGTCACTGATTTGAGGAAAAAAACACACAAAATGACTTATTTTCAATATAAAATGTGATTGTCACACACACACACACACACACACACACACACACACACACACACTAAGCTTTTTTTTTTGCACAGGGCTATCTAAAGGGTTAATGGCACCATCTGGTTATCAACAGTAAAAATTATAAATTTTACCTCTTCCCAACAGGGAAAACCACCAACAATCAAAAATTCATGATTATATGGTGTCATGGCTTTGCAATCAAAAAATGTGGTTATAATGGAAGTCAATGGGGCAAAAAATAGCCACGAACAGTAAATGAGGGAGAAAAATTTAAAATCTGATGCTGCACAAAAACTAACAATGCATCAAAACCAATGTTGTTTCTAATCTTTGACATGTCCAAGACTGTGATAAAAGGTAAAAAAAAAAATCCAGTCCACAATCACATTTTATATTGAAAATAGGTCATTTTGTGTGTTTTTTCCAAATCAGTGACATCATTTATGAATTTGGCCATTAAAGAGTTAAAATCCTGCATTTTTTAGACATTTAGTAGTTTTGATCAGGACTGAGGTTGATTAATAGATATATGCAAAAGAATTTGAAAAAAATATTTATCTGATACATTTTTACAGCAGTTTAAAGTAGTGGCTGTTTTCAGCCACAAACATAACGAAAGGGTAGTGAATTTGTCCACAGTGTACTGTTGAGTTTTTGAAAATTTTCAAAGTATTTTCCCCAAATATGTGTAAAAATAAGATTTGTCACCAAAAATCATTCCATTTGCTTAAACACGGAAAAAGTTATGGCCAAATTAAGACTAAAAAATACCCCGTAGTGGCTGAAAACAGCCACAACAGCACACAAGGGTTAATTATAAACTCAGGAACACTTTTACAGGAAAAAAAAAAAAAAAACAGTACTTCACAAAACACGACCATGTGCAGTGGTGAAACAAAATAGGCTACCTAGTGTGTGTGGTGTATAATTTATGGAAGTGTGCGGTATATATTGTAGAGGTTCGAGGTAGAATTATAAAGTGTAGAGGTTTGAGGTAGTGCATAGTGTTAGGTTAAAGTGCATAGTAGATATATGCTACAGGAAATTAAACAACTTTTGGTCATATTTACCTATTACAAACATGTTATAAATTTAAAAAAAAACAAGATAAAACTTAAATAACCCTTATAATGAAAGGAAACGTCCAAATACAATAACAACATAAAAACATGGACGTAAACAACTGTGCCTTTACAGGTTGCGATAAACGTGTAGAGTTATCAAGCTCAGAGTAGGATGATGATGTCTCAGCATGGTAGGGATACTGCAGATGAGGAGGAAGAGTAGGAGGAGGAGTAGCAGCAGGAGGAGGTGTAGGAGGAGGAGCATGAGGAGAGGGATGGTGAGGAGAGGGCTGGTGATGAGAGTGTGAGGGAATCATGGCATCAAACAGTCTGTTCATGGTTTGCAGGAACACCGTGTTTGTTTCTTGGCGTTCCTCCCTCTGCTGTTGCAGTCGACGCTCCTCCATCTGTACTTGAGCCTTCATCCAATTATCAAGCATTTCTTTTTCTTGCTGGTAACGCAAGTGCTCCTCTTGCATGAATTCTTCATGCTGTTTTTTCTGCATATCTAGAAAGGCAGTCATCGTGTCACTCACTTCTACCTTTCTCTTTCTCTTTTTGCCTTGTTCTGAAGGTATTGTCTCAGTGTTATCTGATGTGTCCTGTGTCTCATCACCAGTGTTTGAAGCGATTGTTGAGTCTGAATTGACCGATGTAACTACAGAAATAAAAGCAAAATAAACACAAAAGGTAATCATTTTAATAATAACATTAAACAAACATCCCTTATGTAAACTATTTTTTTCTTTTTGTAGTAAAACCCAGTTTTAACAACATACCCATGGTCAGTTTGTGGAAACCAAGATTTTACTACAGTAACCATGGTTTCTTGGTTGGATTCGTAGTAAAACCTTGCATAATTTACTTTAGGGACATGCACATACTGATTTAAGAGAATATCTATCAAATGGAACTGGTATGTATGTCAACGTTACTCACAGCTCTGTGATCTCTCCAGTCCTGTGTTCTCCGTATCAGATGACGTAGAATCCAGCGATCTTCGTGGATGGGACTCCAGCACATTCGGTTGGCTAGAAGGTTTGCTGCCAATTATACTGTCGACAGCGTCATACCATTGAAATTTTTCCTTTTCTTCTGCAGAGCTGCCCGATTTACGAAGTGCATCCCGTACCCTTAAATACTGTGCCCGCAGTTTTTTTTACCTTGTCTCTACACTGCTCAGTAGTTCTTTGATATCCATGACGTAGAAGATAGTCACGGATTTTTCTAAATATATTTGAGTTTTTATGCGTTTTGTCCAGTTGTTCTTGTATGCTCTCATCTGCCCAAATTTCCAACAAGCATTGCACCTCTGCCGTAGACCAAAGCGACCCTTTCACCGCCCTCTTGGTTTTGGAGCATCGCAAAACCATGCCGTCACGCGTCCTGTTCCGTGCTCCAGCACGGTTAGCTCTCACTGCATGCGAACCGCGCCCGAGTCCAACTGAACCGTGCTCTGGCCCACCTCTTCCAAGCGGGCCAGGGCCGGCTAATCGAGCTGCTCCCGGGCACGGTTCGGAGCACTCACACTAGTCAAAAGAACCGCGCTTTGGTGGTCAAAGGCACTCGGGCAGGGTTCAAACTGGCTAGTGTGAGTACACCCTAACATCAATCATCAAGCGTATAACTAGACGCGGTAGGCGTGAATTTGACGAGCTATTCGCGTCTGGTGTGAACGCAGCATAATGATTTACCTTTATACCTTTCTGGGGCTTAAAAGTGGTGGTTGCATAGACTGTCAATGGAGAGACAGGAAGCTCAGATTTCATTAAAAATATCTTCATTTGTGTTGTGAAGATGAAAGAAATTCTTACATGTTTGGAAAGACATGAGGGTGAGTAATTAATGACAGAATTTCCATTTTGGGTGAACTAACACTTTAAGAATAAATTAAGACACCCACCTTAAGAAATCTCACTAATAGTCAGCAGCCGGAAGAATCTGTGTTCCCTTTTGGTGGTGTGATGTTGGACAGGTGATGGGCAGAGATTTCCCAATCAGTGTACTCTAAAATTAAACAGCAAGAAAACATCTACCTGTCAAATCATGAAAAGAATTGGTTTGAAAACTAATTTTAAGTAAAAAAATAAAGATATAAAAATTACTTTTGTAAAGTAATTTGACTGGACAAATTCAAAATGAGTGTTAAGAAACACAGAAAATCTAGTTATACCAAATAGCAACAAAGCTATGATTATTTTTTATGTTTGTGCCTATCTGTTAAATCTTAACATCACCAGGTTCTAGTCTGTACAGTCTTTAAACACCAAGCCTGGTAAGCCTTAACCACTCAGTGCATCATAGAAATGCTCCTAGCAAGCACAAATAGCTAAATCAATACATTTAAACATGAAAGCATAACCACCAAACATCAATCAAAAGTTATTCTGATAAATACATTTTGCATAAATATTTAATCTGACAGAATTAGTTACTCATTCTAAGAAAATTGGTCCTCCAAAAAAGGAAATAAAGTGACAATTTCACATGAATTGTTGGTCTGCAGCCTGTGGAGTTGTTCTTCTGTTTTTCAGTTATACTAGGTGTGCTGGTAAACGAGAGTAAAAGATAGTTTGAGGATAAATACATACTTTTAATATTTGCACATCACAAATACTGTCATAAAACTATATAAAACACGTTTTGTAATGAGTTATTGTATATATAATGAGCTATTTGTTTTAACTGTTAAAAGCAAAATCCGTGTCAGCACTGCGTCACGACTCAAAGAAGATGCAGGCCTAGTCGTCTCTGGGCCTAGTCTGTGAGAAAGGTTTAGGCGCACACATCACATACATATCGTTACAAAACAATATAATGCCGTCAAATACATGTTGTAAATTAGGTTAAAAACACTTACTTTCGGTGTTTTTCCTGTTAACGTTACAAGCAAACCTACTCGTCGCCAGCTCCGTATTGAGTCAAAGAAGATTGTCGCCTTTGAGAAAAGTTTCGGCTCGTTTAAGCGCACAAAGCATTTAAATATCGCTATAAATCAATATATTATAAAATACATATTGTAAATTAGATAAAACACTTATATATATACTGGAATATATTTTTGTATATGTGACATGAACTCTGGTGGTGATATGCATAAGAATCACTTCGACATTAAGGAAAGTTTTATGTTTGTACTAGGTTAAGAATAGTATACTATCTTACTGTGATAAAGTTTAGAGAAATTGTCACAAATGAAAATGAAACCTGGTGATGCAGAATTTAAAATAAAAAAACTATTGATATGTAAAATATTCAACTGTATCTTGTAGAATACACTCTAATAAATAATTTTTGTAATTAAAATGTGTTCTTGTGTGTGTAGTTTTAAATATTGTGTTTCATCTAATGTTGATTATACAGTATATGACCATGATTGAATAGGCATGGGGCTCCACTTAGGGCTCCACAAGATAAGAGCAAGAGCATGAGTGAACTGCAGCCTTACACTGATTGGTAAACTGCACTGTTTTATTAGTGCCCTTTCAAAAAAAAAAATTTCTGATAATTTACTCATCCTGATGTCATCAAAGATATCCATGTCTTTATTTCTTCAGTCAAAAATAAAATAAATTAAGGTTTTTGAGGAAAACATTCCAGGATTTTTCTACACAGAATGGACTTCAATGGTAACCAAATATTCAAATGTTCAAAGAAGGTTCAAATGTCCGTCTCAATGTAGCTTCAAAGTCTCGACACGATCCCAGTCGAGAAATAAGGGTCTTATCTAAACGAAACGATCTGTCATTTTCTAATATATATATATGTGGATTTTGCAGCATATATGTCCCTTACAATATTCTGTTGGAACATATAAGAATCACAGGTGTTTTTAGCAAACCTTTTCCATATGTTCATGGTAAATCATTTATATTTATTAGGAGCTTTTTCTTAGTTAATTTAAAAACTATTTCAAATACTTTTCCGACCATCCAATGATTGCTTGGCTCCAATGCGATTAGTAAACACAGTATGAAGTTCCTTGTTTTGTGAGGTCGAAGTATCTTCTTTAGCACATAGAGGTTCATGAATCATGCAAAACCTGCCATTGTTTTCTTTGATTGTGTTTCAGAGTGCTCCCTAAGTGTTGTCAAAAAACAACAAACAAAACTTGCTCTCTATTAGGCTACTGAAAGTGAGGCCATTTTTCAGAATTTGAATGCAAAGCTAACTTTTACAAAACCATCCATTATCAGGTTATAATAATAACTCCTGTCCAGGAGTGTGATATATTAGGCATTCAGTGAACAGTCAGTTCTTGAATTTCATGTGTTGGAAGCAGGAAAAATGGGCAAGTGAAAAGATCTGAGGGCCGAATAGTGATGGATAGATGACTGGGTCAGAGCATCTCCAAGTCTTCTGGGGTGTTCCCGGTATGCAGTGTATGTTACTTACCAAAAGTGGTGCAAGGAAGGACAACCAGTGAACTGGCGCTAAGGTCATGGGTCAAGGTTCATTGATGCACATCAGGAGTTAAGGTTAGCCCATCTGGTCCGATCACACAGACGAGCTACAGTAGTTCAAATTGCTGAAAAAATGATAGAAAGGTGTCAGAAGATACAGTGCATCATAGTTTGTGCATATTGCGCTGCGTAGAGAATTTGTCTTCTAATTTTAATTGCGATGTTCAACAAATGTAATTTATGATGTTAGATCCTACATCAATCCTACCTGCACCTTGCAATTGCACCTGCCACCTAATTAGCTACGGCCCAGCCCAAAGGCAATTGCTTTTCAGTTTGTTTGGATGCTATTCAAAAAATGTTTTACTAGATCTGTATGCATTTCCACAACTGAGTATTTCAGCAGAGTGACTGAGAGAATCTACCCAAACATTTTTTTAAAGAATCGGAAAAAATCCAAGGATACTTTGCAAAATATGTTCGGAAGGGTTTACAGGTGGACACTAGTGTGCAGAACTTGTCTAGGCTACTTTCTATGTGTCTGTTGAAGAGATTTAGCAGACCAAAGAGGGGAAAATGTATCTGTACGTTTCATGCCAGTTTTTCCTGCCCACAATCTCTTTCTTAGAAATATTATGAGGTTTATTTCATTATTTAAATGCAGCTGATTTGTTTGTTCTGACTGTAAAGGTGTGCTGTGATTGGTCACACCCTCACACTCTTTTGTCATTGGCTGTATGTCAGTTTAAGTAAAAGAGAGTCAGTGTTATCATGCACAGTTCTGGCCTGTACCTCAACTAATCATTGACAAATAATGAAATCTCTTCACTGTATGAAGATGAAGACGACACTCACTGTGCTCCTAATCCTGGAGCTCTACGGACTCTCCTCCGGTCTCACTAAACAACATTTCTTTGTGAATGAGGATAAACACTGGTTTTCTGCGCTACAGTACTGCAGAACTTTCTTTCATGACCTGTCCACCTTCACCAATGAGAGCGAGGAGCAGCAGTTTTTGGAAGATGCAGTTGGTGTAACTTCTGATGCCTGGGTTGGTCTCTACAAAATATCAGGAGTCTGGAAGTGGGCCAGAGGAGAATACGCAACACATATTAGCTGGGACACTGAACAACCTGAAGATGATGATAGTTTGAATGAAAACTGTGCTTTTTTACACACAAAAAATAAGAAGCTGCATGATGAAAACTGCGATAAACAACACGAATTCTTCTGTATGAACATATCAGAGTTGGTTCTGGTGCAGCAGGAAGAGAGCTGGGAAGGAGCTCTGGAATACTGCAGAAAACATTATAATGATCTGGCGAGTCTGAGCTCATTGAACAGGATGAATTCTGCTTTAGGGGAAATCACACAGGCTAAAACTGAATATGTGTGGACTGGTCTGCGCTTTCTAGCAGGAGAGTGGTTTTGGGTCAGTGGAGATGATCTTGACTTTACAGCCTGGTCTCAGACGGGACCGCCCCGGTGTCCTGCCAGAAACCTTCGCTGTGGAGCCCTGGACAAGCAAACAGAGGACTGGATACACAGAGACTGTGAGGAGAAGCTCAGCTTCATTTGTCAGTAGATGGTATGTCACTTACGCAGATATTTTATGAGCACAGATTACAACTATAATAGATTTGGTAGCATTCAAATATTTGGGCCATCTTTTAACAGCAGCCCCTCACTTGTTATCGCAACTGTTGAACATTTTCATTAATAACTCTATTGCTTACTGTTTATTGCTGTCTTGTATGTAAAGCATCTTTTTTAATATGACAAACTGGATCACTAGCAGAAGGGATTGGTTCAACAACAATTCTTCTCCTCACTCAAAGCATTCAACAATCACTCGACAGCTCCACACCACTCAGTTTTGCATTTCCTGCTCACACTTATTGGAAAGAAGAAAGTGTCCCGCTCTGGCTTCACTGCATAAAGCAGTGCGTGCCACTATAAAGTTCCTAGTCTGAAACAATCCAGAAAATTGTTTCAATGAAAGTACTAGTTTATGTTTAATTTTGGTGTCTTTTATACATATCTTATAAGTACAAAAATGATTCATGTTCTTTTGTTTTATAACTTTACAGTATATTTAAAGTTTTTTGTTTTAATATAAAATCAAACATATTAGTAGTAGTAGTGTTTAGAGGAGCTGCACTGAGTGTGACATATTTTACTTCTTTACTTCTGAAATTGTTAAATTGATCATGTAAAATTAACTTCCCGATGCAAGAAACTATAAATCACAAAGTAAATATTAAATCACAAAGTAAATAAATCTTAGTGCTTAATAACACATTGTTTATTAGTATTATTATTAATTTTGAATAATATGTAATTATGCATTGTAAACTTTTATGTTTTTAGGGCATATCTATTCACTGTATACTTTGCATTTCAGGTTGTTATGAGCTGTTATTACATTTTCAAGAGCTGTGATGCCATTTCTAAAATAATTTCTCTTTCTAGAAAAAAGTGTCTCTTGTGAAAATACATTAGGAAATATCTGACGCTAAATGCCATAATTGACCAATTTGAATCGAGTATTTAAGAAGCAAGTAACCTTAGAGACTTAAGTTAACTTGGATGAATTTCCTAGACCGTTTTCTAATCACCATCAGAATAGAAGAATCCATATTAATGTATATTGATAGATGTACTGACAAGAGGATGATTCAATTATTTTGATTTGGGCAAACTAATGTATCCCTTTAAGTGTTTTACTTCATTTAATATGTAATGTTGGAGTTATATTGAAAAGGCCATATTTATTTTACATTTAATTATAGCACAACCCTTAAATTGTCCATGAAAGGGCTGCCTGGATCACAAAATTATTTTGTGTATACCATTTCATAACTCCGTATGTCATTTAGTTAAATAAATAGGCTATTTTGATCAAGAAAACCATGCATTTGTGTCATCTGTGGAGGACATTTTGGTTTTAATATAACTAAATATGACTAAATTAAGCTGACACACAAGCACATAGCTTTTATTGAGATTTGTTTTAGGTTTAGCCTAAAACAAATCGCTTTGTTTAGGTTTATATCTTTTTTTCTTGATCTTTAAATGTATCAAACATCACAATTCATCACATTTCATGAAAAGACAAACATTAGGTGTACTGGTTAAATGCAGACAATGCAAATTCATTTATTTTATAGAGTGTGTTGCAATATAAACCATATGGAACATTTATACACAGACTATATACTACAGAAGAAAAATAACTTAAAACATAAAAAAAAAAAAAATCTTCATTTTCATCAACTGGGTTCCGATGTCCTCTTAAAGAACATTGCATAAAATATGAATAATATTAATGATTGTGGTATTTTTCCTATGCACAAGACACTGCAAACAACAACATTGCAAACCATTTTATCTGCTGGGTAAAGGTGTAGCTGAATTATATTTCAGCATGTCTCTCTGTTCTCCTCCAGCAGGAGACGGAGCTGCACAAGACTTCAATTTCAATGTCTCTTTGTGCTGCGTTATGTCACACTCTCACTTAGTTTGGACTTTGTTTTTGTAATGGGTAGAGAAAATGGCCTTCTATATTAGTTTAATTGAAAAAAAAAAAACAGTTACCTCCTCCTATTTTTTTACTTTTATTATGTGTTAGATAACATAGTTCATTTCATGCCGGTGGATGGCGCCGCTGCACTGCTTCACTGTAGTGGGTTGCCGTGGAGACGGTAGCTCGAGAGCTCAGAAATAGACATCCAGCACTTGAGAAAGACATCATTTCTGTATCTCCACTTCTTTCCAACCCACAGGTATATTTTTAAACCTTTCCCATCTCTGTTAAAAGGTATCGAAAGAGTATATCACCAGTGCAGTTGTCTAGGTGATGGATGTTGTCATGTTCCATGTAGAAAGGTTATTATGCGGTGTTTATACGGTATGTATTTGTTAGCAGCTTTAGCTAGCGGGCTGGTTGAAGTTAGCCTGTCACCGTCAGGGAAGGTTCCGCTCTTTGGTCTTTGTGTACGGACTGTAAACAGTTGTGTCGAATGGACGTCGGTATGTTTAAAGTATATTAAGTCTTTCTGTACTTCGTTTCAATTTGTTTGTATTGCAATGTATCAAGCAGTTCCGCATCACAATCCGTACACGAAAACTCGCTTCCGGGCACGTAAAACGTCAGTGCGATCCTCCCCCTCCTGGGGGAGGGTCTTATCTTCGTTTCTTAGCTTTGATTGGTTTATTTTTGGCCTATGAAATGCTCATAAATGGCGATTTGCTTGAGGCTGTGCTGGGTGGGGAACTATGTTACGCGTCACAAGATTCCGTACAGTCATTGTTGGGAGCGTAACATGAAACCGTACAACGGGGCATCATGATTTCGACGACGTGAAGGTATCGTTTCTATATAAATGTATGTGAATTAACTTACCTTATGCTGTTTGTTACTTCATATGCTATGTATATTATCTGTTGTCAGGCCGAAATAAACGGTTTGGATGTGTATTTAGTTTCAGTATAAACGTCACGTGTTTTCAACGGTGTGTAGGTAATGTTTTATTTGATAACCTTAGCTTCTGCTGTTTATTATTTGATAGGCTGTGTGTATTATGAAAGCTTGTATCCTCCACCAAAAGTCCTTCATTTAGATCATCATTTAGTTTCAGTATGCTACTTTTTTTTTAAATCACTGAGGTAAACCCGTCAATAATGGTCACTGTATCAAACATGGCTTTAGGTTTTAGGAAACTGTGTGCTACAAGAAAACACTGATGCACTTTTGATAAATGTTTTAGGAACATGAACATATTTATTAAAACAAATAAACAAAGAATACAGTACATATATAAAATAGAACATGTAATTGATATATATATACAAAACTATTTATAAACATATGTTCAGATCGTGACTCATGTCACACTCCCTGCACAGCCATGCCTCCTCAGTTACCACATTAGTGACACACTCAGTGTGGTACCAGAGGGTGCAATTTTCACATTGCACCCACTCCACTGTCTCTGTTGCAGATCCTGGGGCGCTTGGCTGCTTGCAAGCTGCACAGATGTCATTTTGGAGCCGCTCCTGCTCCCTCTCTCTCCGTATTCTTTCTCTTTCTTGTTCCCTCTCCCTCTGCTTCTCTCTCTCTCTCTGCTCCTTCTCTCTCTCTCTCTCTCTGCGCCTTCTCCCTCTCTCTCTGCTCCTTCTCTCTCTGCTTCCTCTTCTTCTCTTCCTCCATCAATGCTCTCCTTTCCTTTACTTCCTCCATCCTCCTTCTCTTCGCCTCCTGTTTCTTCCTCTCTTCCCTCTCCTTCTCAGCTTGGTGAGATGCAAACTCTTCACTGGTAATGCAGCGTGCTCCAGAACCTGCTGCCGCCGCCTCCTCCGGGCCGACTGGTCAAAGCGTGGCGGGACCAGGATGCGGGCGAGCCCCGCCGGAATAATTCCAGCCGCGACCAAAGGATTTGGCGGCCGATGGCAGGTGGGGCACTCTACACAGCCAGCAACAACTGGCACTGATATGATGTCGGGAGGAGCTGTGGCGATGGTGGTGCCAGGAGGGGCTGGGTGAATCTGGGCCGTGGCTATGGTGGTGCCAGGAGGGGCTGGGTGGATCTGGGCCGTGGCGATGGTGGTGCCAGGAGGGGCTGGGTGGATCTGGGCCGTGGCGATGGTGGTGCCAGGAGGGGCTGGGTGGATCTGGGTCATGGCGATGGTGGTGCCAGGAGGGGCTGGGTGAATCTGGGCCGTGGCGATGGTGGTGCAAGGAGGGGCTGGGTGGATCTGGGCCGTGGCGATGGAGGTGCCAGGAGGGGCTGGGTGAATCTGGGCCGTGGCGATGGTGGTGCCAGGAGGGGCTGGGTGGATCTGGGCCGTGGCGATGGTGGTGCCAGGAGGGGCTGGGTGAATCTGGGCCGTGGCGATGGTGGTGCCAGGAGGGGCTGGGTGGATCTGGGCCATGGCGATGGTGGTGCCAGGAGGGGCTGGGTGGATCTGGGCCGTGGCGATGGTGGTGCCAGGAGGGGCTGGGTGAATCTGGGCCGTGGCGATGGTGGTGCCAGGAGGGGCTGGGTGGATCTGGGCCGTGGCGATGGTGGTGCCAGGAGGGGCTGGGTGGACTGCCACTGGAGGGATGATCATCATCTGAAATGTAAATTAGAGGAGATAAAGATATTAGTATATCTGGGCCTATTTAAATAATATAAAGAAATATTATCTTTAATATTAAATGATTTAAATATTAAATATTTACATATTATATATTAGTATTTACCTGCCAAATATTAAAGATATTTAATATCTTTATATTATATCTAATATAAAGATATTAGTAAATTATTCTTTGCATTGTTTCTATTGTATTTATGCAGCGTCAATTTTTTGCTATTTTGTTTGTACCTGATCAGTGTCCTCCAGTGCGTGCCTGTTCAGGGGGAACAAGCCTGTCAGCCGGAACCTCTTCTTTATGTTCTCCACGCTCTGCCGAAGCATGCTTCAGGAAATGTTCGATCCACCTCATGAACAGGGGCCCATCCATGTAGCCCTTCTCACTGATGGCGTACAGGGCGTTGGGGGGGGGCATCTAGCGCATAACTGTTACTGAGCAGGCATTGGGCATATATAATCATGGGGGGGATGCTCACACCTGCCACGCTAGCACAGCAGTGGACGCTGATGTGCTGCCTTGTTACCACAGTTTGGCGATACACGTTTTTGTCCCCTCTGTGCATATACCTTCTCCTTCCTGTTTTTTTGTTTATCCCCAGAGCCTGTTTCATCGCAATTGAACACCAGGTGAGGACGATCATGCCAGCTCTTCCCGGCAAACATGGGCTCCAATATGTTGAAGAGTGCCTCCACCCGAGGCACCGTCACACCGAAGACCCTCTGCCAGTCCAGGGGGTCGGGGGTCCTGGCCGACAGCTCCGGGTGGCATTTCCGGAAACGGCACCACCCACATACGGCTCAACCCATGTTCAAAGTTCACCTCTGTCTGGTGTCCCATGGCCTTGACAATACCAGTGGCCATCAACGTCGCTACGGCCCTTGTCACAGGGAAGCCGTGCCTGCCCATCCAAATTATATAAGCAACTAAAGATGCCTCTTCCTCCGAGAGGAGGGCACATCTGGGGTGGGGCTGCGATCAGTTCTTGTTAAAACACACTATGCAAATTCTGTGCATTTTGGGCACTTTTTGAGTGAAAATATATTTATTTTCTCCATCAAAAGTGTGCTTTCACTTTAAATGAGCGTGAGTAGCACAACAAAAATAGACTCGGCGCCAAACCCCCGCTTCACTGCTGCTCACGCGACGCTCCTGCTCGCGGTGTGAATGCACTCATTGATTAACGTGCAAGCCGAAAAGAATACGCGCCACTCACGCTTGCGGTGACCGCGATCAGCTCCGGTAGCCGTTTCGCAGCCGTAACGCGCCGCAGATGTGTGCAGTGTAAATAAGGGGTCAAACGGCCGTCAAGCTTTTTTTGTCAGTGGTAAAGTACCAGCTAGATGCGAGAAGTAGCGGTACGCAAGAAAAAGTGCAGGTACATTTAAGAGTAAAATATAGAAGTGCCGGTACTGCGTACCGGTGAGAACCGCCCCACTTCGAGCACTGCTTCACGATGCAATCAAGCAGAGACGTTCCCGTCTCGACGCAGCGTCTCATTCCCTCCTCAGGGAACCAGGGTTACAGTTGTAACCTGAGATGTTTTCAGGTCCCCATAATGCAGTTGTGTTATAAATTTACAGCTAAAACAAATGAAAAGGTTTCCGTTTTTAGCTGAAATTAGTGTCTTGTAAACTGTTCTGAGACGCACACTAATGACTGCACATGTGCATTGGCTGGTCCAGCCTAAAAAATAATAAAAATAATAACTTCCTCATAATTTGTAACAGTTGTTGTCAGATTTCATTAGTGACTTCTTATATGAAATTTAATTGTAAGCCTGGTGAATAGCTTTTTAGAATTTGATAGGCGTTTCAAACATGGAAATTTGCATAGCGTAACTCCGCCCCACCTCGTGGGTATATAAGGAAGTACGCTGGCAACACGCAGTTATGTTACTTGCTGAGGAGCCGAGACTGAACTCAGGCTGTTCCAGCGGTACAGCAGAAGTGGCAGGGAGACGTAACGTCTCTGTTCCCTACTCAGGCTGAGTGAAATGACTTGCCTTAAAGGGACCGTAAAATGAATTGATGGAGGGGGTATACATTCTTTTGAGTCCCTTTCTGGATTCCAACAAGTCTGCATAATGTACAATTATGTTAACCTTTATTTCTATGCTTCATTCATCTTAGCCCGCGTTCTTGTAATTAAATTTGTTTTTATTTATTTTGATGTTATCTATTATTTGCTATTAGGCTCCAGCTTAGTAATCCTACATAAGACAAGAATCTTGGAAAATGCATGGATGGATGGATATTTTTCATATTTTGGACCAGACAAATATAGGTGTGTGTGTGTGTGTGTGTGTGTATATGTATAAACATGTATATGTATATGTAATTATAAACATAAACCGAATGAGAACATGGATCCATCATGCCTTGTTACCACTGAGCAGTCTGGTGGTGGTGGTGTAATGGTGTGGGGGATGTTTTCTTGGCACACTTTAGGCCCCTTAGTGCCAATCGGCCCCTTGGGCATCGTTTAAATGCCACGGCCTACCTGAGCATTGTTTCTGACCATGTCCATCCCTTTATGGCCACCATGTACCCATCATGGCTACTTCCAGCAGGATAATGCACCATGTCACAAAGCTCGAATGGTTTCAAATTGGTTTCTTGAACATGACAATGAGTTCACTGAACTAAAATGGCCCCCACAGTCAGCAGATCTCAACCCAATAGAGCATCTTTGGGATGTGGTGGAACGGGAGCTTCGTGCCCTGGATGTGCATTCCACAAATCTCCATCAACTGCAAGATGCTATCCTATCAATATGGGCCAACATTTCTAAAGAATGCTTTCAGCACCTTGCTCTTCAGCAATAACATACACTGTGTACCTTTTTGCAATAATTGTGTACCAATACAAACTGTATAGGCTTTAAAAAATTACAGGGTTCATATCCATGCATTTACAGTTACTGTATCTTTTTTTTAATAGCAAAAGTGCAAGTGTTTAAGTTTGGGCTTAAAAAGCAGTTTTAAACTAAAAAGAAGCCTTGTCAATCTGTTTTGAATTAAGTTGTTTTTCAAATAAAGGTTTCAGAGTCAGTGATATTAGATTGTGTATGTATTTCTATTGTACTTACCCTGTAACTATATGGAACAAGAGGGTAACAAGCACCACTACATGAAACAAGAGTATCTTTCCCCAATATTTAAGCAAAAGTTGCAATTGTTTTAGTTTTCAGTGCACTTTTGTTAAAAAGATTACTGTATAAATGCATAGATATGTATCGTGTACTCTTTTTAAATATATTGGTACACCATTATTACAAAAAGGAACACAGTGTACAAAGTGGCAGCCAGTGGAGAAGGGGATAGTGACAGGATGCGCAATCTCTCCCATCTTGTTCATCATGGGAATGAACCTGATCATCTCTGCAGCGAGTACAAAGTCAAGAGGGCCGAAGACCGCAGCAGGATGTCAACAGCAAGCAATCAGGGCATTCATGGATGACCTTACCGTCATAACACCAGCTCACGTGCAGGCAAGATGGGTCCTGGCAGAATTGGATTGCATGGCCACTTGGGCAAAGATGGCCTTCAAGACAAAAAAAATCAAGGAGCCTGGTGATCCAAAAGGGCGAAACAACTGGAATGTTCAAGCTACTTGTTCAAGGGGAAGTGATCCTGAACATCCAGGGGAACCCAATTAGATGCCTTGGAAAGTGGTATGATGATTCCCTGTCAGACAGGAACAGCATCGCCAGCACCGGAAAACAAGTTGAAGAATGGCTGAAAAAGATTGACAAGTCGGGCCTGCCTGGGAAATATAAGTGCTGGATCTACCAACATGGCCTGCTCCCGAGACTCATGTGGCTTCTCACGGTATATGAGGTGCTTCTATCAACTGTTGAAGAAATGGAGAGGAAGTCCAACAAACACCTTAGAAAATGGTTGGGAATACCCCCGAGCTTTACAACCTTGGGGCTCTACATGAGGTCGGGCCAGCTCCAGCTTCCCCTGTCTTCAGTGGTGGAGGAGTTTAAAGTCGCCAAATGCAGACAGTCCCTGACATATAGGGACTCTCAAGACCAATTCACCAGGGAAGCAGGAGTAAAGACAAGATCTGGCAGTAAGTGGGCCGCCAGCACGGCAATTAACCAGGCAGAATGTTCTCTCATGACCAAAGATATCATCGGAAACCCTTGCACTGGAAGACAGGATCTAGGAACAGCACATTTTCAGCAGTGGTCAAAGTCCACCCAGAGGGAGAAGAGAACCATGATCCAGGAAGAAGGGAGAAGAGCAAAATCCATTGAGCTCGCAACCCAAAGCGCCTGGACGAGGTGGAACCTCCCCAAGAGGACATCCTTATATCCTTTCTACTCCAACCAGTGTACGACACCTTACCAACCCCAGTCAATTTGCACAGGTGGGGGATGAGGGAGGTCCCACTGTGCAGGTTGTGTGGTGGGAAAGGAACAATGGCGCACATTCTGGCCTGGTGTAAGATGGAGATGGAGGTTGATCTTGGGAGGAGACTCCACTTCCCCAAGGCGGTATTGTCCACAACTCTAAGGCCTGACATCATCATGTGGTCTCCAGAGGGAAGGAAGATCATTCTGGTGGAGTTGACGGTGCCGTGGGAGGAGGGCTGTGAGGAAGCTGCAGAGAGGAAAAAAGCCAAATACCAGCAACTTGTCCAAGACTGCCGGGACAAGGGGTGGATGGCGTGGCTGGTGACGGTGGAAGTCGGATGTCGGGGATTCCTGGCTCAATCTGCGTGGAATATATTAACAAAGGTGGGGTTGAGGGGCCACTTAAGGAAAGCTGCCATTCGTAGGCTGGGAGAAGCATCAGAGAGAGCCTCCTGTTGGCTCTGGCATAAGAGAGAGGACACAAGCTGGAAGCCTGGAGGAGAGGGGCAGTGACCTGGCCAGTCACTGCTGACCCGCCAACTGGAGGGTGTTGTGGTTAAGGGTCGAAACACCCAGTGAAGGTTGAGGACCACCTGATGACCTCTCTCCCAGGCCAAGGCTTCATCCATTAGAAATGGGTGTATGGTAGCATAGCAGATGTATTATACAACAGTACATTGGCTAAATATGTGTAACAAAAAGACATCTACAATAATAATATGTGTAACAAAAAGACATCTACAATAATAATATGTGTAACAAAAAGACATCTACAATAGACAAGTAGTAATTGCATTTCATTGATATTATACAACAGTAAACTACAAATCCATTAACATATTTTCTGACATATCGCTTGTGACTTGATGATATAATTATTATAATTAAACTTTATTTGGAGTACTTCTTTATTGCACTTATGAACATGTATTAATATTAAGCCAAAAGTGTGTTAAATATCACTATTAGTAAGGATCATATGATCACTGTATGATATCAGTCTTTAAATGCAAGATATTTAAAGTGTACCTGAAGTATACTTGCCATAGTTTCACTTTAGCACAATCAAATATACTTAAGTATATATTTAGTTGAACTTCAGCACTATTTCTGGATAACTAAAGTACACTAAGTACAAAATTAGTTGTTCCAATTTAGCAGACTTTAAGTAAACCAATTTAGTATAATAAAAGTACAATTGCAGGGTATATACTGTATATTAAGTACATAAATATGTAAATGTATTTGTAGTATACTTAGCATGAAATAAATGTATTTAAACTATATTTTAGTATATTTATTTTTCACTAGGGTAGACATAATTCAAAGAAAAATATATTTAATATTCTACATTATTGTGATAGCCTATCTATTTGAATTTGCAGTTGTGAAACATCATAGCATAAACTTTGATAACCATTAACAAACCTTTATTTGAGTAAGATAGTGCAGTGATAAATACACTGCATGGAGCTAAACATTTACATTTAAATATTTGGCAAACACTTTTATCCAAAGCGACTTACATTGCACTTCAAGGTACACATTTACATTTTTATCAGTCTGATGAGATAAGTTCTGATAAGTCCTGATTGTCCTGCTTCTGTTCAATTAGTTTCATTTTCTTAAACTAGTTTCTTTTCATTTTTCACACGTGTCCCTTTGTTCTATTTTCCCGCCACTCGTACTGTCATTATGAGTTCTGTGTTTCAGCTGTGTTTGATTATCATCTCGTTTATATTGGCTTTATGGGTTGTGCCCTCAGTCATTCTTTGTCCAGTCACCGTCTATGTTAGAGGTTGATTTGTTTGCCTGCCTGTTTGGGTTGCCTTCAAAGTGGATTATTAAAGACTTTTGAAACTTGATCATCTTTTTCTTGTTCTTCCTTCAACCTTGAGTGACACTGATATTATATTGATATCACAGAAATGCTACCACGGAAGTGTGTCTGTCACAGACATTGACTTTGTGTAGATAATGTTTCAGAGGGCAAAAGCACTATTAACTCCCTTGAGATCAACAAAATTGAAATACCTTGAAAGTGAGCAGCGATTTACTGACCCCTTAATTTGGTTCATTATGACACCTTCTTACTGAGGTTTTGATCCCAAAAAAGTGGTGATATTAGCAGGGTTGCACATAACTCTTTTGGTCTGGTTCTCAAGGGAGAACCTAGAGATGTTGCTTGGTACTCAGACTTTACGCAGCAAACTTATCCTACAAGCTCCCTATATGTAAAATAACACTTTGTTTGCTTAAATTAAATATAGGTTCATCTTTGTTAATTTTATTAATATTAATGACACAGACAACAGAAGGAATTTTAGGCTGCTGTCACTTTAAGAGCGAATGCACTGACCGAATATACTGACACACATCCGGTTTCTTTCACAACTATTCACTTATGACATAACCGAGAGAATACTTGCCAAGAAGGGTATTTTGACAATTTAATGTGCATGTGTCCGTTCAAGTGCAAATAAACACGAAAGAGGAATCAATTCATTGTTCGAGCCCTGTCTGAGACGTGCCTCTCTCTCTCACTCTCTGCATGTGCGTGCTTCGTGTGTGTGAAGCTGTAAGCACAGATAACATCACACGAGTCCCGATTCTCACCTCTTCTTCCATGTGTAAAATCGTTTGAATGTGTAAATTGGCAAGACAAAACGCGTCCAGTAAAAATGATAAACTTTCACTCTATGATGGTTAAACTTAGCAGTTATCCTCATGATTGCTATCTTACCACCAGAGATGGAGAAAAATCCTACTCCACTAAGTAAACCTATCCCCAAAAATGTTAGTACTCAAAAGCGCTTCCCTCCACGTTTTCTGCTGTGCATCATTTATGGCGGCGGTGTTGCAACAATCTATAGAGATAATTTAAATGTTACTCAGAAAACAGGTCACAGGTTTAATTATTTTGAAGTACTTGTGCTAAATGTTACGCTCTCAGATGTAAGAAAGAAATCCCTATTATCTCTAGCCTTGGCTACTGTATATAGACCTCCAGGGCCCTATGCTGATTTCCTAAAAGAGTTTGCAGACTTTCTCTCAGATCTATTGGTCAATGTCGATAAAGCAATAATTGTTGGAGATTTTAACATACACGCATATAACACAAATGATGCGTTAGGGGCTGCGTTTACAGATTTGTTAAACTCCTTTGGGATCAAGCATGTCTAAATCATACACTAAATTTAATAATATCATATGGAACCAATCCAACCAATATAGATATTATACCGCAAAGTGATGATGTCACTGATCATTAAATGGTAACTTGCATATTACGTACAGCTGAAATTTGTCATGTTGCGCCACGTTATCGACCAGGCAGAACAATCCTTCCAAGCATTATAGATAGATTCTCAAATAGCTTACCTGATCTATCTCAGCTGCTAAGTGAACCCAAACAAACAGATGAACTAGACGAACTAACTAGCACTATGAGCACCATTTTCTCTAGTACATTAGAAATTGTTGCACCAATTAGATTAAAAAAGGTTAGAGAGAAAACTAAAGCGCCATGGTACAACAGTGCTATGCATGCTATCAAGTGAGAAACTCATAACTTAGAGCTAAAATGGAAACAAACTAATTTAGAGGTCTTTAGAATCGCGTGGAAAGACAGTAAAGACAACTAATAGAAAATAACCAAAATAATCCAAGGTTTTTATTTAACACCGTGGCTAGACTAACAAATAAACAGACATCACCTGAGCAAAATATTCCGTCACAGTGTAGTAGTAATGATTTTATGAATTTCTTCACTGAGAAAATAGAAAGCATCAGAAACACAATTGTAAATGTACAATCTTTTATGGTGTCTTATGATTCAGCCTCAATTATCGCCCCTCAAGAACAACTACACCGCTTTACAACTATAGAACAGGAAGAGCTAAATAAACTTATCATTGCATCTAAACCAACAACGTTTATTAGATCCAATACCCGCTAAACTACTGAAAGAAGTGTTACCTGTAGTGGAAGAGCCTCTTCTCAATATTATTAACTCGTCTTTATTTTTAGGTCATGTTCCGAAAATATTCAAGCTGGCAGTTATAAAACCTCTCATTAAGAAACCACAATTAGATCCAAAATAACCTAGCAAATTACAGACCCATTTCAAATCTTCCATTTATGTCTAAAATACTAGAAAAAGTTGTATCCGCTCAATTGTGCTCTTTCTTGCAAGAAAATGATATCTATGAAAAATTTCAGTCAGGATTCAGACCACATCATAGCTGTAATGATGCAGCAAGGACGAAGCTGAGAGAGAATCCAAATGCAGCTAATTTAATAAAATAACAGGTGAAACAAACGAACACGAAACTCAGGACAGGAACACTGAAGCAACAACATCAACGACTGACAAACACCAACTGAAGAACATGGGTATAAATACACAGGCAAACAAGCTAAACAAGATAACAAGGGGGCGTGGCTAATCAGAAACACATGTGGAGACTAATCAACAAAACAAGGAACAGCTGAAACATGAAAGGACAGGGGAACACATGACAGACAAGAACAAGATACACAAACACAAAACCCACACCGTGACAATAGCACAGAAACTGTGCTAGTTAAAATTACAAATGATTTACTTTTAGCTTCAGACCAAGGCTGTATATCAATACTAGTTCTACTCGATCTTAGTGCTGCATTCGACGCTATAGATCATAAAATACTCTTGGATCGACTATAAAACTACACTGGTGTTCAGGGACAGGCATTAAGCTGGTTTAGATCGTACTTTTCAGACCGTCACCATTTTGTCTGTTTAAATGGGGAAAAATTGAAGATAACGTCAGACTATGGAGTGCCGCAAGGATCGGTGTTAGGCCCTCTGCTATTCTCAATATATATGCTGCCACTTGGTAATATTATAAGAAAACATGGAATTCATTTCCACTGTTATGCTGATGACACTCAATTATATATTTCATCACGACCAGATGAAAACACCAACTCATCTAACTTGACAGAGTGTCTTAAAGATGACATGTAATTTCCTCCTATTAAATTCAGATAAAACAGAGGTATTACTTATTGGTCCAAAAAACTACCAACAAATCCTCTTACAATACAACTTTAATCTAGAAGGATGTCCAGTTACTTTATCAACTACAGTAAAAGACCTGGGTGTTATACTAGACCGCAACTTATCTTTTGAAAATCATATTTCATATGTTACAAGAACAGCCTTTTTCCACCTTAGAAAAATTGCTAAGCTACGTAACATGCTATCTGTTTCCGATGCAGAAAAGTTAGTTCATGCATTCATGACCTCGAGACTAGATTACTGTAATGCTTTATTAGCTGGTTGTCCTGCATCCTCAATAAGTTAAGTTAGTCCTAAATGCAGCCGCTAGAGTTCTTACAAGGTCAAGAAAATATGATCATATAACACCTATTTTATCATCTCTACACTGGTTACCTATTATTTACCTATAATAATAGGTTACCTATAACCTATTCCTAGGATATCTAAGTCCACTAAAGGAGGGAGGGCGTTCTCACATTTAGCTCCTAAACTCTGGAATAGCCTTCCTGATATTGTTCGAGGATCAGACTCGCTGTCCCGGTTTAAAACTAGATTAAAGACGCATCTCTTTAGCCAAGCTTTCACATAATGCTTAACTTTTATACCACTGTTGAATCAGATCGAACGCATTAATATTATGAACAGCAGCTATGCTAATTATTTCCCATCTGCTTTTCTGCTGTTATCTCGGGACGCGAGTCCCGAGGTAAATGGCGTTTCGTAGCTCCAGATTGGATCCAGCCTCTCGCGGAGACTTCAGATGCCCCAACACTTGCGATGAGATGACTGTGAAGAGACGACTCAATGCCAGCGATATGTTATGCCCTAAATTAATACATGATTAACAAAACTTTTTTTTGTCCATGTACATTTCTGATATGCACTTTCTGTAAAGCTGCTTTGAAACAATATGTATTGTGAAAAGCGCTATACAAATAAATTTGAATTGAAGTGAATTGAATGTGCAGCATAATTCTTTTTGCGTTTATGCGCGCGTTTATGCGTTTGCATGCGTTATGCATTGGTCACAGACCTATGAATTATGCGTTTATGTACGCATTGTTTATGCGCATGCATTTTTCCATGCATGTGTACCTGTGCATACCCAGTTATGTGCGCCCCTGGATATTAGGCTTGTTTGATATGAGAAAAATCTGCGCAGAACCAATCACCGCTAGATGCATGCCAGTTAGAAATGTGTGGAGTGTGGTCCAACATGCTCTGGTGTCATGCTGGCTAAGTGTAAATGTAATAATAATTGAGTATTTTTTTTGTATACATTAGGGGTGTAACTGTACATCTATTTGTCCCGAACTGTCACTGTACTGATGTCTCGGTTCGGTGCATACAGTCAGACGATGAATACAGTCATTCACAGGCAATCCACTCTACAATCCAGAAGGGGGTGCACATGGCAACGCTGTTTACTAACCACCACAACAGGAAAAAGAGCAGAAGAAGAAGAAGAAGAGATGATCACTGGCTGTATTCCAATTGTGGAGCTCCATCCTTCGAAGGCAGCATCAAGGCTATCCCAATTCAAAAGGTATTTCAAAATGCAGCCGACCTTCTGTGTTGCCAAGATTTGGGCTACTTTTAAGTTGTTGCTACGGATAAAAGATTTTTTACGCGGGTTGATTTACAAGAAAAAAAAATCCTCCAAATGGAGACATTGATAAATTTTTTTAATTTGCATTAATCCCTTTCTTCAAAAGCACATATTGTTAATGATGTGATAACAAACCATAGCCTAGATTTGCTGTCTTTGACAGAAACCTGGCTAAAACCAAACGATTACAATACTTTAAATGAGTGTACCCCCAAGATTATTGTTATAAATATGAGTCTCCTCTGAAAGGCAAAGGGGGAGGTGTTGCTGTAATTTATAGTAACTAGTGCAGTGCCTGTGCAAAAGCAGTTTTTGTGTGTTTTTAATAATTGTGATTTTAATAATTGTTTGAGTGCTCATTATTACAATTACACAGCAAAAGTTCAGTGACATTTTTATTTGTGCATGGTTGAAAGGAAATACTGATACTGACATAAGGACATACAATAAATATGTAAAATTGAACTACATGGTTGCATAACCATTGATATTAGGTGACATGGTGATATTAGGTGACATGTATTTGGGTATTTGTGTAGAGGTAGCAGGATTTTAGATTAGATTAGATTTACATGAGTTTTAACTTTTTTGTCATTGTGCAGATTACAATTATAGAGACATTGTAGACATAATAGCCTGTTTTAGCATTGAGATCAGGCTATGTTTGACTTGTTTACTACTATCCAGTTAACGTCCGATATAACAACGTTAAGCACAACAAAGCAGAACACATAATCTGCTAACTTGGTTGTTTCAATGATGAAAAGTAAGGATGTCTTATCATCATCATCATCAAAGCTTTATTAAGGACACACATGGTCCAAAACTCAAAGAGTAACAAAACAAAGCGTAACAAACAAATACACACAAAAAAGTGTGTATTTGGCTTACACTGGAAAGATGGGGATTTGCCGTCACGATCGGTAAGAGGAGAGTTAATCTCGTTTAAGCCTGCATAGCCTACATGAGCTATCCTGTTGAATAGGCAGGGCAACTATTTAACATATCATATTCAACATCACATAGTTACAGGCTAACTTCAGCGCGCATGACACAGTAATAACTTAGCATTGAGACCAGGCAATGCTTGAGCAAACAGTTTGTGAATAGGCTACTACAAATGATGGCCATGGCATAGGTTACTATTACAGAATATTATTCAGAATTAAACAGTGTAGCTGACTAACAGAGTCAATTAACATCCACAAATGAATAAGCGCAACAATTCAGGGAGTAGCTACACAGTAAACTCCAAGAAAACGCTACTTAAACTCCGCTGCTTTCTTCGACTCTCTCTGTCTCTGGTCCTGCGCTGTGCTCACTCAGTGTGCAGTGTGAGAGGGTGAGTGGCCACTAGTGTGCAGTGTGAGAGGGGGAGTGGCCACTAGTGTGCAGTGTGAGAGGGTGAGTGGCCACTAGTGTGCAGTGTGAGAGGGGGAGTGGCCACTCAGTGTGAGAGGAGGAGTGGCCACTCAGTGTGCAGTGTGAGAGGGGGAGTGGCCACTCAGTGTGAGAGGGGGAGTGGCCACTCAGTGTGAGAGGGGGAGTGGCCACTCAGTGTGCAGTGTGAGAGGGGGAGTGGCCACTCAGTGTGCAGAGGGGGAGTGGCCACTCAGTGTGCAGTGTGAGAGGGGGAGTGGCCACTCAGTGTACAGTGTGAGAGAGGGTGTGGCCAGCGGCTAGAGCGGCAAAAGCCAATGTGTGCTTCTTTTACCGATATATATTTAACAAAATCTTTTGCATTTCAATCCTTGGCACTTCAGTTACTCATGCATGTAGCAAGATACCTGTCAAGTTTGAAATCCATCGGACTAACGGTTCGAGAGTTATGCGAATAACACACACACACACACACACACACACACACACACACACACACACACAGACAGACAGACAGACAGACAGAAAGATGTTCCTGTAATTTATAAATAGATAGATATCTTCAGTATTACTGAGAAGTCTGGTTTCAAATTTAATTATCTAGTAATTATCTAATTATCTAGTAACTATCTAGTGTAAATGATAAATCCTGTTTGACATTTGTGCTAGCTAGTCAAGTCAAGTCAGCTTTATTTATATAGCGCTTTTTACAATACGTAAGCTGCGCGCACATGGCGACCGAGTCGATTTCCATACCGAGAAAAGAGATTCTCTGCATGGGGCAAAGTTTGCTCTTCTCCCAGTTGACCCGGAGGCCCAAACGGGCTAGGTGCCGGAGCACAAGGTCCCTGTGTTCGGAAACCTGGTCTCGAGAGTGAGCTAGGATCAGCCAGTCGTCAAGGTAGTTTAGGATGTGAACCCCGTGTTGCCGTAGCGGAACAAGGGCTGCCTCGACAACCTTCGTGAAGACGCGAGGAGACAGGGCTAACCCAAATGGGAGAACTGCGTACTGGTATGCCTGCCCCTCGAAAGCAAACCGGAGGAACGGTCTGTGTCGAGGAAGAATGGAGACATGAAAGTAGGCATCCTACAGGTCGATCGCTGCAAACCAATCCTGGGGCCGTACACATTCGAAAATGCGTTTGGCGGTGAGCATCTTGAACTGAAACCTGTGAAGGGAACAGTTCAAGACGTGCAGGTCCAGGATTGGCCGTAACCCACCGGTTTTCTTCGGTACAATGAAGTAAGGGCTGTAGAAGCGGGACCTCATTTCGGCTGGAGGGACAATCTCGATCACACCTTTCTCCAGTAAGGTAGCAACCTCCGCACGCATGACAGGGGCATTGCCACCTACCACGGTGTAACGGACTCCGCGAAAGCGGGAGGAGATCACGTGTACTGAATCTCGTAGCCGAGCCTGATGGTTCTCGTGACCCAGCGGGACAGATTGGAAAGCTCTAGCCAGGCTCCCAAAGACTGAACCATCGGGGTCATACAAACCACTGACGTACCGCCGGATGGGCAGTGAAGCAGAATGACTGACCCGGACAGGGGAGGCACAGCATACCGGCGTGGGGGTACAGTCATTGATCGCGTCCTGACAGAGGAGACCAGGGAAGGACCAGCGTTCCACGGGGGTCTGGCGACATAGGGGGGCGAGAGCGGCGAGGCTCGTAAGCGGCGCGCACTGTTCCCAGGACATGTTCTGTTTTCACGTCCTGTCCTGGCTGTTTTTTTTTTTTTTAATTATGAAAATGTCCTGGTTTTCAAAAAACTTCTGGGAAAGATCAGCTCTAAAGCAAAACATAGATGGGCAAACAAGGAGGATGAGGAAGAAAAACAGGATAAAGAGGAAGAAAACTAAAGATACATTTTGTTAGTTCGTTTTTGTAAGTTTGTGAGAGCTATTTTTGTTAAATTTGGAGGTATTTCTTTTAGTTATTTTTTATTTTTCTAATACAGAAGAGACATTATTTCATTCATTCAAACCTGTAATAATTATATATTTATTTTTCTAATACAGAAGAGACATTTCATTCTTTCAAACCTGTAATAAAACGGGTAAAAAATCTGAATTTGTGTCAAGTAATATAACCATTTTCTATCCATACAGAGGAGGCATAGGCTACTTTAAATATACCGAAATTAATAAGGCATCATTGAGTAAATTTCTAGTATAATTTGAGTATCTGTTTGCCGGGCCGAGTGTCCTGCTTTTACCTCTATCTCCGGTGAAAATGTTGTTTGCAAATGTAGCTGAAGACGAGTAGGCTGGTCATGTCTTCAGTGTGATTATTGTTGATAGTGCTGACTAGTTTTCCTCGTGACTGTCATTGACACCGTCAGGCTTACCGGGAGAGGGAGTGAGTGAGTAGTAAGCATCTGTGTCGCTGTGTTTGGCAGGTGTCTGTGTGGGCGGTGTCATCCCATGGAAACTGTGGTGGAGAGCTTGTGTTGTAGGGAGGTGAGGGCGTTTTGGTCGCTGGTCGAGGACCTCACCCCGTGGCCAGCATCCTGGATATGAGGCATAATGCCTGAATCCGTTTGTGCTACACATAGCATATTCACACTTCATGCAGGATAATGGTCCCCATCAAGCCAGCACGCACGAGTATGTTCATGGTTTATGTTTACTTTACCTTTTTATTTTTTACATGGAGTCCTTTGAACAACAGCTATAGGTGACAGGAGATGTGTTGCATACACAATAAACATGCATCAGAGACGTTTCCAACCTACTTACAGAGTTTAAAACTTAAGAATCTTTCCTACTTATCCCTAGGCAATAGGCAGGCTATACGCTGGGCTTATGGAGTTTTAGGCAGGAGTATAAGAAGCCTCTCGTGTGGTTTTCAACTATCAGACAACAAATCCAAATTCGTGACCAGACCTATCAGGGCTTTCAATCGCCTCGTTTGGATGAAAATGAATAAAATTAATAATTGCTTATTCTGTTATGATCGCCCAATTGCCCTCAAAATGTTATAAAGTACACAGAACAAATGAATTTTTATATTATTTTTATTGGCATTGCTTGTAATGGTTACTAAACATTTACTGAACAAGGACAAAGATTACTGAACAAAGACACAGGTTGCAAGTAAACAAATCTATATAAAAAAAAGCCCACTGCTGAAGGGCTAGACCTGAAACCTTTGCACATTGTGTCTTTTGCCTGCAATAGTGTGGTCCAGAGCCATAGAGAGAGAGAGTTACGACACTCCCATAGCCCGCCATAGGAACTCTGGAATGAGGAAGTAACGCGTGTCGAGGAGCAGCCAATAGTTCCAAACACTGATAGTTCCAGCATTGAACCCCATTCATTTTCAGTGCTTCCGAAGTACGCTCGCTGGTAAATTAATGAAATTACTGAATTTTTTTACTTTTACACACATTAGCCGACCGTGAATCTAGTCAGTATATTTTATGTATCCAGTTTTAGTTAATGCTTATTGGAAGATGATGGGTTAATTGCAGCTAGCTATAGCTTACATGACCAACTCTTCATTAAAGTTAGCTAACTTATGGTAACCTGAAGTATATATTATTTATAATATATATATATATATATATATATATATATATATATATGCATATGCATGCATGTATGTAGGCCTATGCATATGTACACACATTAATTCTGAACGGACCACCTCTCCAGACCTCTTTGCGTGATCACGAAGGTAGGGTAATGGCTGAATCGGAATTAATAAGCAAGATCACGGGAATCAATAGCCTAAGAAAAAAAGTAATGATTTTGTGCAAAGTAAAACCAAAGCAACAGCACACAAAGAAAAAAACAAAACATGCAGAATGCAGGTTTACCACCACTAATTGAGATGACAGGGACAGAAGGAAAGAAGATAACTAACAACTAAAATAAATAAATACTTACAACTAAATCATTGGACTTGTCTGTGGAAAGAAAATAATGTGAAATTAGGTTCTTGTAGCGTGACTGCCGGGCTAGGAAGAGGCTGACGGCCTCCTCAGGGACCTGTTTGAAGGATTTGGCGATGGGGGCGGGTGCATCAGGACAAACTGGCGCTAACCTCTCGAAGAGCTGCTGGTGAATTGGTGTAGCTTTCCCGAAGGGCCTTCATTAATGATGTTGCATAACCTGAAGACATAATAGTAATAATAATACTGTATAAAGATCATTGCCACTAATGGAAACACATGAAATTGTCCTGCATATGAATTATAGCAAACATAAACAGTAAACAGAATGTTACGAGATTGCCAGGGAGATTACAGTACAATGGACCCTGATATGCGCTACTAAATGTTTTAAAAAATACATAAAAGAAATTCAGAACATATTTGATGATTTGAATGTTACTATTAAATGTTTACACCAATACTGGTGGTGGTAATACTGGTGGTAAAGTTACATAAACTCTATGAGGTAGTGAATTTACTGAGAGGTAGCTAAACTCTGAAGTGAGAAGTGGATAAACTGTTTCTGACATAATTTCAGCGGTGGGTAAACTGCGTTTAGCCTCCACTACAGCCCTGACGACACGGTCACGGTCAAATGTGAAAGAGAACCGTAGCAGTCTAACACAAAACGCAAACACACGATTGCGAAAGCCGCTTGATGATCATCACCACTGATCCAAACACTAACGTTAGCCATGAAGCTTTCATGACGATATGGACATTTACTTCAGGGCAATTTTGTTTTGGCTCAAGTTCATGAATCATGAAAAATGCTCTTCTAATGTCAGAGTGATCGTGCTTGTAGTGGAGGCTGTGTCAAAGGGAACACGGTAGCTATACAAAATACACACAGAGCTAGCCAACACGAAGCTTGTAAACATTAACGTTAGCATATGTAACTTACCGTGGCAATATCTCGCTTGCGGCAGACGGTGTCTCTCGACCTCGGGACAAGGCAAGCAGAGAGGTTTGCATTCACAGATGGCACAGCGGTAGGAAGTAACTTAGCCATCCACTCACTCTTTAAACTAAGTGAGACAATCTTGGCATCCCCTGAATGGTAATCCTCCTCTTTGAAATGCGCGCTGCATATTCTCGAGTAGGCGAATCTCAAATGATATGTGTAAACATTTATCCTTGGTTACATAAAACGCTACTTCACTATTTGTTGTGGCCTTATGGGTTGTTTTCTTCCTACAACAACACTGTAGTCAAATGAATATAGAATGAAACAAATACAAAATTAGTAACAAATAGTGACTTATTTATTTTACACAAAACCAAAAAAAAAAAAAAAACTTAAACGTAAAAGAATAAAATAAAATATCCTTTTTTCTAGAATAAATAAAATGAAACCACCCTCTTTTTTTATGGTGTCAGTAAATTATAGAACGGACACAGAGCAAGGGGAAACAAACAGTCTCAGTTGGATAATACCAGTGTAGCAATGTTCAGGGAAGAAGGAGGTGGGAACCGGCGAACAATCAATATATAATTTATTTAAAATAAAACAAACAAACGAAAATACCGCCAGCAGCCCCTCGCGGACGACTGCTGGCTACCGAAAATAAATATAACTGCCAGCAGCCCCTCGCGGACGACTGCTGGCTAAAGTAAAATACCACAAACAAAACAACTAAAACACAGGCCTGTTCCACTCTCGATCATCAACGTCGTCGCTCCTCCTTTATGCTTCCGCTCCTCCGTGAGAGATGCGAGACCGGTGTGCCTCACATGTGTTGCTCATTAGCAATCGCACAACCGGCCTCGCGCCGTTCTCTCACGTCCCTCGGCCGTCCTGTTCGCCACATACCCCCATCGCCCCTCACAGGCCGGGGGGTACCCACGAGCCTGTGCCTACTCCCCCCCCGGCGGCGGCGATCCCTGGGGAGTATGGACAGACAAACCGAGGGAAACGGAGACGGAAGCATGAGGAGCGACAGATCGAGAGAGGGGAGAGAGGAAAAAAAAATTGGTCCGGTTCCCACAACGCGCTGCCATCTGGTCCCCCACCAGCTAGGCGATCTCCTCCGCGGTGCCTGGCGGTGACGCTGGGTAGCCCTCGGTGGACGGCTCGACGCTCCTCCGCCGCCCGGTGGACGGCGACGGCTCCTCGGGTGCCTTGGGCAGACGGTAGGAGTCCCCCGCTCCCTGCTCCTCCCCTTCACTGGTGGACGGCAGCAGGCTCCGGCCCACGGCGAGCGGCGGCGACTCCTCCTCTCCCTCCCAGATGGCAGCCGCCCCTCCAATACCCAGGCGGCCGGAAGCGAGCTCGACCGTCCCACCGGCAACTCACTCCAGCGCCCCGCCTCGAGCGTCCGTGGCCGCGAGTCCCCCGCTCCCTGCTCCTCCCCTCGCTCGGCGGATGGCAGCAGGCTCCGGCCCACGGCGAGCGGCGGCGACTCGCGCACCATGCTCGATGGCACCGCGGATTCCCCACACCGGCGAGGACTCTCTGACAGCACGTTCCTCCCTCTTCCCGGGTTTCGGCACCAGTGTAGCAATGTTCAGGGAAGAAGGAGGCGGGAACCGGCGAACAATCAATATATAATTTATTTAAAATAAAACAAACAAACGAAAATACCGCCAGCAGCCCCTCGCGGACGACTGCTGGCTACCGAAAATAAATATAACTGCCAGCAGCCCCTCGCGGACGACTGCTGGCTTAAGTAAAATACCACAAACAAAACAACTAAAACACAGGCCTGTTCCACTCTCGATCATCAACGTCGTCGCTCCTCCTTTATGCTTCCGCTCCTCCGTGAGAGATGCGAGACCGGTGTGCCTCACATGTGTTGCTCATTAGCAATCGCACAACCGGCCTCGCGCCGTTCTCTCACGTCCCTCGGCCGTCCTGTTCGCCACAACCAGTTATTAGTTACAGTTGTATACCTGTATGAATTGAAAACTAACTTAAATCACATATTCATCCTTTACATTGCTTAAATGTTCATAAACCCAGCGCTTGGATATCGTTGGGGCCCAAATTCGGTGGTGCACATAAGGACAGTCACGAACGGATGACACAGTTTTCAAAGTAGCTACACAGTCAACCTGGTTACTCACTCAGTTACTCCACTCTGACACAGCGAAAACTCTCCAACTGACACAGAGAAGTGGTTACGTGAAGCTTTGTCCTCGTCTCCTTTACACGAACAGGAAAATCTGTCCAACGCTGAAATAAGGTGATGCGTCACACCACAGAAAATGGCCGACGAATCAGACACACGAAAACGGGCGCTCTCTCTCCTTTAGCTACACGTTGAAATGTCTATTTTCAGCATACAACCGCCTGAAAATACTCCGATGCTGTTTGATTCTTCTTGGTCCTTCAATCCAAAGAAATAATAGAGAAACACTATAGCCCTTTCAGGCGAAACAGAAAATGACGGCTGCTTCAATGATCAGCACAGACTTAACGCATTTAGACTCTAAACACATGCAGAAAACATTCCCGATGTCACAATATATATATATTAATATATCTAAATGTGACCTAGGACACAAATACTGTTGATGGATATAGTTTAACAGCCTGTCGTCCCGTTTTCTGTCCTCCTCCCCAAAACAAAAACCCGCTGTTTTTTTCCGTGCTCCAATTCCCCCCCTCTCATTGGCTGATATTCCACACACCCAACTCAATGGAACCACTCATCGGTTAACATTCAAAATACTAAAGAATACAATTTTATAATTGTCTTATACAAATAAAAATAAATAAAAATTACAATATATTGAAATCAATGTGTACAAATATTCACTGTGTTACATCCTCCCCCACCAAATTCCAGCATGCCCCCATGTCTGGACATAAAAAGAACACACACAAGGGGAAATAAATATAAATAAGTATGCTTGAACCTTGCATTTGAATTAGTCATTCTAGGTTTACACTCTTGGAACTGGGCAAGGGAAAGTTTTTGAATTTTACATGCACATATTACACAATGCTTGAGAATTACACCACCACACATGTTTGTTTTGACCATGTTCACAAAAAAAATAAAGACTCAGTTCCATGACCAACAATCCCACAGCAACCATTTTCTCTTTAACAGGTCTTCCCAGCTCAGGATAAGTAAACCTCTCTGGGGTTTTTCTTTGTCTCTCAGATCTTCTCACTTGAGAATTATCAAGCACATTAGACGGTTCTACCACTGAAGTCACAGGAACAATGAACTCAGGTAGGTCATTGGTATGCTCAAGCAGCTGTTCATTTGTACCTTCACCACCTACTATTTCTGTGTGAACATTTTCTTCATCTAAAATCTCAGCTTCATCCCCCAACAGTTGACCCACCTCCTCCACGCTGGGGAAATCACAGACATGAGGCACAACAGCACCCTTATCTTGCTGGCCCCGGTCCTGATGTTCACTCTCCAGAGAGTTAGAATCAAAATACATTTGGGGACCATAATCATATTCTTACTCTGAATCAGATGATGAAAAATCTCTCTGCACAGGATTAACAGACTCGGACATGGGCTTTTCATTCTCACTTCGTCTCTTTCTGATCTTACGAACAGGTAAAGGGCTCTGGCTTTCACTTTCAAGACTCACTTTCACTTGTGATTTCAAGGGTAAGATATGATTTCTATGCAGAACCTTTTTAGGGCCATTCAACTTATAGACAGGCAAGTTAGACAACTGGCTCTCTACCACATATGGTATGGAATGCCACCGATCTGCAAGTTTGTGCTTTCCTTTTAACCCAAGGTTCTGAATAAGCACCCTGTCTCCAGGATTCAGACTCTGAGGACGCACTTTCTTATCATACCTCAGTTTGTTTTCTTGGTTTGCACGTGCAGATGCAGTCGTTGCCAACTCATATGCTTCCTTCAATTGTTGCCTCATTCCCTCTACATATTTCCCATAAGAAACTGCCAAATCTTCATCAGACCGAACCCCGAGACACACATCCACCAGTAACTTAGGCTCTCTTCCAAACATGAGGAAGTACGGCGTATACCCGGTTGCATCATTTTGGGTAGAATTGTACGAATGAACTAACTGGGCAATATGCTGGCTCCACCTTGATTTTTGTTGTGCATTCAACGTGCCAAGCATATTGAGAAGTGTCCTGTTAAACCTCTCTGGTTGTGGATCCCCTTGTGGATGTTATGGAGAAGTGCGGGATTTCTTTACCCCAAACATAGCCAACATCTCCTTGATCAAAAGGCTCTCAAAATCTTCCTCATAATACAGCGATCACAATTTTTACAGTAAGCTTCCACTTCTGCTTTCATCCTAGGCCAAAAATAATGGTCTCTCACAAGCGCATACATCCTCTCAAAACCCAAATGTCCATTTTTGTCATGCAAAGACTCCAAAACTGAACTGCGGAGAGCAGTGGGGAGCCCAAACTGCCTGTATCTTTGATTATTTTTCCTCTTTACCACCCGGTATAACAGACCTTGATCCACTTCCAGACTTTTCCATTTTTTCTTCAAGGCCTTGAGGTCAACAAGGAGGCAAGATGGCGGCAGGCTCTACAGGTGCTCTTGTAGCCCTCTTAACATACTCTTTTGTTTGCAACTTTTTTAAACCACCAAATTTTTAATGTCCAAGTTTGTAAATGGGAATATGTCCTAAAACCGCTTGGCAGTTGCAAGCTTTTAAGCGCTGGACGAAACGTGATCCTTGCGAATTCTTGGAGGCACTCAACAGACAAATACACGCATGGCATTGTTCAAAGAGAACGCAGGAGAGATAAGTTGATCATATCGCTTTGCCTTTTGCTATCGGGAGACATTCATCAGTGCCCTGGGCCTGAAAATCAATCTCTTCGGGGAAACAGAGATTTTGCGACGGCGGGCATTGAGAGTAGCTGGTACTGGAAAGGGGGTGTGTTGGACGGCAGGAGTGTGATGGCGGAGCCAGAGGAGAAGTTGGAACAACGAGCCGGTGGGCACGTGGAGGTCGGAGAACACCTCTCTGTGGGAGTAACAATGGACGGCTCAGAAGAACCCTTGCGAGGGGGAGTTTCTTTACCATCGGACGGGCTGTGCCAATGGAGTGGTCATCAGTTGGAAGCTGACGGCAGGGTACACACAGAAAGGACTGCACAGACTCATGCTGGCTCTTCCGTGGGGGAAAAGCTACAAGCAGAGCCTCCGATCCTGGACTTCAGTTTCACCAAAGGTCTACACATTATACACCTTAATGTTCGGAGTCTTCTTTCCAAATTAGATAAGATTGATGATGTGTAATAGTAAAGTTGGGATAGTGTGCTTTTCAGAGACTTGGCTGGATGCCTCGATCAGTGATTCAGAAATTGAAAATTATGTTGTTTTAAGAAAAGATCGAAATCGTAATGGGGGCGGAGTGTGTGTTTATATTAGGGCTGATATTTGTTTTAATCGCAGAATGGATTTAAATCACAATCTTATTGAAGCTGTGTGGTTGGATGTACATTTAACTAAAAGTAAGCCTTTATTAATTGGGGCTCTGTATAGACCTCCTGATCAGAATAATTTCTATCAGTTGTTGGAAGAATCTTCTGTCCCCGGCAGTGATTATAAGGGTGATGTTATAATGATAGGTGATTTTAATACTGATGTTTCTAACAAGGATCATGGAATGTTCAAAGTTTTTGATAGATTTTGCCAGTTTTTGGATTTACAGCAATTAATTCAAGAGCCAACACGAGTGGCTAAATTGAGTCAAACTGTGATTGATCTCATCTTGGTATCTGATCAATCTATGATTTCTCAGAGTGGGGTCGTAAATTGTACTATGAGTGACCACTCATTAATTTATTGTACAAGGAAAAAGTATAAAGTTGCATTGAAGAAACAAAACACAATTAAGATTAGGTCATTAAAAAAATATAGTCGTAAGGTCTTTATTGAGTGTTTAAATTCAATGAATTGGCATTTAGTGTTATGTTTGGATGTTGACGAAGCATGGGAGCAGTTTAAAAATATGTTCTTAAAAGCAGTAGATAAAGTTGCTCCTTTAAAAACTATTAGAGTAAAATTGAGGTCAGAGCCATGGATGAATGGTGACATTTTAGAAGCAATTAGTAAGAGAAATAAAGCCTTTTCAGTTTTTAAGAAGAGTAAGGAGCAGATTGACTTTGATAATTATAAGAAGCTAAGAAATATAGTGCAAAAGATGATTAGAACGTGTAAAAGGAACTTTTTTCACGATAATTTAACTGAGCATAAAGGTAACCCAAAGAAACTCTGGCAGTCATTGAAACAAATTGGGTACAGTAATAGACTTAAGACAAAGACAAATAATATTTGCCTTAACATAAATGGGGAGTTATCTTCTGATCAATTAAAGGTTGCAGATACATTTAATTCCTTTTTTACTTCCATAGCTGGGCAGTTAGTTGAAAAACTGCCTAGAAAACCTGGGTTATATGATGGTGAGGTCATGTTTCAGTATTATTCTAAGCTTGGAGTGGTAGCAGACTCTTTTGGCCTTTCTATTGTTTCACAGGATAAGGTATTAAAGTTATTGAATGAACTTAAGTGTTCGAAGACAATTGGTCTAGATGAAATACCTGCCAGATTTTTAAAAGATACTGCAGAATATATTTCTCCTTATCTCACTCATATTTTTAATCTTTCAATTATGTCAGGTAGAGTTCCAAAAGATCTGAAGCTTGCTAGGGTTGTTCCGCTATATAAAAAAGGGAGTAAATTAGAAGAGGGCAATTATAGACCAGTTTCAATTTTGGGAGTTGTATCAAAAGTATTGGAGAGAATAATACAAGAGCAAATAAATAATTATATTATTAAGTATAATTTGTTTTCTGAATTGCAATCTGGTTTTAGAACATCTTATTCTACAGATACGTGTTTATTGTATTTGACAGACTGTTTAAGAAGAGAGATCGACTTGGGTAAACTCTGTGGCATGGTATTGTTAGACCTCCAGAAAGATTTTGACACCGTTGACCACCGGATTTTGCTGATTAAACTAAAAGCTCTAGGGTTTAACAGTATGGCATGTCAATGGATTGGATCATACTTGACTGAGAGGTATCAAAGAGTTTATATTAACAGCACTCTGTCTGAGGCTAGAGAAATAACATGTGGGGTGCCACAGGGTAGTGTCCTGGGTCCATTGTTGTTTCTTTTGTATATAAATGATATGAAATCTGTTTGCAATTGTAATCTCTTTCTCTATGCGGATGATTCAGCCTCGGTGTTCTCCCATAAGGATATAAAAGTTATTGAGAACCATTTAAGTGATGAGTTAAATAATATAAGCGAATGGCTGATTGAGAATAAACTGTCTTTGCATCTAGGGAAAACTGAATCTATCTTATTTGGTTCAAAAATAAGGTTGAGTAGGACTCCTGAGCTTAGAATTTCTGTGGGGGGTACCCAGATTGAAGTTAAAAATTGTGTTAAATATTTAGGCTGTGACTTAGATCGTTCTTTGAGTGGCGAAAGTATGGGTCAAAGGGTTATTATAAAAGTGAACCAAAGAATTAAATTTCTGACACGTAAGGCTCATTTTTTAAATAAAGAAACTTTACTAATGGTAGCAAATGCTCTAATTCAGCCACTCTTCGATTATGCCTGTACTACATGGTACAGTAGTACCCCCAAGAGGATAAAAGTTCAACTCCAAACAGCACAGAATAAATTAGTCAGGTTGATTTTAAACATTAAAAATAGGAACCATGTTGGCTCTTTTGAACTTAAGAATTTAAAGTGGTTGACAGTCGAAAATAGGGTGAGACTGTTGAAACTGAGATTAACAAGAAAGATTTTGCATAGGAATGAGTCAAGGTATTTTAAAGATTATTTTAAGCTTATTAGGAACTCTCATAGCTACTCAACTAGAAGCATTGCCACAGACATAGTACCTTGTAGATTTAAGAGTTGTTCTGGGCAAAACACCTTTTAGCAATTGAATGGAACAAACTCCCAGTTGAGATTAAGTTAAGCCAGTCAGATCGCTGTTTGAATCAAGCAGGTGGTGAATGGTTGCTAAATGCTAATTAGATTTAGTTTTATGTAGTCTTAAGGAATATCTACTACTGATGTGTATGTATTTGTGTGGTTGAGTGTACAAGGTGCTCTATAGTCATCTGTGGTTTGTTTGCCATCTTTATCGGACTACAACGAGGACCACAATGGAAATAAGTTTTGTAACTTTCTTGTGTTATCCTTGACAGTTCTGATAAATGTGTAGTGTCATTGTAATGGCATCTTGTTATGCATTTATTTTTATTTCTACTGTCTAATAAATCAACAACAATCAACAATCAACAACAACATGGTCCAATTGAACACTTCCAGATAATTGCTTCTGACTAACTGCTAGCCTTACTTTACTCAGGCAAGGGTCATTCCCCTGAGCCTCCCTCAACTCATTGGAGTACGAATTCCTCAGCTCATCCCGAGTAAAGGACACAACTTTTCCAGCAGCTCGAAAAACTCCACTCTCAGGACAACACAACTCGGGTAAGTAAGCGCTTTGCTGATGTACTACAGCTGACTCAATGGCACCTTGCACTTGATCCTTTGCTTCCACAGATTTGCAGAGAGTATGTACTCCGGAAACTGGAACTCCTCCCACGTTTCTCCAGCTCCAGGACTGACATGAGGCCGTCTTGACAGAAAGTCTGCATCGATGTTTATCAACCCCCGTCGGTATTTCAAGCTGAACTGGTAAGTTGACAGAGCTGCTAGCCATCTGTGACCCGTAGCGTCTAACTTAGCCGAAGTCAGAATGTAAGTCAGGGGATTGTTGTCCGTTCTGACTTCGAAAGTTACTCCATAAAGATAATCGTGGAGCTTGTCAACTACGGCCCACTTCAATGCCAAGAATTCCAGCTTATGGACTGGGTAATTCCTTTCAGAAGTAGAAAGACTTCTACTAATGAATGCCACTGGGCGCAATCCTTCAGGATGTTGTTGATAGAGCACGCCACCCAGTCCATCCATACTGGCGTCAACGTGTAACACATAAGGTAATTCAGGATCGGCGAACGCTAACACTGGGGAGTTCCTGAAAAACCATCTCACAACTGTCATCCCATCGAGAACCAAATGGATCTGAGGGCCTGAAGAGCCCATCAGTAGCAGGCTTCTTGATGTTCTCCTTTCCCTGGCGTTTTTGTGGATAACCCTTAAGCAACTGGATGAGGGGTCTGCACAGGCTAGAGTACCCTTTCACAAACCATCGATAGTAGCCACAAAAACCCAGAAAGGATCTCAATTGGGTAACTGTCTGCGGTCTGGGCCAATTCACAACTGCTTCCACCTTAGACGGATCAGTGGCGATTCCATCTTGTGACACTATGTGCCCAACATAAGTCACAGAAGTCCGGCAAAACTGGCATTTGTACAGAGACAACTTTAAACCCTCCTCCATAAGCCGATCCAGAACTTTGAGCAAACGTTGATTGTGCTCCTCAAGGGTTCTGCCAAAAACAATCAAGTCGTCCAAATAAACCAACACTTCCAGGAAATTCATGTCGCCCACTGTCTTCTCCATAACTCTCTGAAAGGTTGCAGGGGCCCCACTAATCCCCTGAGGCATGCATTCAAACTGATAAAATCCTAGTGGGCAAATAAACGCAGTCTTTTCTTTATCAGCTTCCTCCATGGGAATCTGATAATACCCACTTCGCAAATCAAGTTCACTGAACCATTTGCTCCCAGCCAAACTATGGAGTGCATCTTCAACCCTAGGGACAGTATATTGATCAGGTATAGTACGTCTGTTCAATGTCCTGTAGTCAACACACATTCGCACTTTACCTGATTTCTTATGCACTACCATGATAGGAGAGGCATAAGGGCTTCTGGACTCAGAGATGATACCACATTTCTGCAATTCCATCAGATGGTCTCGCACATCTTGCAAATCAGCAGGAGGCAAGCGGCGAGAACGTTCACGAAAAGGAGTTGAATCAGTAAGCCGTATTTCATGCTTGGTACTCTTTGAACGTCCAACATCCCATTCGTGACAAGAAAATACATCACGCCTTTCCGTCAATTTTTCACACAACCGCTGCTTTGTATCCTCAGGTAAAAGTGAATTCCCAAAGTCGAATGAGGCAGGAGTTAGTGTATTGGACGACTGACTTTCGGATAATGCGGGCAAGGTACAATATTGACAGGATAAAGATAAGCAATTGCGTGCCACATTTCAGATGCACATCTTTAGTGGACATGTTCCTCACGGTAACAGTCATGATGCGATTAGATACCACAGACACAGACTGCACTTCGGGTCTCACTAGCAAATCATCTGAAACACTAGTGTCATCGGGCTGGTCTATCAGGACATGCCCGTCTGTAGGTTTAAAAAGAAAAATTGGTTTACCCTGAATTTGATATGACTCTCCAGGCCCTACAACAATCAGTTTATGTTGTGTGAACCAAACAGTACCATGCCTCTCACAATCATCAGGTGAGCCATCAGACTTCTGAATATTCTCATAGACTTCTCGAACTACAGGATGTATAGACAAGGTATGCAAGAAGTGAACACCCAGCTTCTGTTTACAAGCCTCAAACAACCGTCTCACTATATTGGTGTTAGTCCCCACCAGAATGGCAACTCTCTTCTCCCGCTGAGAATCTGGGCAAACAAGTGCAAGAGTATCAACAGCCTGTGGTAGTCCTACCACATTTTCAGTGAATTCAAGCTTAATGGGAAGACAGCCGTCATATGGGTATTTGTGTGAACTCAAACCCCATATTTCAAGATTTTCCACTGGCAACAGTGGTAAGTGTTTAAAGTACAAATCATAAAAGCTTCGATAAAGGATGGTGACTTGAGAGCCACTATCAAGTAAATCTTTTGCATACACTCCTTCAATTTGGACTGGTACTTCAGACGCCGGACCAATCAAGCCAGATGGAATTCCAGAAGAACAAGCGATTTCCACTCCAAAAAAAAATGTGGAACGGGATGGAAAAGGAGACCTGTGCCGTTCCTCCACGGAGCTCCCTAGAAGTTTCCCGAGAACCTGCTCTGACTGATCAACTTTTGATTTACTTTCCTCAGGTTTTCAGTTCCTCGACACTCTCTCTTTGTGTGGCCATCCTCACCACACTTGTAACAGAAAACTCCAGACCGAGTAAACTTGGATGTGCTCTTCTTGCTGGAAACTTCTGTAGCACTAGCATCCGCCACTTGACACACAGGGCCAGTTGCCTTGGAAGAATGCTCAGGAACAGGGTCAGGTGCAGCTGCTTTCAACAGCTTGGACATCTGAGTTGTAAGTGCGCTCACCTCTTGCTTTATACTGCATAATTCAGACACCAAAGAGGCATGTGGAACAGAGGCAGCAGCAACCACTACTTTTCCACCATCTCTAGCCCTGATCCAATCCTCTTCTTCCATTACTTAACGTAACAATTGTGAGAAACTAGGAGGATCGCGCAAAGTGTGGGTCATTCTTAGTCGTAGTGCTACCATATCATTAGTACGAGCTCCCTTAACCACTTGCTCCATGCACATGCAATTCAAATCAGCGGCTACAACTCCTCCTTTTACAAGCATGCGATGAAGGAGCTTGTCCACCCTATAGAGAAAATCAGAAAGCTTTTCACTTTCTCCTTGGTAAGTGCTCCTGAACTTTGCAAGAAGATCGTAATTACTTTCAGTATTTCCATAGTCATTTTCCAAAGCAACCAAATAAACAGTAGCTGCGGCAGCTGGATTACTAACCTTCAGAAACCGGACTATGTCTGAAGCGGGTCCCCGCAAACTCTCAACAATACGCTGCCTTTTCACAGAATCAACACACTGCCACTCACTGATCATTTGATAAGCCTGCTCCATCCAGGGGTCATATTCTTCCTCCCCAGCAGGTACTGGTTTCACACCTGAAAATACTCTTAATCTCCAGTAACCCACAGTGTCACTGGGCACATGGATACACTTTTCCACAAGGCGATCAATAGCATTCACCAAATCAAGATTAACATTTGCATCAGATGACTGACCTTACTCCAACATAGCCTTCACATCCTCCGGTGACTTTCCTTCCTGCTGCAACAAGGACAACAACTTATCCTGAAAAACAGCATCTCCTACAGAAGGATCTGTCACCATTTTTCCAGGTACATGTACCCTCCATGGCCCCGCCTCACCAGAAATCCCTATCTCTGGTGGTATAGTTTCTGGATCAATGTCATTACTGGTTTCAAGCAACAAGTACAACTTAGTTCCTGTAGGATCTCCCCGTTTACCATGAATCTTGGTACGGCCGAATACCTTCACTGTATTAATCACATCTGGGATAGTCTCATCCCTCACATCTATTGGGACATCACTGAGTATTAGACAGCAAGATGGCTTAATTTGCGCTTGACGGATCCATTCGCCAGCCTTAGAAATATCCATGTCTCACAATGCTTCACAACACAATTAAAATAAAAATACACGACAGCCCAGCAGATAACAAGATTAAAAATTGAAAAATAAATGATTTCAGAGAAACAAAAAAATAAATCCTAGCGGTGCCTCCAAAATGTAACCTTACTGTTAAAAACGCTTAAAGCAGCAAGACCTGGGCTCCAGCAAATGATGGTGAGTTGGCTTGATTTTCTCTAGTATTTCTAAAGAAAACTATAATTTATCACGGTGCCTCAAAAATTGTAGCCTAAGCTATACACAAAGGGAAAAAAATGATTTGTGTAAACAATTATCCTTGGTTACATAAAACGCTACTTGTGGCCTTATGGGTTGTTTTCTTCCTACAACAACACTGTAGTCAAATGAATATAGAATGAAACAAATACAAAATTGGTAACAAATAGTGACTTATTTATTTTACACAAAACCAAAAAAAACATTAAACGTAAAAAAAAAATCCTTTTTTCTAGAATAAATAAAATGAAACCACCCTCTTTTTTTATGGTGTCAGTAAATTATAGAACGAACACAGAGCAAGGGGAAACAGTCTCAGTTGGATAATACCAGTTATTAGTTACAGTTGTATACCTGTATGAATTGAAAACTATAACTTAAATCACATATTCATCCTTTACATTGCTTAAATGTTCATAAACCCAGCGCTTGGATTTCGTTGGGGCCCAAATTCGGTGGTGCACATAAGGACAGTCACGAACGGATGACACAGTTTTCAAAGTACACAGTCAACCTGGTTACTCACTCAGTTACTCCACTCTGACACAGCAAAAACTCTCCAACTGACACCGAGAAGTGGTTACGTGAAGCTTTGTCCTCGTCTCCTTTACACGAACAGGAAAATCTGTCCAACGCTGAAATAAAGTGATGCGTCACACCACAGAAAATGGCAGACGAATCAGACACACGAAAACGGGCGTTCTCTCTCCTTTAGCTACACGTTGAAATGTCTATTTTCAGCATACAACCGCCTGAAAATACTCTGATGCTGTTTGACTCTTCTTGGTCCTTCAATCCAAAGAAATAATAGAGAAACACTATAGTCCTTTCAGGCGAAACAGAAAATGACGGCTGCTTCAATGATCAGCACAGACTTAACGCATTTAGACTCTAAACACATGCAGAAAACATTCCCGATGTCACAATATATATATATATATATATATATATATATATATATTAATATATCTAAATGTGACCTAGGACACAAACACTGTTGATGGATATAGTTTAACAGCCTGTCGTCCCATTTTCTGTCCTCCTCCCTAAAACAAAAACCCGCTGTTTTTTTCCCGTGCTCCAATTCCCCCCCTCTTATTGGCTGATAGTCCAGACATCCAACTCAATGGAACCACTATAAAAATGACAATATATTGAAATCAATGTGTACAAATATTAACAGTGTTACATATCTATCTATCTATCTATCTATCTATCTATCTATCTATCTATCTATCTATCTATCTCGATATATTTACTTCTGACACTGTCACTCTTTCACTAGCTAACGTTAGCTACTACTCGCGGGCTTTCGTCTGTTGTTGTCCAACAGCGAGTACCTCATGTGATGTCATGCAATGCATTGTGGGAGAAATTAGAATCCTCGCTAAGCTATTGCTAAACGCTAACATATAACCTACTTTTCCGTATTATATTTATTTTTTGTAATCCCCTACAACATCAAATACAATGGATAACTGTTTAAATGTTTATTACCAACTAGAAAACTGCCAGAAAAGAAAAAAAAAAACTGCACCATGGGCTTTAACCACATTAGGGTGCTGCCTGCCAGGGGGCGAGCAACGGGGAGTGGAGAACAAAAGATTCTCCCCCGGCCCTCCACCGGGAGAAGGAGAGAGCCTGCCACTCTCTCCTGGAAAGAACAGGGAGCCATCTCTGAGCAGCCTGTCTCAGGAGTACCGCTTGGCCTGGCGTTTAGCGGGGCTGCAGGCTGGGACGCCTTCCTGTGACCACCTCCACGGCGAGGCCCGGGTGGAGGCTGCTGCTTGGGCCGATCGGGAAGGGCGGGAGCCACAGGAGGGCATCCTCGGCGGCGAGCAGGCTGAGGCATCTGTGCCGACGGCTGGGTGGAGGCAGCAGCGGGCCGTCGGGGCAGAATGTGTCTAATTGCCTCAGTCTACTTCTGAGCGGTCGAGAACAGCTGGGCAAAGTCCTCAACCGCGCCACCGAAGAGGCCGGCCTGGGATATGGGAGCATCGAGCAGCTTGGTTCGCTCAGCGTCTCTCATATCAGCCAGGTTCAGCCAGAGGTCCACCTGGACCACATTAGTGGACATCACCTGACCCAGGGAGCGTGCGGTCACCTTCGTCGCTCGGAGAGCAAGGTCGGCGGCGGCACGCAGCTCATCGAAGAGCCCTGGGTCTGTCCTGCCCTCGTGCATGTCCCTGAGCATCCGTGCCTGATAAACCTGCAGGATGGCCATAGCATGCAAAGAGGCGGCAGCCTGCCCCGCAGCTCTATAGGACTTCGCGACAAGCGTCGTCGAAAACCTACAGGCTTTGGAAGGGTGCTTTGGGTCGCCACGGGAGGAAGCGCTGTGAGGACACAAATGCATCGCAACAGAACGTTCCACCTGGGGAACCCCAGTGTACCAATGAGCCACGGCCTCATCAAGGGGAGGAAAGGCGGAGAAGGTCGCAGAGCGATCGCGGAAAGACAGTGGTGTCTTCCAGGACCTTGTGACCTCCTCATGCACCTTGGGAAAGAAAGGTATTGGGGGCGGACACTGCTGGGAAGCAGCGCCTGCGGCACCCAAAAAACAATCGTCCATCCGCGAGCGCTCAGGACCCGATGCTCGCGACTGCCCCAGAAAGCATGGCTGTCATTTCGGGATCCAACTCGGACAATGCTGGCACACCAGACGGCGGTCTCCCGATGACTCAAGCCCGCCTCGTGATGCCGCGACGGACATGGCATCGTCATATGGGGGGCCGAATGACACGCGCGGTATCGTTCATTCGGCACACTCATGGGTTGCGGCACGCAAGAGGGGGGTGTGGGCTGAGGTACAATCGTCGGCGCTTTGTTCCACACCATTACCCTCAGGTCACCCTGGCCACCAGCCGAAGTACCACCTCGCAAGGAGGGTGTAGATTGGGGTGTGGATGAGGGGACTCTCGCTCTAGTGGGCTCATGGAGTCTCGATCGCAGTGTTGCGATGGTCATGTTCCCACAATGAGAACATGAAGCATCCACAAAAGCTGCTTTAGCGGGATCAATGCCCAGACACGCAAAGCAGCTATTATGCCCATCAGAGGACAAAACCACCCGACCGCAACCAGAAGTGCACGGACGAGACATCTTTCACTGTTTTGTTGGAAAGCTGTATCGCGCGTGCAACTCAAATATAGAGGAAATTAACCCCGCAGGTGCTGAAGCGACCAGGAAGAAACACACGACTGGCAATCACTGCACAGATCAGCAGGCAATGTGAATCTCGCTGGAATTCGCCATCACACCAACACCTGGAGAGTAGCTCGTCTCGAAGAGTGAAAACTCAGAATACACTTGGCTCCGAAACGAAAACATATCTGCATGTTGCCGGCGTCCTCCTTTTATACCCACGAGGTGGGGCGGAGATACGCTATGCAAATTCCGCAGACCCATGGCATTTCTTTGCCATTGGCTCGTTTTGTAATACTCGAAGTTGATAGGCTTTCTAAGCGAAACCCCATGTCGTCATCATTCGACGTAACTTGAAGTGACTACGAAAGGGAACCAGGGTGACAGTTGTAACCCGGGATGTTTTCAGACCCCCCAAACGCTGTTGTGTTATAAATGAATGGCTAAAACAAATAAAAGGTTTTGGTTTTTAGCTGAAATTAGTGTCGTGTAAACTGTTCTGAGACCCGCACTTATGACTGCACATGCGCAAAAAATGTTTGTCATGATTTGTAACAATTATTGTCAGATTTAATTTATGACTTATATGAAATGTAATTGTTAGCCTTGTGAATAGCGTTTTAGAATTTGATAGGCATTTCAAACATGGTCTCTGAATGAAATTACTTGCCTTAAAGGGGCTCTAGTACAATGAATTGATGGAGGGGGTATACATTCTTTTGAGTCCCTTTCTGGATTCCAACAAGTCTGCATAATGTACAATTATTGTAACCTTTATTTCTATGCTTCATTCATGTTAGCCACGTTCTTGTTATTAAATTTAAATCTATTCTATTCAGCTTCCTAGTGATCCTACATAAGACAAGTGTCTTGGAAAATGCATAGATGGATAGTTTTCGTATTTTGGACCAGACAAATATATATATGTGTGTGTGTGTGTGTGTGTGTGTGTGTGTGTGTGTGTGTGTTTGTGTATGCCTCAAAATATATATATATATATATATATATATATATATATATATTTTTTTTTTTTTTTTTTTTTTTTTTTTTTTTTTGAATAATGTGCTTGAGAATGTGATCAAAATGATGAAACTCACTCTGATGTGTTCCAGGGCATTTCAAGATTTTGTCTTTCACAATGTCTAAAGTCCGATCGTTAATGATTTCAGAGAAAACGAAACTTATGGCTTTGTTTAAACAGGATATATGATGTTCCATCCGGTGTGTAGGTGTTGGTCATATACTACTGAATTGCAGCTGTTGAAATACTTTAATTGTTTAACCTAGTTTCTCTCCCATCCTCCTCACTGAATGGTTATCCCTAAAGACTTTCTATTTAAATTGAATTTACTTCTGCAGAACAAAAGAAGTTACTTCGGTGTTCTACAGAATAAAGAAAGTTATACATACAGGTTTTGAATGACATAAGTGTAAGTGCACATTGCAAGAGTTTCAGTTTCAGTCAACTCACTCTCCAATAAAAACAATTCACGTACTCAGTTTTCTTCATGAACAATCTTCCTTTAATACTGATTCGTTAATAAAGCAGACAAATAAAATAAAAGGAACAAAATATAATCTTAAATCCTATATCAAGGATGCTGTAAAGAAAACTGTTTGACTCCACTATTTCCTATAAAGGACGCACAACCGCAACACTTACAGTCACACTTCATAAAGGGCACCTATTATGCCCTATTAACAAGATGTAAAATACGTCTCTGATGTCCATAGAGTGTGTATGTGAAGCTTTAGTAAGCATAACTTTAGGTAAAGCATAACTTTAAGTGTATTTAGTGTACTTCTGTGTACTAAATTGGACCAACTTCCAGTATACTTACCGGTAGTAGCCTATACTGTAAGTATAAGCCTGTGTAGGGACTAATTACATGGTTGATTAGTGATATTAAAGTGTACTTCATTTGTGTTGCAAGTACATTACAAAATCATTATGAGTGTCTTCAAAACATACAAGAAATATACCAAAAGTGTATTTATATATATTGTTTTTATATATATTATTTATATATATATGTTTTTTTTGTTGTAGTGTTTTTGTTGCAGTTTTCGCCTTTTATTAGGATAGGACCAGGCCCAGGACAATTTTTTGTCCACTTTCTCTCTAATCACACAAATTTACGTTGTATCTAAATGTAGCACACTTGAAGGAATGAACAAGCGTGTGAATTGGTTGGGTTCTTTTATTCAGCCAGCGTCATTCGCAACAGCTCCGTACAACACAGTACCACACCACTCGACACTTATAATCCCATCAAAACTCGCGTGAACTAACTCTTGTTCTCTCTTCTAGGTTTTTCCTCTGGCTTACTGCCACCCACTGGACACACCTCACATAGCTGTATACTATGAATATAAGTGCATATACTGAATAATTAAATAACCATTATTAATAAAATAACTGAAATGACAAAAAACTATTACACGGGGGGGGGGGGGGGTCTAGCTTTTAACTCACAATTATCTCATAACAATTATTAAATTATTTATATTCTATCAATGTATATTCTAGATTTCCCCACATTCTCCCCTACAAAACAGAATGTAGTCCCACCATTCTCAGAATACAATACTGGTTATCCACCCTTAAATCATTTCTTTGGTAGGAGTCAGTGATACAACAGGTTTAGTACTTGTGCTATACTGTCACACGACACACAACATGTATCTCCTTTTCCATGAAGTGTGTTTGTAGCAGACATCATTGTGCACCATGATCTTCTTCCACCATCACTGTACATTAACAGGAATCTGTACTTTCACTGAAGGAATCTAACCTTGCACCATGGAAACAATTTACTTTGTATTTTTTTTATGTTATGGTAACCATTTTCTCTTTAAAACTAAAAAAAAAATGTGAACCTAGTCTTAATTGAACTATTTAACATTTTAGCTAGAACTTATTACTGTAATTTAATTCAGCAGTTTACCCATCTACAATACTAGGCTAAAGTGTGGTAAGTAAACATTTTCTTTTGTTTTCTGTTTCTGTTTCTGATATACTCTTTGCAGACAGGTTGTGAAGGAGGCTCCCCGTCACTTTCTTCGGCATCATCACTTTCTTCGGCCTCTTCTCTTTAGGATGACACATCATCATCTCCCTGTCCTGCTCCTTGTTTATGTTCCACCTCCGGTTCTTCATCATTCAGCATCACTGTGTCTTCTGAATCAACTTCTGGGGGTTTTGACTGTTGACCATTTCTGGTGCTCCGACTCTCCCTGTTGACTGGCACTCCAACCAGGCATTTCCAATCATCCTCACCATCTGAACTCTCACAGAATGTTTGATTTTGCTGTGTCAATGTTTTTTTCTGTTTTGCCTCTTTTCTTGTTTTCTTTTTCAGGTCTTCCTGGAAAGTTTTCTCTCTCTACAGGTAAGTAGTCACACGGTAACAGTAGGTTCCTGTGTAGTATTCTTGTTTTTCCTTTTTCCTGCTCAGGACGAACTTCATATACTGGGCTATCCTAGTACTTCTTCTTGCTGACAACATAAACTTGTTCTTCCCAAAATGATCGAAGCTTCCCCGGTCCACCTTTTTCCTTGAAGTTCCGAACCAGTACTCTGTTTCCAGGGATTAGTTCCGCTCCGTGTACTTTCCTATCATACAAAGCTTTAGCTCTTTCTTTCTCTTTGTGTGACACGCTTGAGGCTAACTTGTAAGCTTCTGTCATTCTCTTCCTCCAGTTCTCGGCATAGTCCTGGTAAGAGGAGCTTTGGTCAATTGCTGGTACACCAAACATGATGTCAATGGGCAGTCTGGGTGTACGGCCGAACAAGAGATAATAGGGAGCAAACCCCGTCGCCTCACTTTTCGTACAGTTGTATGCATTCACCACTTTTGCAAGTGATGTCTTCCAGTCGGCTTTGGCGGTTTCTGGTAAGGTCCTCAGCATTGCTAACAGAGTCCAATTAAACCGCTCAACTTGACCGTTTCCCTGCGGGTGATACGGTGTCATATGAGAGCCTTGCACACCACTGTACTCTTGCAGCTTTGAAAACAGCTTGTTATCAAACTCCCTGCCTTGGTCGTGATGCAGTTTTGTCGGGAACCCAAACTTCAAAACAAAGTCCCCAAACACCTTCTCAGTCGCTGTCTTGGCACTCTTGTTCCTGCATGCATACGCCTGCGCGAAGCGTGTAAAGTGGTCCATCACAACTAAAATGTATTCATAACCTCCCTTACACTTTTCTAGATGCAGAAAATCCATAGAGACCAGCTCAAATGGGTAAGTGGTGGTGATGTTTATCAGAGGAGCTCGGGTCACTTTATTTGGACGTCTGCTTCTCAAGCAACTACAAACACGTGTGACATAGTGTTCTACTTCCTTTTGCATATGGGGCCAATAGAGCCGATCTCAGATTAAATTCAGCACCTTTTCTGCTCCCAGGTGGCCCTGTCTTGATGCAACTCCTTATAAACAAGCTCATGGTATCTCCTGGGCAATACCAACTGATGACGAGTCGCTGTTTTCCGAAACAAAAGACCATGTTCATCCAGGTATAATTTTGCCCGCTCCCTCATTAGTCCCCGAACCTCTTTACCCTTACTTCTGTTCATAGGCTGTCCTTGGCCATGTTTCCCTTTTCCTTTCCGCTTCATCTGTACTTTCCCTGTTGGTGTCTTTTTTTCGGCGAGCAGCAGATAAAGAGGTGCGGCCTTGCGAGAAAAGTTTTCAATGTAGGACCGGTGGTAGGAGAGGAATCCTAACAACTTTCTCACCTCACCAACTGTCTTAGGGATCCTTTCCTTCAGTTCTTGGACAGGAGCAACGTCGTCCGGGTCCATCGTGTACCCATCTTTTGTCACCAGCCTCCCTAGGAATCGTACCCGATTTCGGAACCCCTCACATTTTCGAGGCGTTAGTTTGACACCATGATTTTGATAGCACTGTAGCACTTTTCTAATGTCCTGGAGATGATCATCAAATGTTTTAGAATGAACTAAGTTATCATCCAAATATGGTTGACATACCTTATCACGCAATTCTCTGAGGCACTCCTCCATGCTCCTTTGGAATTCAGCAGGTGCATTTGACAATCCGAAAGGGACCCTCACCCATTCATATAGTCCCCACGGTGTAAGAAACGCAGTGAGAGGTCGGCTGGATTCCTCTACAAAACCCTGGTGATAGGCTTTGCCTTGATCAAGGACTGAAAACCAGGTGTTGCCAGCCAAGCTGTCGAGCTTGTCCTGTATGCGGGGGATGGGGTGTCTATCTGGAATGGATTTCTTGTTTAACTCCCGATAGTCACAGCAGAGGCGGAGAGTTCCGTCTTTCTTACGCACACAGACTACTGGCGAAGAATATGGTGACTTAGATTTAGTAATCCACCCCTTATTTAACAGATCCTCCAGGTATTCTTTAACCTCTCTGCGAAGTGGCTTCGGAACGGACATATATGTGTGCTTCACGAATGTGGTATCATGGAGACGGATTTTTAGCTGGAGAGATGGAATACATTCTACATCGCTGTCATCACGAGCAAAAGCACCACTCTCCTCCCTTAAAAGCTGCTTCACTTTCTGCTGCTCTTCAGGTTTTAAGAGATCAACGCATACAGGGGGGTCCCATAGGTTCTCTTTTTGAACCGTTGACGTTGTTTTTTGCGTTTTCTGTTGATTGGCTGACTTGATCACTGTCTTTTTGGAACAGGCTTTGGCTGGTGTGTGCAACAGTCGCATATGCAATCTCTTTCTGAGCGGTCACCGGTCTCACCTCGGCAGAGTAGATGGCTATTACTCGCTGGATATGGCCCAGAATTGCCGGTGGAGGCAGGTCAATGTCATGAGTAGTATCATTGATCACAGGAATACAGAGGCGTGAACAGGTCCCTCTCTTAAGGCGAACAATGTTTTCCTCCACCCTCAATCCATCTGGCCACTTCGCGCACTCATCCGGTACAAAAAGAGCATCTTGATCAGATAACAAAGGGCCCATTTTAATGCAACATTTGACAGTTCTGGCCTGTTGGTTAGGAATTTTTGTTAGTTACCTTCCTACTTTCACTACTCCATCATTGAACCCTTCGTCTTGGCTTCTCACTAAGTTCAGCAAAACCTCTGCTTTCTTGCAGTCACAGGACAGTGCAGTACTCATGGCTTTGGTCTTTACATTGGTAGGTCGCTCTACACCACTGTTCAACAGGTACTCAATGACATTGTAACCAATGATGGGCTCCTCTGCCACTTCATCATCACCACATACCAATACCGACACCTCCAGTTCCAACGGTGTGGTTTTGTCTGTTCCCAGCTTGAATGTCACTTCGACCCAGCTCTCAAACGGGATCACTGTTTGATTCACTGCTCGACCGGTGAGGGTTCCAGGGCCTAGGATCTCTTCAAGGCCACGTAGTGTTGTGTGTGGAAGATGTTCTTTTCGCCACTTTTCATTCATGAGACAGACTTGTGAGCCGGTATCCCATAGCGCTTTTGTTGCTAAACCATCAAAGTAACAGTTCACCATACATTTTTCTCCGATCAAATTCAATAACTGTACATTATGTTTGGTGGACAGCTGATTAGCAGTTATGGATCTGATATGCCGCAGGTGGCTCTCCTTCTGCTTTGCTGCTTCCTGAGCTTCCAGCTGCTTAATGCTGTCACACAGGAGTTCATGTTGATGTTCTGGCCACAGTGATGATGTAGTGTGAGTTGTTACCACCATAGTGTTAGCTGAGTGTCCTCTTTCCGTTCTTCCTGCAGGTGGTCCCCTGCACCCTCTGGAAAGATGTCCACTTTGCCCACATTTAAAACAATGATCACATTGGTCACCTCTGCCCTCATCTTGACATCCACGGCATCCTCGCTTCCTTTCTTTGGGCTGCGTGGAACGGTAACTACTCATCGCTTTCCTCATTTCTCCAATCTCCTCTTTCAGCTGTTTAACGACCTCATAAAGCTCAGAGTCTTTCTTGTCCATGACTTGTGGAGTTTCAAGGCTTTTAATTGTGTGCAAATCCTGACTGAAAATCCTCGCAGATATCATTTCTTTCAAGAAAGGAACACAGTTGTGAGGATACTGCTTTTTCTAATATCTTTGACAGAAAAGGCAGATTTGAGATCAGCCTGTAATTGACTAATTCTGAAGGATCAAGTTGCGTTTTTTTAACAAGCGGTTTTATCATAGCCAGCTTAAAGGTTTTTGGTACATATCCTAGAGACAAAGACGAATTAATGATATTAAGAAGAGGATCTATGATCTCTGGAAGCATCTCTTTCAGTAGCTTAGTCGGTATAGGGTCTAACATACAAGTTGTCGATTTAGATGAATTAACGAGTTTGCAGAATTCTTCCTCTCCTATAGCAACAAATGAAAACAATTTTTCCTCAGGGAGACTACAATGCACTCCCTGATGCGATACTGTAGTAGACGGTGACAAGCGTGCGCTTGTCTTTCAAGAGTTTATCATAAAATGCGGAGCAGTCCTGTCCGAAATTAATTCGTACGAAAAGCATTGCCTTCATTGTTGTTACACTCAGTCGAGATTTTTCATCCGTCCATGATGCATTCATAAACGAGAACACACGCTCCACAGGTGCAGATGTACCAGGTAGGCATAAAACAAACTCCACAGCCAAAGATACACACGCTATCACAAAAAAAAAAAAAAAAATATATATATATATATATATATACCAGTCAAGCCCGAAATTATTCATACCCCTGGCAAATTCGGACTTAAATTTACTTTTATTCAACCAGCAAGTTTTTTCTTGATTAGAAATGACACAGGCGTCTCCCAGAAGATAATAAGACGATGTACAAGAGGCATCATTGTGGAAAGAATTATTACTCATCTTTTATTTACATTTGAACAAAAAGTTGAATGTCCAAAATTATTCATACCCGTCTCAATAATCAATAGAAAAGCCTTTATTGGCTATTACAGCAATCACATGCTTGCTATAATTGCTGACCAGCTTTTTGCATGTCTCCACTGGTATTTTTGGCCATTCATCTTTAGCGATGAGCTCCAACTCTTTCAGGTTGGAGGGTCTCCTTGCCATCACCCTGATCTTTACTCCCTCCACAGATTCTCAATGGGATTTATGTCAGGACTCTGGCTGGGCCACTGCAAAATGTTAATGTTTTTGTCTGCTAACCATTTCTTCACCACTTTTGCAGTGTGTTTTGGGTTGTTGTCGTGCTGAAATGTCCACTGGTCCCCGAGGCCAAGTTTCTCTGCAGACTGCCTGATTTTGTTGTTGAGAATTTTGATGTATTGATCATTTTTTCATGGTGCCGTTTACTGTGATTAGGTTCCCTGGTCCACCGGCTGAAAAACAACCCCAAAACATTAGGTTCCCACCACCATGTTTGACAGTGGGGATGGTGTTCTTAGGGTTGAAGGCTTCTCCTTTTTTACGCCATATGAAGGCTACATCATTGTGGCCAAACAATTCAATTTTTGTTTCATCTGACCATAAAACATAAGACCAGAAGTCTTCTTCTTTGACCAGATGAGCATTTGCAAATGCCAAGCGGGCTTTTGTGTGCCTTATGTGGAGACGTGGTGTCCTCCTTGGTCTCCGTCCATTGAACCCAGCGGTGTGCAGTGTGCTTTGGACTGTCTGCCTTGAGACGTTGCCACCAGCAGAGCCCAGATTCATCAGGATGGCCTTGGTGGTGATCCTTAGATTCTTTTTTACCTCTCTCACTATCCTCCTGGCCAGCACAGGTGTCACTTTTGGCTTCCGAACCCGAACCTCTGATTTTTTTCATAGTGTGGAATGTCTTGTATTTTTTAATAATACTTTGCACTGTAGTCACGGGAACGTCAAAACATTTAGATATGGTCTTATAGCCCTTTCCTGACTTGTGAGGAGCCACAATGTGCAGCCGCAGGTCCTCAGTGAGCTCCTTTGTCTTAGCCATGACTGTCCATAAACCAACAGCAGAGAGCTTCTGTTTTTCACCTGAGTTGATTAAAATGTCTATTCCCAATGAATCAGGGTAATTAGGATGCTTTAGAACAGCTCGGACTATTTGGAATGGTATAGCTCTTTGGATTTTCCCATAGACTGTGACAGTTTGCAAAGGATATGAATAATTTTGGACATGCCACTTTTTGTTCAAATGTAAATAAAAGATGAGTAATAATTCTTTCCACAATGATGCCTCTTGTACATCGTCTTATTATCTTCTGGGAGACGCCTGTGTCATTTCTAATCAAGAAAAAAACTTGCTGGTTGAATAAAAGTAACTTTGAGTCAGAATTTGCCAGGGGTATGAATAATTTCAGGCTTGACTGGTATATATATATATATATATATTTTTTTTTTTTTTTTTTGTGATAGCGTGTGTATCTTTGGCTGTGGAGTTTGTTTTATGCCTACCTGGTACATCTGCACCTGTGGAGCGTGTGTTCTCGTTTATGAATGCATCATGGACGGATGAAAAATCTCGACTGAGTGTAACAACAATGAAGGCAATGCTTTTCGTACGAATTAATTTCGGACAGGACTGCTCCGCATTTTATGATAAACTCTTGAAAGACAAGCGCACGCTGGCAAAAAATGGTTCCAATGAAAAATACAAAACAGCAACAGTGAATGATCTTGTTCCCACTGATCTTCTTTTTTTTTTTTTTTTACATAGCTAACAATATTATTAAGAGTAAATATTTGTATGTGTGCAGTAGGTTTTGTGGGTCTGTCTGTCCCATATTCCACTCTGAGAAATCTGGTCACCCTACCCCTATTGAATGAACTGGGCTAAGCTAAGTGCTAACAAAGTTTCGCAGCAATACAGAGCAATTAAGTGCACGCACTGAGATGAGAGAGGTATGCATCTACTAGTCTTAGTTAAGGAAATAACATGAAAAAAACGTGGAGTATCCCTTTAACGCTGTCTGAAACCCACTTTCAGAATTGTAAAACCGTTATTCTGTTAGTGAAAATACTACAGAGGGATAGGCCTATATATATATATATATATATATATATATATATATATATATATATATATATATATATATGTGTGTGTGTTCAGTTTACAAATTAATTGATTTTATGTTCTGTTTCTTTGTGTTTTACACCCATACACTCCACTCATTCATTCATACATACATAATGATTTGACTGACACATACAATTGTATATTTTTTGTAATTTACTTATTAAAATATCTAATATTTTCAGACCTGTGTGGTTTTCCTCTTTTCTCTCCTGTTGAGCCAGGTTTTGGCAACAGTTAAATCTGTGAGAGCAGCATACAGCAAATATTAATTTCTTTTATCATGATATGACTGAGGTAACATGATTTAGAAGTGGACTGTGGCATCTCCCACTCGCTTTTTTTTTTCCTTTGCAGTTGTTTATGTATGTATTGCACATGGTCAACTGCGTATAAAGTAGTGTATAACGGAGTAAAATGTTCCTGTCAGTTTCATTATTATATCTGATAGTTTTGTGTGAATAATGATGTTAAAGTGTACCTTGCATTTTACTGTGATGTACAACTTTGGTAAAGTAATTATTTATTTTTCCTGGAAAGTCTTGTATAACCACAGGCTTCTCTGTCCAATGTGTCCCGGTCATTTAAGTAAATGGTAGGCCTACTAACACCATTTTTACTTAAGTAGGTTTTGACACACCTTAACGCTGTCTGAAACTACTTTCAGATTTTTAAAACCTTTATTCTGTTAGTCAAAATACTACAGAGGGAAATATATATATTTTCAGTTTACAAATTAAACCTGATCAAAATCCACTATGGCAAAAGCCCTCAAATATGGACTAGATTGCACCAGAAAGGTTTGAGATTCCTGAATTGACATAAGATAGCAACAAAAAAACAAATAACAAAAAAATGTAATAACAAACTGGATAAAGCCATCAAGTTCTTAAAAAAAAAAAAAATACAGCACAGAGAAACAAAAAAAAAAAAAACACACACACAGCAGTTTGGCAGGTCTGGAAACAGATTGGGCCACCTCTGGTCCGGGTTCTGCAGACTAGAGGAAAGAGAGAAAAAAATAATAGGCTTGCATATGGTCAACCAGCTGACTTATCAAGCACTGATGATAACTCAAATGACAGCATGACCATGATGAGGGACTGTTCTAGTTAACGTTAATGCGTGCAGTTTGTCATTATTACATATTTGCCATGCTATACATAAATGCTACGGGGACATAGTGCCGATACTTCCCCAGAGAATGTCTATTTTTGTTTGGGACAAAATGTGCTAACGTTAACTGGATGTGCTGTTGTTCATATGCTGTAATGTTAAACACATGTTTAGTTATAGCCACCAAAAGCTAAATTATATTATTAGGCTAACGCCAGGCAGTTGGTGAGCCGGTTTCTGGGCAGGTTTAACGATAGTGAATAACGCTAACGTACTGGGGTGCGATAAAGTTATTCTTTAAATGTCACACACTTTAAATGCTACTTGGTCGAGCGACTGCTTACCTGACAACCCATCTTGTGAGCGTCGTCAGTCAGTCCGTCCTTCGCCAGCACTGTGACACCGACAACGGTAAATGGAAGTGTCTCAGCTTTTATTTTGAAAAGGGCTTATTGAGGGGGCGTGACATCAGATTGAAGCAATACAAAAAAGCGAAAAAGCGAAACAGTTGTGCCAAAATTCTGAAAACAAATGCAATGCAATCTACAAAAAAAAACAATGAACCTCAGTCCCAGACAAATCACTTTGCATTCATTCAAATTCTGGTTGTCAAATACAAGTCACTGATTTGTATTTGTGAATCGTAAAGAGTTTGTTTGCGGATTTTAAATCTATTTGTAGATCGCAGTTTATATTTGTATGTCATGAAGAGTCTGTTTGTGGATTTTTTTTATCTATTTGTAGATCTTAATTTACATGTGCGGATCATGAGGAGTCTGTAGATTTGGAATCTATTTACAGATTGTGTTTTACATTTGCAGATTATGAGGAGTTTGTTTGGAGATTTTACATTTATTTGTAGATCTTGTTTTGTGTTTACAAATTGTAATATGCCTTTTTGACTCATAGTCTCTTCATTTTCAATGATTATGGCATTATTTTGTCACAACAGCGAAACAATAGTGTCAGAATTCTGAAAACAAATGTGACACAATCTACAAACAGAACATGATCTTCACCTGCAAACAAGTCACTTTACATTCATTCAAATCCTGGTTTTCAAGTACAAGTCACTGATTTCTGTTTGTGAATTGGGATGTGTTTATTTGTGGATTTTTAATCTTTTTTGTAGATCATGATTTATATTTGTGGATCACAAACAGTTTGTTTGAGGACTTTGTATCTATTTGTAGATCTTGTTTTACATTTGCGGATCGTGAGGACTTTGTTTGCGGATTATTAATCTGTTTGTAGATTGTGTTTTGTGTTTACAAGTTGAACTATCTATTTGTGACTTTTAGTCTGTCCATTTTCAATGATATTGGCATCAATTTACCCCCATACATATCACGTAAGACGTCGTAAACAAGGGCTTGAAAAACCGCAGGAGCGTTTACCAGGCCAAAAAGAAGGACTCGATATTCGAAGTGCCCGAGGGGTGTATTAAACGCGGTCTTCCATTCGTCCCCCTCCTTTATGTGTACTAAATGGCAAGCGTTACGCAGGTCTAGCTTTGTGAAGAATTTGGCTCCCTGTAATATCTCGAAGGCTGATGACATAAGTGGCAGAGGGTAACGATTCTTGACAGTTATGTCATTAAGCCCGCGATAATCGATACAAGGTCGCAGAGACCCGTCTTTCTTTTTCACAAAGAAAAAACCTGCGCCGGCGGGGGAAGAAGAGGGAACGATAGTACCAGCATTTAGAGCCTCGGAGAGGTAGTTCTCAGCAGAAACGAGATGCTGCACCTGATTCAGCGCTCTGGGATCAGTTTTTGTATGACCGATTGTGAATATATGTGTAACAGGTGTGGTGGCAAACAAAATTATATATCACTGAATAAGAGACAAACATTTCCAATTGTCTTTGATGAGGTTTATTTTCTTGCAAGAAAAGGCCAGCAGTCATATAGTCACACAGAGTGGCTACAGAGTGGGACAGTGAAGGGAGGGCATCCTTCCTCCTTTATAGTCTTGACTCCCAGAATGTTATCTTTCTAGGCAATGGTGGTATTTCAACCATATGTGGAACATTCTTAGACATGTTAATTATATTTTATCCTTGAGTGGAGGCCCTCCTGTCATGTACCAACACTCTGTACCATTCCAATACAATTCCATATTAGAATAAGGTTTGTGTGTGCTCTTTTACTGTCACATGATGGTCACACACATCTTAAAGCTATACTGTGTAGGATTTACTCCCATCTAGCGGTGAAATTGTATATGATTACCAACTGAATATTACTTTCTAGCCCCTCCCATTCCGAGGGCGTTTTAACTCCTACGGTGGCCGTATTATTTAAAATCTGCCGGCAGTCGCGAGTAATCTGCCCCTCGCAATCGTCACGGTGCCACTGAGTGTAAAAACGCTGCAAGGCGAAGCTGGAATTTCCAGGTATATCCCTCTTTGTCTGATGCATTTTCAAGATGGATAGGCAACATGGCTTCTGCCATTCGAGCGGCTCGCTCGTATGTATTCTAAATGGCAGATTATACTCTTACGAGAATACTTAATTAGTTGGTTTGAAGTGATTACACATTCATGAGAACATAATTTTGAATATATGTACTTTAAATATTACACAGTGTAGCTTTAAAGATAAAATTTCTTCCACACGTCAATGGAATTTATAGCCTCGGACAGTGACGTCATCGCTCATCAGAGGCTATAATTAGATGTGCCACAGGTGCATAGACAGGTACCATTTTGTCTGAAGAGCAGTCCTGGGACATCCTCAGTGCGGCAATAAAGCGCAGCATCTCGTTCCTGCTTTTCCAGGGAACAGGGTTACAGTCAAGTAACCCAAGACGTTTCCTTTCAAAAGCTACACTCAATGCTGCGCTTGATTCAACATTCTGGGAACAAAAATACCCACGGTGCCGCACTGTGGGTGTCTGGACCCCTTGCGGTTGTGTAGTGTGTCCTCACAGGACAGGTCTCAGACATGGGCTTGTGATGTCGACTCAACGACGTGAAAGTACTGCTGCAACCATTGAATCAAAGATCTTTATAGATCTTACCTCTCATTTACATCTGGTCAAAGAATTTCATCAACATTATAGCATATATTTTCACAAGTCTTAGGAAAAAAGCCAGGAATGCTGGATAAATTTGTGATTTATCCACAGGCCTCTTAAATCATTTTAAGACGACTAACTTGGATGTAAGGGTTGTGATCATATACTTTCCATCTCCAAGAGGAGAATATGCAAGAAGAAACACCATCCTTAAATGTTGATGATGCTCAATACACTCTTGCAACAGTGCTGAATGGTGAAATTGTCCCAAACAACTACAGAATTTCGCTAAATTTGCTCCTGATCACCCTGTGGAATATGGATTTCATTAAGGGAGTTTAAAAAAGAGAAGCCTTTCTGTGTTGTGCGGCCCCAACACCAGTGGATTGCAGCACTTGTTGTCCAGGGACATTGACTGTGGCACAATGTTTATATTGGGCTGAACGCTCTGTCCAGTTTCCCTCAAGGAAAGACCATAATTTATGACATGAATTAGGGTGGCTCTGATTTAATTTGAAACCCATCTGTACCCTATCATTCTACCTCTCCTCCTCTTACACCTCACTCTTCCCTTCCCCTCTGTTCTTATATTTTCTTTTCTTTCTCTTTCCACTAATACCATTGCCTTCCACTCTATTATCTCTGCTCCCTCTACTCTTCTTGCTTCTCCTAAATCCTCAACTCTTCTTGCTCGATCTCCTCTTCCTATACCACCTATTAATCCCCTCATCTCTTTCTACCTCTTCCACTGTTCCTCTCCCTCACAATATTACCCTTCCTCTATCCTCTCCAAAATCTCTCTCTAACATGTCTTCCTTTTCCCATTTTATAGTGTAAATAATTAGGAAATGTGCATGTCCTGTGTTCGGTGTATTATTAACTCAGCAGATATAGTTGGGGTTAACTAAAAACATTCCAAGTGCAACTGAGAATTTAACAAATAACAGAGTTTTGTTTGTTGTGTTTAGAAAAATGGGGGAAAAAACAATAAAACAAGCAGCAATTGTTTTTTCCTGATATATAAAAGTTTTGGTTGGCTGTATGAACAACTGTGAAAACATTTGAGAATTTTGTGCAGTGTTTTGAAAAGAATTATGCATGTGATTTGTAATTTGCATGAAATTAAGGAACATTTACAACCTGTTAAGGACAATTACAAAGTGTTCAGATCACTAAATTAACTGTTTTTTGAGAAAAGTGACCTGAGTTTGGAGAAATGTGTCAAATCGATTCAGAAATATTCTTATAGCAAACAAAGCAAGATACATGATTCAAATCACCATTGTTGCTAAAACAATTACAGTAACTTATTAGAAAATACACTTAAATTATCTAACTTCCATTACATAATCTATAATGTTTGTAATAGTTTCTATTCAGTGTGTTATCAAAAGGTGTGTGACACAGCCATGAGGTTTTGTGAAATAGAAATTTGCTGGCAATACAGTAAATGTTCTCACTGTGCCATATGACTGAATCTATATTGTAGTTGACCTTTATAAGGGGGAGTTATTAATGTGACAGTCTCTACCATGGTTATCTGCTTAAAGCATCACATGCCATCCATACTGTAATGTAACATGCTGTATTTGATGCCACCTGTCTCCCTTCTTCTGATGCATCTCTGATCAATCTGATGTTACAGTCATTAACTGTTTCCTCTCCCTTGTATCTATCCTGCTATTTTCACAAATCTTTCTGTCCTACACACACACACACACACACATCTATGTTTAACTATTTTTTTATGGGGTCTTTCCATCAGTGTTCATTTCGTTAACTAAAACTATAACGAAAAATGTTCGTTGACAAACATTTTTCCATTACTAAGACAATATGACGAGACGACACCAACTTCATTAAACTATAGCTGTGACTATCAACATGCAATATCATTGACGAAAAAAGACATGATTGAAATGTGGTTAAAAAATTAAAAACGTGAACAAAATCACTCTTTGTTTTTGTTGAATCAGAGTTTTCTGGAAAAATGGGATGTCTAATGCTATTTCATGCATTCTGACTTATTTACACTTTTAAAGAGTTGGATTCTCATTGTAGCTGTCGCAGATAGTGTAGCGTATCTGGACAGCGTCAGGGTGAATCATGCATTCCAACACTGGGAAAACCGTTCTAACCCCTGACTTCGGCCGGTAACTCACAAGTCGGCGCCTAATTGCTCCCATTGACACTTTTGTGGCAACGCGAGAGAAACCAAACAGCCATAAACTCGAACGCGTGAGCCTCAAACAGATTTGTATCGCTCAACACCCCCTCCCCAACAAGAAAGGAATTCCAAGGAGCCGAAGCAAAGCTCCCCCAACGCACACACACACATACACAGACGTTTCATTAAACTTCCTTCTATAAAGACATTACCAAGATATATTCGATATGTTTTTAGGTTGGCCTGCTTGCTCACGTCATAGTGGGGTATCTGTGATTTTATCGTAGTATTAAATGAACTATAAATTGAGCATCAGCGCCAGTTCTGGCAGGCCAGGTAGTCAAGATGCTGCTAACGCTATCGGCTGACAACATGGTCTCATCAGCGATCTGCTCAGCTGAGCTACATCAGCGCATCTGCTGTTCATCTCCCCTCGCTGCTAATGACTACTCTCAAATCAGGGCGCCCTATTTAAGCAGATTCAGTTTGCTCCTAACTGCTTGCTGCTCGCTCTCTGCAATCGCTGCTCGCTCTCTGCAATATTGAAACAGGACTCGATGTATTCACTCTCCATTCATCTCTGAAAGTCTTCAAGAAGCTAAGCTAAGTTTCTTTTTAATGCTCATTGTTAAAAGCTATCAGGATATGGGCACCATGCTGTTGCTAATGCTATTCGTGTGCTTGGGCTTATCTAGTCGTTTTCATTTAAATGCTCTTGTTAGGCTTATGCAATAATATTGGCTGTGCGTTTACTTATCTGTTGTCATTGGCAACTGCTTGTTTTGCACATGCAGTGATCAAGCAGCTTGCAGTGATAGATAGTTAGTAAATGACAATTCATGGTGCAAACTGAATTATTTCTGCTGTGGCACAGCTCTAAAAAGACGTAGTAAACAGTCACTATTCAGTGAGTAAATTAAAAGAAAGTCTCATCTGCTAAATCTTACTTGTCTTTCTTCTGCTTAGTTACATTGCCCCTGGATGCGCTTACTGGCTGCTGGCGTCATTCACATATAGCGCCTAAAAACGCGTCCAAAGCGCTAGGGCGGTTGCGCTCAGGAGGCGTCAGTCGTTGCTGTGCTTGGTTTTTGTCACGTGACCTATGGTGCGCTTGCGGCATTCTGAAAAGTTGAGATGTTTTATCTCGATGCAGCGCGGACGCGCCTGGAAAAACAAGCATACCGTGCGCCCACATTTGAAATAACGAACTTGAGCGCGCAAAAGACGCGATATGTTAACAGGCCCTAATTCATCCATTTATTTTATCACAGGAGGTTGCTTTATGATCTGTTTGGGGGGGAAAGTTCAGCTATCCTCGTTCTAAATCCAGTGGCGGTCTTAACATAGAGGCATAGGTAGGCGGCTGCTTGGGGCCCCCTTCCAGCGGTCGAAGTAGGGGGGCCCTCAACCAACCTAAAACAAATTATAAGAAAAAAATCAAATAAAAGGCCCCCTATCATAAACGCTTCAAAAGCATAGTACATTTTTTAGCATTCTTAAGAAATACGTTGAAACGTTGAAGTACTGGTTAAAATGTCCAGTTCATGGTTATCTGTCCCTACACATACACCCCCTATTTTCACAATGAAATGGACTAGTCCGTAACTGTGCGCGCCGCGAAAGTTAAAACACACAGTGACAGGAGGACAGGGATGTACACAAACAGAGACGAAACAAGGCGAGTCTAAATTCAAGAGTTGTCCAGTGATGGCGATTTTGACAGTGATGAGGAGGCTTTGGTGAGTCAACCTGTGAAATTTACGGTAACTTTTTTTTATACTAATTTAATTTTAGTAGCCCTATGATTCTTCAGCATGTGATCCATCATATGTTGTGAAAACGTTAACCTGAAGAATTTGTAAAACATTGTGCACAATGCAGGTTTGAACATTCAGACACACACAGACATCAAGATCCAGCATAATGAATCATTATCAACAACTGTGATGCAAGTGCAGTGCATGATGGGAGCCATCAATCAAAACTCATCAATATCTCTCAGCATACATTGCAGCATGAATAAATTATGCTTGCTGATTTGCCTAAAGGTGATGATACACAGGGCAACATTTTGAGCAATGTGGCTTGGGCACTTTCCCCTTGAAAATGGGCAAAACATTTCTATCTGGATATTTTAGATCGGTCGTGGGCCCTGTGTCTCATCTGGTTGCCTTTTGACGGCAACATTGCCCAGCAACATTGCTCAAAAAGTTGCCCTGTGTATCAACACCTTTAGTATTTTCTTTTATTATTATTATGTGACCACCGAGTTGTTAAGGCCAGGGGTGAGCTACCACACTCCGGAGGAGCAGATACCGGAGGACACCAAGAGGCGGACAACCAGAATGGGTTTAAAAAAATTTTTTTATTACATTTAAAAAGGATAAGAACAGGGGCAGAGACGTTCGTGACCGTGGCTTCAGCAAAGGGAAGGGGAATGCTGGTAGGTCCTTCTCCGTTCTTCAGGTACGTATATCTCTCTCTGGGCAGGCCCATGGAACAGACAGTGGCTCTTCTCGTCGTTAGACTCGTTGGATAGGCTCGTGGGACAGACAGTGGCTTTCCTCGTCGTTAGACTCGTTGGATAGGCTCGTGGGACAGACAGTGGCTTCTCTCGTCGTTAGACTTGTTGTCTAGGCTGGACCGACAGTGGCTTCTCTCGTCATTAGACTCGTTGCATAGGCTCGTGGGACGGACAGTGGCTTCTCTCGTCATTAGACTCGTTGCATAGGCTCGTGGGACAAACAGTGGCTTTTCTCGTCATTAGACTCGTTGCATAGGCTCGTGGGACAGACAGTGGCTTTTCTGCAAAACAGACAATTTGCCGATGGGACAGACGGTAGTAAGGAAATAGAGACGGGCTACCTTTCCGGCCTTCACTCTCGTTCTGGGCGTGGTAGAGGCGGCGCCTTTGGGAAGGAATAGTGAGGCTGGCCTTCCTTGGTGCGGGAAACAGCACTCGTGAACTGTAATAATAAAGGTGTGTTGAGCTTTCCTCCTCTGCACCATATACACAATCTCACAAATCTGGACACAGCTGAGAGAACAGATTAGTTTGGAAGAATCTTCAAAGTCACGGGACAATTTCATCCGTCAGAGAATCAAAGAGAACGCAGTTGTTTGACTCACCACACTTGTGCATAGATCACTCTTGTAAATCTCCACACGTGTTAATTTCACCCTTTCAGACACTGCAAACTCACTCTATGTCCACAGCAATTAATCAACTCGTCTCTCTTCTCTTCACAGGATGGATAATCCAAGGAATAATGGACTCAGAAAGTGAACATGGGTTTAGCAATCTCTAAGGTTTCTTTTTCACTTACTTTGTTACGTTGCTGTTCGTGTTTTCTTGAACAAACTCACTTAATGAGCGTGCCTCGGGGATCCAACATGACACACCGATCCGGCCTTCAACCTCGCTTCCCGCACTCGCCGACGCCCACTGCCGCTGCCACAATCTGCTCGAGCACTCGTGTAAAGCCTCCCACTGTCAGAACATTTCTTCCCACTGTCAGAACATTTCTTCCCACTGTCAGAACATTTCTTCCCACTGTCAGAACATTCCCATTTTCCCACTGTCAGAACATTCCCATTTTCCCACTGTCAGAACATTCCCATTTTCCCACTGTGAGAACATTCCCATTTTCCCACTGTCAGAACATTCCCATTTTCCCACTGTCAGAACATTCCCATTTTCCCACTGTCAGAACATTCCCATTTTCCCACTGTCAGAACATTTTAATTCACCTGCCATTTGCCCCTTGCCACCACCTCTTTCTGTGCTCCAAGCCCTTCTCTTTATACTCCTTTTTCCCGGGCATGTAATTCAATGAAGCACTACTCATTAGCTTCAGCTGGGGCTCATCATGGTCGGCGGCCATGACATGCATACTTGCAGCCGGCCCGGTGTTACACCGGCATCTCTTCCCCCTAGAAACGAGCTGGCATTTTTTTGGTTCTGGGTTTGTTCACCCGGTGACAATTATCTGCTTTTATTTTTGCTGTTGTTATTGATGAACTTTTTAGTAGCTTGTTTTGAGATGTTCAGAGTTTCATCTGATTATTTTGTTGATTGTCACCGTTGTTGAGATTCATATGCTGATTCTTGATGTCTGTGTTGGTCTAAATCATACAGTAGTTCAAAACCGTTATTGTACACCATGTGTTTTTAAAGTTCTTCAGATTTACCTGTTTGTCACTGCTAGCTCGCATGTGGTAGGTTCACAGAGCTTTAATACTCAAAAATGTGAAATATTAATTCGTATTAAACATTCCTCTCTGTAGATCAGTGAATCAGGCCACTACATAATGATTATATCATCATCAATAAGTTGCCAACAACACCTGATAACATTTTCTCTTAGATTTTCTTGCCATAATGAATGTGTAAGCCCTAGCTGTGCTAATCCTGCTGCCACCGACCAAAGCACTGTAGGATTGTTGACAGATGACCCGGCTCTCTGGTCTAAGAAGCTCACGGCCGAGGAGCGATGTGCGATTGTTTGTAAAGGTCCCATTCAAGTTAGTGTAGAATTCCCCAAAAATCAAGAGGGCCGGAGATTTACCAGGAATAATTACTGCATCCAAATGAAAAATGGGGAGAAGATTAATAGGATGTGGTTTATCTACAGTGAATCAGAGGACTGTGTTATGTGTTTTTGTTGCTGCCTTTTTGGAGAGGGGAACACACATTTAAGTTCAGATGGTTTTAAGAAATGGAGAAACCTCGGAGCTCACCTGAAACAGCATGAGAGGTCTGCTGAACATGTGTCTCATATGGAGTCCTGGCACACACTTACCCAAAGACTTCAGACAGGCACAACCATTGATCAGCTGAACCAAAATGCAATGATGGCAGAAATTGAGAGATGGAGAAATATTTTAAAAAGATTGCTTGCCATAATTATCCATCTAGCTGAGAGAAATCTTGTTTTTCGTGGGCATACAGAGAAATTATATAAGCATGGCAATGGTAATTTCCTAGGACAAGTACAGCTGATGGCAAAATTTGACCCTTTCATGAAAGACCATTTAAGAAGAATCCAAGAAAAAGAGCTGTCGGACACTTATTTGAGTAAGCACATCCAGAATGAATTGATATCGCATGTGGCAAAGAGCACCCTTGATGTCATTGTTGAAAAAGTGAAGAGGGCCGAATATTATGCTGTCATAATGGATTGCACACCTGACATCAGCCGCAAAGAACAGCTGTCTGTGGTCCTACACATAGTTAATTGTGAGCTCCACAAAGGCGTGTCCATCCACAAGCATTTTGTAGGCTTTCTTTTGGCAGAGGACACAACTGGCAAAGGCCTACTCTAACTTTTCCTTGGACATCTAGAAACACTGCTCCTGGATATCTCTGACTGCCGTGGACAATCTTATTACAAAGGCAGTAATATGCAGGGAAAGAAGCAGGGGGTAAAAAAGAGGGTCCTTAACCTCAACCCCAAAGCCCTCTGTGTCCCGTGTGGAAGTCACACACTGAACCTGGTCATTGGGGATGCTGCCAAATCCTCCACAATATCCCTTAACTTCTATGGTGTGTTACAGAGACTCTATAATCTTTTTAGTGGCTCTGTTCAATGGTGGGCCATTCTCCAGGTGAATGTGAAGGATTTCACCATCAAGGCCTTGTCAACCACCAGATGGGAATGCCGTGTGGAGGCTGTAAAAGCTGTACGGGATCAGCTTCCAGACATTTTGAATGCCCTAGAGGCTTTACATGACTTCGCCATAGAAAAGAGTGATTCAAAGTGTGCATCCAGTGCTTCAAGCCTCTGCCGGGAACTGACGAAATGGCCATTTATGGTAAGTTGTGTGGTGTGGTACAATGTATTGTACGTTATCAACAAAGTTAGTAATGGCGCTTTTCCACTACACAGTACCAGCTCAACTCGGCTCGGCTCGACTCGACTCGCCTTTGTTTGGTTTTCCACTGTGTAAAAGTTGTACCTGTACCTGCTTTTGGGTACTTTTTTTCGTACCACCTCCGGCGAGGTTCTGAGCGAGCTGAGGCGATACTAAAATGTGACGCAATGCAGACTGCTGATTGGTCAGAGAGAATCGTCACTATTCACTGCGTCATCATTGTACGCGGCAGACGGAGTATCCTGAATAACCAGAGAATAACCCCGCCATTTTTAAATAGTTTGCCCAGATATACTAAACTTACTACTATTATTATGGCAACTCGGAAGAATACGCTGTGGTCAAACGAGGGGGTGCAGACTTTCCTTTGTTTGGTTGCCGAAGAAAGGATCCAGCGAGAGCTTGATGGGGCAACGAGGAACGAAAAAGTGCATCAAGAAATCTCCGAACTGCTGTCCACACATGGCTACAACAGGACTTTCCAGCAATGTAGGGAAAAGTTAAAAAAAACTGAAAAGTGACTACAGAGCTGTAAAGGACCAGTGGTTCAAATCGAAAAAGCTAGAAGTGGTACGAACAGATGGACGGTATCTACGGCCATAGACCGGCGAGCAACTGGAGGGAGGGTGGATTTGACTCGGCCACCAGTTTGTTGGAGTCGCTGATGGAGGATGGTAAGTGTTTTAAGTTTACATTACATTAATCCTGTAGGCGCACTCTGCTTGAGAGTTTTGTTTTCTGTAGGCTGGCTTTTGAAAAGCTGAAGCTCACTTATAACAACGAAGACTGTAAACTTGTGTCGCAGATAGCAATTGCTGCTACCTCTAACTTGTTGCTAACTAACGTTATCTGCCATTGCTATTTTCGTATTGTGCTGACGTTTGTATGATCTTTTTATCTAGATTCCTTTTCGACGAGCGAGAATGGTTCAGTGACCAGAACCAGCGGCACCATCGACACCAACAAGATCAGCAGCGTTGACACCGAGACCCACAGCAGAGTTGACACCGGCAACCGGTTAGTATAATTGGAGAAAAAGTAAACTCTTCTAGCCTGTTGTCTGTGAATCTATACACGCTTATTAATATATCATTAATCGTATCAATAACTCATTAATATAACGTAAACTTACTTGCATAACAACAGGAAGCATTCCCAGTTATGGGAATGCAGGATTCATTAATAAACCTGTTCAGTATTTTTATAACTTTCCAGACGTACACAGTGTACACCTATACTGTACACATGGTATTTTAAAGTTGACATTTACTAAAATAGTTGGGCTCAGATGTTAAGTCGTTATATACTCTATAAGTAATAGTAAGTTGTGGGCTTGTCTTTTTTTATGTAGAAGCTGTAATGATAATACATGTGAACAATTTACAACACACAACCTTTGAATGAAACGTGACTTGTCCGTTTTTCTTTATAACTCATTCATTGTAATTATTTTTTGGCCAGGACGGAGGAAACGAAAGAGGGAACAGGAGCATCTAACTGTCCTGAGGGAGATGCAGACATCGGATGTCGAGCAGCTGGAGTTGAACCGGGCACAGCGGGAGCGCCATTTATAGATGGCACTCTGATGCAGCACATGCCCGAGAACTAGAAGCGGCTTTAAGGAGAGGAGATTGCTGCAAAGTCGTCCTTCAACCAGGCCTTTCTGGGAACCCTGAGCCAGCTTGTCCAGGCACTGAACCGGCGGGATGCTATTCCACCGCCCCTGGACTGAAACCCCTTTTCTATTTTAATTTAATGTTTGCACTACATGTAACATATGTATATAGTTGGATGTGTGAATTTATATTTAATATTATATTTTTTTTCTATTTGTGTTTAAATAAAACCTTTTTGAAACTTGGTACAAACAGTGTCTTTTTTTGATGGTTTGCTTTTTTACAAGGGTTTGAACAAGTATTTTCAGATTTTATACTGTAACCTTTAATGAAAAACAGCAGAGACAACATATTTAATGATAATGTATTTATTTAGCAATTAAAATAACACATCAGACCCTCCCGTACATCTCTGCCCTCCTCCTCAACACCCTGTGCCACTGGCACCACAGGCTCTGCTGCTGCAGGTGCATCCCAGTCATTGTCATAATCCTCTCCATGACTCTCACAAAGGTTATGCAAAGCACAGCAAGTAAGAATCATAGATTTCACGATTGTAACATCAGTCACTTCTTTTCATGAGGCAACGCCACCTTCCCTTCAGTCTACCAAAAGCGTTTTCAACCACTACCCGTGCTCGACATATTTTTTTTTTTTGTTGTAGATCTGCTGTTCTACTGTCAGCCGTCCAGTGTCAGTGAATGGCTTTAGGAGCCAGTTCTGCAGGGGATAGGCAGAATCTCCCAGGATGTAGTAGGCAACATTCACCCCACCAATATTCCTGGTGTAAGCTGGAAAGTGGTTGCCATGGCTGGCCAACTCCTACAATGTGGACAGTCTTAAAACACGAGCATCATGCAAGCTGCCAGGCAGTCCTGTAAACACGTTCCAGAACAGTCCTTTTCCATCTACAACACCTTGAAGGACGATGGAGTGCCAACCTTTATGGTTGATATAGTCACAGTGGTACTCCTGTGGTGCCAAAATGGGTATGTGTGACCCATCAATAGCACCAACACACTGTGGGAGCCCCCATCTGTTCTCAATGTAGGCAGCCATTTCTTCAAACTTCTCCTGGTCTGGGTAACGGATTTGTTCGGGAACCAACAACGTTTGTGCAGCAGCAGTGAACTCTTGAACACACCGGCAAACAGTTGTTATGCTTACTCCGAAAAGATGGCCGACAGTTCTGTACTCTGAACCAGTCGCAAGCTTCCATAGAGCGATGGCCACTCTCTTCTTTAGAGGAACACACTTGCGGAAGCTTGTGTCTTGTCTCTCCATCACTGGACGCAGTTTGTTGTACAAATATATGAATGTTTCTTCCGACATTCTGAAGTTCTGAACCCACTGCACGTTTGTGAAACCAGGAACAATAACATCCCACCACTCGGTAGCTCGGTTGAAAGCCCAAACAGACGGTCTGCCGCAGTGACTTTGCAAAGCGAAACAGATCTGAAACACATAAACCATGCACATTTTAGTACGTAATACTGGTAGCTATAAAGTTGATTAAATACTTAGCATATAGTACAGTATTTACACATATGCAAACGTTAGCTATGTTAGCATAACTTACCCTCTTGCGTCAGCTTTGAACAACCGGATTCATCTCGTAGTCTAAACTCTGTAGTAATTCCCAAACTCTCCTTTCAGCAGTGTTTCGTTTTGCTGTCCTCAGCCTCTCATGAAACAACGTTTGTCTTCTTGCTGTGAGAAACAGCCACATCCCGAGGATCAAAAACAGCATACACTCGATTTCCTCCATTGTCCTGTGTGTGTGGGTAGCGGATGTGTGTTGCGTATAAGATTACGTCACGGCAGTTTCCTGCGGCGTCGCTATGACGACCGGGTACTATTTGTGGCGGTACTATCTGCAATGGAAAACGGAGCGAAAAGCGAGCCGAGTCGAGGCGAGCTGGTACTGGTAATGGAAAAGCGCCATAAGATCCTACAGGGCCCCAAAGTGAGCATTGAGACCATGAAGAGGGAATTCTCTGCAGTCATAGACTTCCTCCAAGATTTCAGGGAGCACGGATTCAATGCAGCCAAAATAGATGCCAGGGAAATTGCAGAGAAGATTGAGGTGGAGATGATCTGGCCAGATGCTCGGCAGAAAAAAATAAAAAGGCAGTTTGAATATGAGGGCACAAAGGAGACCACTTCAACTGCAGAGGAACATTTCAGAAGAGGGTTCTTCTTACACCTAGTTGATACTGCCCTGGTCAAGACTAGGGAGAGATTCTCATACATGGAGATTTTTTTTAAGTTATATGGATTTATCTACTCCACTGATATAATGAAAAGCACCGTACAGGCAGACAATCTAGATGAATGCTGCAACAGGTTTGAGAAGGCAAAGGAGGATGTGGATGCAGGGGACCTAAAAATGGAAATTACAGGTGCTGTTAGGTCTTTCGAAACTGTTGATACAGACTCCATAGTTAGAAGATTTGCTGAGGCCAAGGCTCGCAGAGTAAGATTGGTATGAACATGATGAGAAAGACAAAAAAAGGCATGAGGAGGAAGAGAGGGAGAGTAGGGACAGAGACAAAAGCAGATGATACACAGCACTCAAACATAGTCATAAAGAAGAGGAGAAGAACAGAAAAAGGGGGAGAGGAAGAGAAAGAAAGACAAGAGAGAGAAAGAGTAAAAACAGGCATGAGGAGGAAAAGAAACAGAGGGATGAGGAATAGAGAAAGGAAGGGACAGAGACACAAAAGAGAGAAGGTAATCATTTAACAATAAAAAAATTCAAATTATTTTTTAATCCCAATGATTGACTGTTGTTTCTGTTCTTTTTTACTTCATAATAGAAGATGCCCACACACACACACACACACACACTCTCACACACACACACACTCACTCACTGACTCACACACACAGTCACAAACACTCTCGCTCACTCACTCACAAAGCTATTCATCTTGTTTATTAAGTATATTGTTGTTTGTGGTGTTTTGCTAAATAAATGACTGTGGGGGGTTACCCTAACTACTTGTCTTTCTGGTTATTGATATTGATTTGATCTTAAAAAAAAAAGAATGAACAGTGATGGTTTTCCTGCCATTTTGCCAAAGACAGGTGTTATCTGAAACCTTATTCTCTGTTGGGTTCCATCGTGACTATTAGTTTGTGTAGTGCTAATTAGGAATAAAGAAGTGTATGCAGGGTTAAAAGGGAAGGTTTATTTTCTCCTATCCAACCTTTACTTACCCGTAGATTAGCTTTACCTGCCTATCCACCATTCAGTCTGTACATTTTTTGGGGGTGGGGGGGGGGGCATACATAACTTCGCCTTGGGCCCCCAATTTGCTAAATCCGCCACTGCCTAGATCATGTGAGCGTTCCCTAATGCTGCTGCTGTCCTCTGACTCTCTGCTATTTCATGGTGCTCATGAAAGGTCAGAGGACTCCCTGAACAGAGCCATACCGCCAAATTTTAATTATGAACTTGAATTGCAATTTATTCAATACAGTTTCCTAATCATTTATTGTCATGTGTGTTCTTGACTTAATGGACCTGACAGAAGTGCTTGTAATTATGCATTTAGGTGTATCTTTGTATTCCTATTATGTGTGTATGTCTTCTTGGTATCGTTTTAATTCTCTCGGTCTCACTGAGTTAGACACATACTGGAAATTACAGTAAAATGTATGATTCTATGTGCAACAGCTTTCTGGTTAGCAGTGACATATTTTAACAATGCCATAAACTATGCAGATGAGCGGCCTTGACAGGACAAAGGAAGACTTATCCCTCTCAAAAATCTCTAAGGTGATTGGTCATTCACCCCAAAGGAGGTGTGAACTCCGTTGTCCTCAAAAGGATGGAATGCCAGCTTCAGCACTCTTCAACTTCCTCTTCAATATCTATTCTATTCTACTTTGTTCATTTCCACAGATGAGTGAAATGAACTTAGCCTGAATTAATTTTCTTTGAGTAACTTCACCTTCAAGGGACCTTTAAATTCGCAGTGCTTCCGTTCGCCCCGGAAGAACCAAGGAGAACTCGTGACGCTCCGAAGGAACGACACCCACGTGCCTTCCTTATTCAGCCACACAAGAGAACCATATGTGCAAGTATTTGTTTTATCGAGCTTTCAATGCGTTTAAGATTTGTTTGATATCTTGGTGTCTCTCTCTCAAGGTTCCTTTTGCCTGTGATTTTGCATAACTGACTGATCATTCTCTCCCTTTTCCTATCACTCTCTTTTTCTCATTTTCTTTCATTGTTTGTTGCTTTATTTTGTTGTATATACATTTATTCCTTGTAATGTTAGTCACCGGTATACTTAGTTTTCCAATATTAAATCCATTATATTAATTAACTGACTCTGTCTGTTGCTCATATTACAAAGTCCCTTAAATGTTCAATCTAAGCTACAAGCTTTACAAATTGTTGATACTTTAACTAGTATTTTTATAAAACACGAAAGTTATTTTTCATGGCCAGAAAGATAGGCTTTCTTGTGAGTCTATAAGAATAATTTCTCTTGAGGATTGATGAAAGATCATACGATCAGTTTGATGGATGAACAGATTATTCAATAACAAGTTAACTCCATAAGGGTTATCCTTGGAATCGATCTATCCTAGACAATTGACATATTAATATTTAATTATAATTCGTTGTGATTGATTATTGATATATACAATTGATCTAATTTTGCCTACCTGTATGGATATTTGATTATAATCCGTTGTATTTAAGTGTCCATACAGATACATTGGCAACGTATTCCCTTTATGGGTAATTTTAATCTATCTATGCGATTCCTGGACATATTCATGACCAGTTATTAAAATTATATTCCCTTTATTTGAGCTAGAATCGCTACAATAGTGTATTTTCTTGCTGAATATTTGTCACATTGTGAAAGTTGTGTTTGTTCATTTGTTTGTTTTGTTTTATAAATGTTGTGTAATACTTGAATACTTATTTTGGAAATGTATATTTGATTTGCATGATTGTTTGGCAATAGTGCCACCTACAGGAAAAAATGAGTAACATAAGACGTACTGGTCATATGATTTGATTATTTGCATGAAAACAGAAAAAACAGAGAAACAGAGGTGTAGCACACAAAATGAGAGGTGTAAAATTAAGAAGAGTTTTTGATCAAAAAATGTGTTCTAATGTCTCCTGAATCCTGATTGGTAGGCACATGGTATGTTTGCATATATCTTGGTATTCGTTTATTTATAATTTAAGGTAGCCTAATGTGTGTATTGATTTCAATTTAATAAGCTATATATTGAATGATGTCATGGTAAAATCACTTAATCACAAATTTGATTGTGATTTTGGTTTATTTTCAGTTTTTTTCATGGTGTCCATTTGATGTTTGTGATGTTGATTGTCCTGATTCTTGAGAGGAATACATTAAATATAGAAGACATCGAAGGCAACAGTTGAAGCGTGGTTTTTCTGGTCTGGAGAAAACATTCAGGAGCCGTTATACTCATGCTAAACATGGGCAAAATTTCATAAAATTAGTTGGACCTTTGGCAGATTATTTCTGTGCCAAACACACTGCTTCGGGATTCATATAAATTTTGGAAAGTTTTTTTTTCCGAGTATGGCCCTGTATAACGCCATAAAGGGCGTGATTCAACCAGAGCAAGAGCAATGCCCATCAACATGCTTTGTTCGGGTTATCATACCTGCCAACCTTGAAGAAATTTTATGAGTACTACAGCCCACGACGCCACCCTTACATGTTAGCCTACATGAACGCGTGAACTGAACTGAGCTCGTCACAGCTGGACTGCGTTATGATGTCAAGGTCATTTTTAATACATTTACATTTACATTTAGTCATTTAGCAGATGCTTTTATCCAAAGCGACTTACAACTGAGGACTAAACCAAGCGAGTCATCGTGAAGAGACAAAAGCAACGCAAGAAGTGCTCAAAATACATAGTTCAGACATTGCTCGGAGTAGCATAAGCCAGATAAGCAGGGATTTAAAGGAAAAGAAAAGACTTTTTTTATTTTAAGTGCTCACGGAAGAGATGAGTTTTCAGCTGTCTTTTGAATGCTGTCAGAGATACTGCATTCCGAATGAGGGTGGGCAGATCATTCCACCAGCATGGTACCGTGAATAAGAATGTTCTGGAGAGTGATTTTGAGGCTCTCTGTGATGGTACCACGAGCCGTCGCTCATTGACTGATCGTAGGCTTCTGGTAGGGATGTAGACTTGTAGTAGTGAGTGGAAGTAGGAGGGAGCTGATCCTGTGGTCAATCTGTAAGCAAGTGTCAACACCTTGAACCTGATGCAAACAGCGAGTGGTAGCCAGTGCAGAGAGATAAACAGAGGAGTGACGTGGGCCCTTTTGGGCTTGTTGAAGACCAGACGAGCTGCAGCATTCTGGATCATTTGTAGAGGTTTAGTTGCACATGACGGAAGTCCAGCCAGAAGACCATTGCAGTAATCAAGCCTAGAAATGACCAGGGCCTGGATGAGATGTTGTGTTGCATGCTCAGTTAGGAAAGGCCTGATCTTCCTGATGTTGTGCATAGCAAACCTGCATGATCGAGCTGTCTTTGTGATGTGGTCTGTGAAGGTCAGCTGATCATCAAAGATTACTCCAAGATTTCTGACTGACCATGATGGGGTGATTGAGGAAGAATCTAGCTGGATAGTGAAGTTGTGCTGTAGAGACGGATTGGCAGGGAGGATGAGAAGCTCAGTCTTTGCCAGGTTGAGTTGTAGGTGATGTTCCTTCATCCATGCAGAGATGTCCGCCAGACAGCTTGAGATCCGTACAGCTACTGTGGGATCATCTGGTTGAAATGAGAGGTAGAGCTGGGTGTCATCAGCATAGCAATGGTAAGAGAAACCATGTGCCTGTATGATGGGTCCCAGTGATGTGGTGTAAATGGAGAAGAGGAGCGGTCCAAGAACTGAACCCTGGGGAACCTCTGTGGTCAGTTGATGTGCTTTGGATACCTCGCCTCTCCATGTGACCCTGAAGGACCTACCTGTGAGATAGGACTCAAACCAATGGAGAGGAGTACCTGTGATGCCCAGTGATGAGAGGGTGGACAGACGGATCTGATGGTTCACAGTGTCGAAGGCAGCAGACAGATCCAGGAGGATGAGAACTGATGATTCGGAAGCAGCTTTTGCGATCTGCAGGGCTTCGGTGACCGACAGCAATGCAGTCTCTGTTGAATGCCCTTTCTTGAAGCCAGATTGGTTGACATCCAGCTGGTTGTTCAGAGACAGGAAAGATGATACTTGGTTGAAAGCAACTCGTTCAAGTGTTTTCGCAATGAATGGTAGGAGAGAGACAGGTCTGTAATTCACTAAAAGTGATGTTTAACGTGTTTTTTTTTTTTAAGCAGTGGAGTTACCCGAGCCTGCTTGAATGCTGTAGGGAAAATGCCAGTGTGGAGGGATGAGTTGATGATGTGTGTGAGAGCTGGAAGAAGTGTGGGAGAGATTGCTTGTAGAAGGTGTGAGCTGATGGGGTCCAGCGGGCAGGATGACTAGAGAGGAGAAGTTTAGATACTTCATCCTCGGTTAGTGGAGTGAAGGAGGAGAGAAGGTTGTTGGCTGTGGGAGAGGTTAGTCTGAGTTCCTGTGTGTGTGAAGCTGAGAACTGACTCCTTATAGTTGTAGTTTTGTTAGTGAAGAAGTTAGCAAAATCATCAGCAGTTAGCGAGGAGGTGGGTGGTGGATGAGGTGGACAGAGGAGAGAGTTGAATGTCTTGAACAGTGAACGTGTGTTAGAGGCGCTGTTGATCTTGTAGTGGAAATATGAAGATTTTACGGCATGAACATCAGCAGAAAAGGCAAAGAGCAGAGACTGATACCTACTGAGGTCAGATGTGTTTTTTGATTTGCGCCATTTCCTCTCCGCTGCCCTGAGTTCGGTCCGGTGTTCACGAAGAACCTCAGATAACCAGGGGTTGGAGGGAGTAGCGCGTGCTGGCCTGGAGTAGAGAGGGCAGATATTGTCTAAAGAAGAGGATGGAGCATAAAGTATCCGTTGCAGTATTCACATCCAGAGATGAGAAATGCGAGGGTGAGGGAAGAGAAGATGACACAGCAGAGGAAAGATGGGACGAAAAAAGTGAGCGCAGGTTTCGTCTGAAGGTAACTGGTAGGGGAGTTGGTAGTGCATGAGTAGTGAGTTGTAGATTGAAAGTAATGAGGAAATGGTCTGAAACGTTGAGAGGTTTCACCAAAATATTGTCTGTGATGCAGTTGCGTGTGTAAACCAGGTCCAGTTGGTTGCCTGACTTGTGAGTACCTGTGGTGATAAGCCGTTGGAGATCGAAAGAGGCTAGGAGAGAGATGAAGTCTGTTGCATACGGCTTCTCTAGATGAATGTTGAATTCGCCAAAGACTACAAGTGGGATGCCATCCTCAGGGAAAGATGACAGCAGCACATCCAGCTCCTCTACAAAGCTTCCCAGTTGACCTGGGGGGCGATATATGACTACAATATGGATCTTAATGGGAGTTGTAAGTGTAATAGCATGATATTCAAATTATTAGTTATTGCATAGAGAAGAGAGAGTTGAGTATTTCCAATTGTTAGAAATGAGAAGACCAGTACTCCCACCCCTCCCCGACTGGTGAGGGGTGTGAGAGAAAGAGAAGTTGTTAGAGAGAGCAGCAGGGATTGCTGAGTCTTCTGGACGGATCCAGGTCTCAGTCAAGCCCAAGATATTAAGAGTAGAATGAGATGCAAAGGCTGGAATGAAGTCAGCTTTATTTACTGCTGATTGACAATTCCATAGACCCATAGAAAGAGTGAGAGGTGAGTGTGAGGATGAGAGAATAGGGTGTAGATTAGCAGTATTGCGCTGCCTTCTGTGCATGATGAGAGAGCGTTGTCAAGAGACAACAGGAATGTATTGAAAGCACATGTTGATTAAGGGAAATAAGAAAAAGGTGGGAAAGGAAAGGGTGAAGAAGATACTTAAGTGCCTTGCAGGTGTCCTTGCTCGGTGGAGTCGCGAAGGTAGAGTTGCAGGTCTTTACCCGAGTCGGTCTCCACACGAGGAGGCTGAACACGAGACGTGAACGCTTTCCGTTGACGCTTCCACGACAGCACACACACTACATAGATACAAAGCTTTCAATCGCCTGAGTGAGGACAGCTGTGGCCGCCCTTGCAATTAGCACAGCCAAAGCAAATATCCCAAGAAAGGGGCGAAACCGAAACTAGCTGTTGAACAGCGCTACTTAAGATACAGACTACAACCCTTTAGATGTGCGGCATAAATTCAAAATAGGAACACGTCTAATTAAAATACAGATATTTAGTGAAGATAAAAATTATAAATAAGCAAAGAATCGAAAAATAGCCCTACCTACTTGACAAATAGTAAACAAAACAACAGGAGAACTGGATATTAAGAAAAAAACAACTTATGCGCTCTTGTTGTTCTCACAGAGTGACTGCTTGTCCTGTTTGTTAATGTTTATAATTAGGCTAAAAATAGCCTAACTGTTACCTTTATCTTACGTTAATCAGCACCTGGCCTGTCTAAAACCTTCTAGATTTCTAGCCTGCCACCACTTTTCTAACTGCCAACTAATTTCCCCAACTAATGGAAAGGATGGCCGGTTTGATTAGCTAACGTTAGCCTATTGACACTATAAACATTTTTTACTCATAAAGTCATCATCCTTTTATTTTTAAAATAATTGTGTTTCTGGGGATAGGGAGTATTTGTGTTGTGAGACTGTGTTCATTACCTGTTTCCCCTTTGTGACTGATGTCGACGTCCGTCTTGCAGACGGTGCAGAACGCATGATGAGGTAGCCTGGACATCTGCAGGCAAGGCCATCTCTCACGATAGCGGTCTAAAAATCTTTGTGTTTCCGAACCTTTTTTTGTGGCGTTTCAGCCATGACATGAAAGCCTAGGTATCTTATACGGCTAGTCTGGTTTGCATGAAGCACTGAATTGAATTGAGCACGAAGCATGTGGATGGGAGGGGTAGGTGGGCGGCAGGTTAACATGCAGCGCTCTGATTGGCCAAACCTTTTCACTCCACTTAAACACTGTGGCTCAGCGGCAGAATCAGCGTCATAGATTGCATAGAAACTGAAATCTGCGAAATGCGAGAAGCAACAAAATGCGTACCTAGAGAGCAGCGAATCGTACAAGCGTGCTTATGGGTCAAAATGCATGCGGAGTACGAAAAATGCGTACATGTTGGCAGGTATGGGTTATGGAAGCCGTCGCCAGCGCTGTCATTTGGTTTTTAAAGGGGAACTTTTCAACTATTTAAAATTAATAAAACCATTTAGAAATCATTTGGATGGTTTAATGACCTGTTCCGGTGAAAATAGTGACTTTCCCCGCTCCTCCCACCTTTCCCAGGCGGTAAACCAACCTTGCAACCTGGGGACTAACATCCCGGTGAGTTGGAAATAGGAAGTCTCGTGAGAAAGAAAGAGCAAGAAACACGAACAGCTTTACGGCAATTACTAAATCTGACACTGCAGTAGGAGAGGGAAAAATTATCACACTATATAGCAACATGTTTGGGCATTGGTAGCCTATGACAGCCACCCAGCCATATTTTCCCCCGAATAATAATTAGGGGTTCAAGCACGAAGTGCTGAATTGTTATTGTAAGGATTTGTAAAACGCATTGTGCAGACCAAACCGTAAGTGCTGGAGCCTTGAAACTTTGCCAGATGGTAGTACAAAAATCGAGGACAGGTTATCAAAGTATGACCCCGATTGGCCCATAGGTGGCGCTACAGCGACCAAAAGCACTAAATCGCTCATAACTCCTAAACTCGTTTGACTTAGCCACAAGGTTTTTACACCACTGTGATCCTTGACAAAATGTATATCTCCAATTTCGATTTAGGTGAGAAACATTTTCTGCTATGTCCAATTTTGTCCAAAACCTACTTTTGCGAACTAGTCCCTGGTTTTTCGCCCGATCGGAGCCAAACCAGTCTAGGGCAATTCTCTGGACTCTCTAGAGCAATAATTATCGAACAAAAAGTAGAACTTTTGCATTTGGGTGTCTGTAACAGGGTCATTTAGGAAAGGGGGGCGTGACCAAAACCACTCAAAAGCCTATAAATCCTAAAGGAAAACTCTGAACTTCACAAAAATTAATCACCATATGTGTGAGGAAGCATGCAAAATTGTATGGGGATCGGACCATAGGTGTCGCTATAACTGATAAAAAGATTTAAAACCATATATTTCCTATGGTAAATTGCCTGTATTGGCTGTAAATGGACTTTTCCATCTATTAGTTCAGTGGATAAAAGCTTGCTAAATAAAACTCAATGTCTTAAATGCTTATGTGCTAAAAGGCCTCAAATGCTTGAACCCCGATAAATGCTGCTTGCAGCTTTAATTCTCAACTGTGTTCTATCAGTAGCCTGGAGCTTATCTGACATGCTAAAGACATTTGCATGTACAGTATAGGCAAAGTAAGGCAAAGTTTTTGGACCCACTGAGAAACTAAATATGTATTCCTACCAATGATCTAAATCATTTTTTTTCGATTAATTAAAAAGGATGTTTCATCTGACACATTACACTTATCTGACACATTCATGTGCTAGCTATATAAATACACTTTGACATTCAAGCTAGCTAGCAACAGCGTGTCAGCGGAATTCAAACACATACCTCTGTAATTGAAAAATAATTTCTCCCAGAAGAACTTGTACCCTTTCCTCAGTTTTGACGTTTCCACTTGAGAGTTTTCATTTACCATCCGAACCACATCGTCATATGTGACTTCAGGCAGGTTGCGGCGAGATTTGGTTCAGCGGTATCTATCGGACTACGCAATTGTAAAAAGCTAACTGGAAGAGCCGAAACTCAGCGTATAAGATACTTGACTCACAGACACGAGAAGGCGTATTGACTTAAATATAAGTTCAAATAGGTCTACTTTTAAACGAAACAATTAGAAATAAATAGTTTGCTTATGCAATCGATAAGCACGCGTGCGTGTTCACTAGCCCATACTGCCGGAATGATGATCGAGGCAACATCGTCATATTCATCTTTGCAGACAACACAATCAGTAAATACTTGTTTATTAATAAAAAGTTTAAATATATCCTTGCTATTTTTTCCCGACACATCCATAATCATTAGGCTACTTTCGCTACTGCTTTGCCGCAAGCTTTATGCAGGTTTTTTTTTTATAAGCTTTGAGCGCGTGGCATTCAATCTGAGCTGATGCGCCTGCTCTCTCAAGCCGTCGACAACCGCGGCCTCGACTGGGAGGTGCCCGGCTGGAGGGATGCTTCCTCAAGAAGGACACCGCCCCGTCACAGTCGAGACCAGCGCCTTTCCTTCCTGAGCTTCACAAGGAAGTCGCAAAGTCTTGGAATGCCCCCTTCTCAGCCAGGATGCGTACCTCTGTCTCAGCAGAATTTTCCACTGTGGACGGTGCGAAAGATAGAGGGTACCTTTCTCTTCCTCCAGTGGAAGCAGCGGTAGCGTCCCATCTCTGCCCGCCCTCTGCTGGACGGCGTGCTCAGATGGCGCTACCCTCAAAAGCCTGCCGAGTGACGTCAGCCATGCACGGTCGCACTTACACTGCCGCCGGGCAAGCAGTGTCAGCGCTACACAAAATGGCTATCCTGCAGATTTTCCAAGCCGATCTTCTCCGTAAAATGGACAAGGAAGGACCGGAAGCGATCTGCGTGGCGAATTTAAGAAGCGATACGGACCTGGCTCTACGCGCTGCAAAAGCCGCTGCACTGGCCGTTGGGCGGAACATGGCCTCTCTCACCGTGGCTGAGAGACATTTGTGGCTAACGCTGTCTGAGATGACGGACTCGGAGCGCTCTGTGTTCCTCAACGCGCCCATCTCCTCAGCTGGCCTTTTCGGATCTGCCGCTAAAGACTTCGCGGACAGATTCGTCGAGGTGCAGAAGAAATTGCAGGCTATGAAACACTTCCTGCCGAAGCACTCTAGTTCTGCAACAGGCCGCTCAAAATAGCTGTCTGCCCCGGGCTCTCAGCCGCAGCCTGCACCGGCCCCAGCCGAGGATTGAGATTAAGCCCGAGGTCTCAAAGCCTTCCTAGCCTCTCTAGGAAAGCGACGGTGTTCAAATCCCGCTGTGACCGAGTTTTCACCGAAACTTTTCGCTCGTTCAGTTCCATGCAATGTGACTGTCAATAGATCTAAAAGACGCCTATTTCCAAATACAAATAGTGTCACGACACAGGCGATTCTTGAGATTCGCCTTCGAGGGCCAGGCATACCAATACACAGTCCTGCCGTTCGGCCTGTCCCTGGCACCCCGTACATTTACGAAGTGCATGGATGCGGCTCTCGCACCCCTGAGACTTCGGGGCATGCGAGTTTTGAATTACTTGGACGATTGGCTGATTCTAGCTCGGTCACACTCAGAGCTCATAGAACACAGGACCACATTACTCGAGCATCTCGAGAATCTGGGTCTCACAGTCAATTGGGCGAAAAGTTCGCTGTCTTCCAGTCAGAAAATTTATTTTCTGGGAGCACTGCTGGACTCGCTATCCATGACAGCACGTCTGTCACCGGAGCGCGGACTGAACATTCAGCGCTCTATAGTTCCGCTCAAAAGCTTTCAGAAAATGCTGGGCCTCATGGCCTCAGCAGCTTCAGTACTCCAGCTGGGTCTGCTTCGCATACGCCCACTGCAGTTGTGGCTGAGAGCGCGAGTTCCGCCCCGGGCACAGACCGCTGGTGTGATTCGCCTCAGGGTCGATCTAAAATGTGTCTCGGCTTTGGAAACTTGGAAAGTAACCGACTGGTATCAGTCAGGTGTGAGTCTGGGGACGTCCTAGAGTGTGAAGGTGGTGTCCACGGATGCCTCCACCTCGGGACGGGGAGGGCTGCTCGAGGGCAGACCCTTCTTTGGCCAGTGGTCAGAACGGGGAAAGCTCCTACACATAAACTGTCTGGAAATGATGGCAGTCGACAACGCGCCACGTCGCTTCTGTCCCCAGATAAAAGGTCACCACGTCTTGGTCCGGTCGGACAACATGTCAGTGGTGGCATACATAAATCACCAGGGCAGCATCAGGTCCCGAAACCTTTACAGGCTGACGGAACACCTCCTGGTCTGGGCTCAGCACAACCTGCTTTCACTAAAAGTGGAGCATGTGCCTGGTCACCTGAATCTGGGACCAGACAGACTGTCCAGAAACAATGTCCCAGCAGGAGAATGGTTGCTGCACCCGCAGACGATCCAACTGCTGTGGGAGACATTCGGCAGAGCGCAGGTGGACCTGTTCGCGTCCCACGAAAACGCTCACTATCCGAATTTTTTTCTCAAAAAGCAAGGATGTGCTGGCCCACGTCTGGCCCCGCTGTCCTCTCTATGCTTTTCCCCCTGTCTTGCTCCTGCCTCAAGTGTTGGAACGAATCAGGGAAAATGGATGCCCAGTGCTGCTTGTGGCTCCGCTCTGGACAAACCAGACCTGGTTCCCAGTCCTGATGCAGCTGACCAGCACTGCCCCGTGGCCTATACCGCTGAGGAGAGACCTGCTCTCTCAGGCGAAGGACTCGATTTGGCATCCTCGCCAGGATCTGTGGTCCCTACATGCATGGGCCATCAACGGGTACCCGCTAACCTCCCAGAGGGAGTGTTAAACATGATCACACAGGCTAGGGCCCCGTCTACTAGACAGCTCTATTCCTCGAAATGGTCTGTGTTCTCTGCCTGGTGTCAAGCTCAGGGCTTTTCACCCGTAGACTGCGGGGTTACAGAAGTACTACCCTTCCTTCAAAAACTGCTGGATAAGAGCGGAACCCCATCCACGCTCAAAGTATACGTGGCAGCCATAGCAACGTTTGCAAAACCTACGTCTGGCCAGTCACTGGGGAAAAACTACCTAGTCGTGCGTTTCCTCAGGGGAGCTCGGAGGCTGAACCCTCCCAGACCCCCTTCAGTCCCGGTGTGGGACCTTTCTACGGTTTTGGAAGCCATGAAAGGTGCCCCATTCGAGCCAATCCATTTGTCAGACATGAAACATCTTTCTTTCAAAACGGTGTTTCTTATGGCTCTCCCTTCAGTGAAGCGCATAGGGGACTTACAAGCGCTTTCGGTGAGCGTGTCGTGTCTGGAGTTTGGGCCTAATGACTCAAAGGTCATACTCAAACCAAGGCACGGGTACATGCCAAAATCCCTCAGCAGGTTATTTCCCTGTCCGCCCTTCCGGTTCACAATGAGGAGGAGGACGCGAGTCTCCTTTGCCCTGTCAGGGCACTAAGAGCTTATGTGTCCCGCTCGTCTGTTTTTAGACAGACTGAGCAGCTCTTTGTTTGTTCGGCGGACATTCTAAGGGACTAGCCGCATCAAAACGTATGGATAGTCGACGCCATAGCGCTGGCTTACACTTCTAAGGGCCTGCAGTGTCCTTTGGGTGTCAGAGCGCACTCCACGAGAGGTGTCGCCTCGTCGTGGGCGTGGTCTAGTGGGATTACTAACTACGCGGACGTGAGAGGACGCTGGCGCTGTTTGTTCGCCGCTTCTCTGTCTGCTATTCTTTCTTGTGTTCCTGTTTTGTTTGTGTTCACTGTAACCCTTCCTCTGGACAGCCTCACAGCTGGTTCCCGAAGCCGCTTGGGCACCTCGATCGGACTGTCGCCTCGTCGCCTAACCGCTTGCTGGCTGCCCGTATTCATCGACGCGTGCCTGCTAATTCTAAATCTAGCTGCAATAGCGGCTAACTCGATTGCCTACCTCTTTCTCACAGGCAACCTCCACCAGTTGCTTTCATCTCCTCCTGTCATGCCGTGGATCATTTTGGCACTTACATCCGTCATCCATTTCTGTGTTCCTAGTCCATCACAAACTGCTATCACGGAGCTCTCAGTCCCTCCGCTCGGCATCATGTTCAAATATTCAACTCTGCAACTGGTCAAACTAATCAACTACTCAATTCCATCCTGCATCCCAGTCATCAAACAGCTCGGACTTCTACGTCGACCCCGTTACATCCACAGAAGTTTTCGTCGCAAGTTTGTTTACATCCAACACGGACAATCCATTCCATCCATCTGGTCACCTTCACGCTCTGTCGCACCTCTCCCACGTCATCGGAACGCTTCCCCCGCTGGGTCACACAGAGCTGAGCGCACCGACTGGCTGAACAGAAAACCCGGACTGGACTACAGTGCTATTCGCACTTCACATATACCTATTCTCCAATCCTGCCCTCCATGAACTAATCCTTGACAACACGCTGGATTTCCTTCTGCTCACCAAAACATGGCAACAACCCAATGACTTCTTCTCCCTCAACCAAGCATCCTCCACTGGCTACAATTACATCTGCAAACCCCGCCCCTCCCGCCGTGGAGGTGGCCTCGCCGTTATTTATAATCAGAATTTCCGGATCACTGAACTCACCCTCCCTTCAGTATCAACATTTGAATATCTCGTCTTCAAAGCTCTTTCCTCCATGACAGTTATCCTCATTTACCAGACACCTAAACTAAATCCCTCCTTCCTCTCTGATTTAACTGAACTCCTCACACTAGCCTCGTCTCTCTCTCCACGTCTGCTACAACTCAGTGACTTAAACATCCACATAGACTCCTCCACCTGCAAGCTGTCATCAGAATTCACAATTTTATTGGACAATTTTACTCTCACCCAACATGTCACATTCCCCACCCATTTAAAAGAACACATCCTCGACCTGGTCTGCTCCACTAACCAACCAGTGCTCAACCTCCATCCATGCCTCTTTCCCATCTCTGATCACAAACTGATACGGTTTACCATTCCGTCTCCAACCCCCCGCCCCCGCCTCCTCAGAGAAATCACCTTCCGCAACCTTAAATCAATTGATCCCCATCATCTCTCTGACCTGCTCTCCACAACTCTCCACATGAACTCAACCCTCACCTCACCTGATGATCTCACACACCACCTCAACTCCGCTTTGTGTACCTCCCTTAACACTTTGCCCCCCCTCAAAACAAAAACTGTCACTTTTAACAACTCGTCACCCTGGTACACACCTGCACTCCGGAAAATGAAACAAACTGGCCACCAACTTGAACGCCTGACAAAAAAATAATCTCTCATAGTCCACCATGAAGCCTATAAACTCCACCTCATTGCCTACAAAGATGCCCTCATTGCCGCCAAATCTGCCTACTTCTCCACCATCTTCACCAACCCCTGTCTAAACCCCAGAACCCTCTTCTCCACATTGAACAACCTCATTAAGCCTCGGGCCAACACCCTCCTTACCTCTACTCCGGGTCTCTGCTACTCATTCCTTCACTTTTTCGCTGATAAAATCAATATCATTTATCAATCTCTATCCTCTGCATCCGACCTTCCAGTATCTACTCCAGCACCTATCACGGCCCCTTTTCCCCCATCCCTCCTGATCTCCCTCGCCCTCTTCCACACTGCCTCCTCTCCCAGTTTAACTTGGTCACCACTCTTGAAATCTCTAAACTCATAAGTTCTTCCAAACTGACTACCTGCTCACTTGACTCCCTCCCTACTCCACTCCTGAAGTCCTGCCTCCCCGTCCTTTGCCCCTACCTCACTAACCTCTACAATGCCTCATTGTCCCTTGGAACTGTCCCCTCTGCTTTCAAAACTGCCGCTGTCACCCCAATCCTCAAAAAACCTGGTCTGGATCCCTCTGAAACCCGTAGGGCCACCCAGTTTAGGCTGAAAGCTTTCACCCTGGCTGATTGGTGCACTATTAATATGATAAGCTCCAGTGGGATGCTACTTTATAAGGAATGATGCTTCTAGCCTCTCTTCCTACGCTCTCTGTGAGTCTATGGTGATTATGCACTACACAAACCCCGGGCTTCTGCCCTTTGGACTTTGGTGTTGGATCCCAGTACGCACGGGCGTGTTACACTGTGTTCCCCATAGCGTAAGATATTACGCAGTACGAGAGATACTCGGTTACTAACATATCCTCGGTTCTTTCTAGAGAGGGAACAAGTACTGTGTATCTTGCCGTGCTTACAACACGCTCTGGTTCGCTTCGGCGATGAAAACCAGTTTGTATCAGCCTGTCGAGCTATATTTATAGGATGAGGCCACGCCCTTTCTGGCGGGACGTGACGAAATGGGCGCAAAGCGCTCCCATTGGATATGGTGTCACACAGGGCCTCTCTCGATAGGCTGCTGCTGTTGCCGCAGGGCAGCCAATAGGCGCGCGAGCCGTCTTGCCTATGTCTGCATGCTGCCGCAAAGCGTTTTACATTGATTCAAAATTAAGGATAATTTTTGGCTTCAATATCTCGTGGAAAAGAGGTTTTCCCCATAGCGTAAGATATTACGCAGTACTCGTTCCCTCTCTAGAGAGAACCGAGGTTACGTTAGTAACTGAGTACGTTTTCAGAATATTAAGCGGAGTGGAGTGCTTACGTACACACTTGTGTACACTTGCGTACAAAAATGGATAAAGATTCCACAGTGGGGGTTCTAGAGGGGGGCCCAGGGCCCGTGCCCCTGTGACAACAAGCTTGGCCCCCCTTGTGGCCCCCCTAAATGTGGAGTGTGAAATAATTTTTACAAAACAGTTTTTGCTATCGTTGTTATCGTTGTATGCCTATTTTTTTTCATTATTATTCTATCTTTGTGGATTTGCTTGTTCACGTGACAATTCGCATCACATTCGCGGGAATCGCTGCAGAATAACGTCTGTCTCCTGCACGCGAGAGAGGAGAGAAGGAGAAAGCTGGTAAATGGCAGTTCAGTTGCAAGTTCATTCTTTATGTGCGTATCGGGTGTGCGATGTGTATTGTCTATTATGATATTGTAATCAATGTTTTAACTGTATACGAGGCACTGTGAGCTGACATCGCATTTGTCTATCCTTTCACTGCTGTGTGCGGTTTATAGGCTATGTCCCCAAATTAGTTTGTCTTATATTTATATCATATTATGTTCTTATATTAGAATATCAAATCAGCAAGAGTGCCGTTTTCCCGTGCACAACTGCAACTGTCATATTGATATTATACAACAGTTAAATTAACAATAAATTAACATTGGGAGTTACTTTTTAGACACAATATTGTCAATATTGTTTGTTTTCCCTTTATTTCGCCGACTAGAATTTCAAAATGAAACCGTAGCAGAGTCTCAATGCAACAGACAGAGATGATTTATTGACTGAAATCCGCGTTTTGAAGGAATCACTTGCTCCTTTCCCGAATGAATCAGCCGTTTGAACAAATCGCTTGAATGAATGAATCCCTCAACTCACTTATTAAGACTGTGACTTGCCGCCGCCTACTGGCGGTTTTAGTTTAATATTTAAAGTACCCTTTAATTAAAACGTTAAAATTAGAAATCATTTCATATTTAAATATTGATTTAAAAAAAAATCCCATAGCTTTATTCATGCAATTATAAATGGAGTGTAAATATATTCATGTCGCTTCTGTCACCTCTAGATTGCACTGCAAAGATGGATTTTGATTGAATTAATTAATTTGACTGGTAACAGTGGTACTGTATAATTATTGTATAATTAAGTATTATTGTATAAATAAGTATAATTACTGAATAATTTGAATGTTAGTATTTGACATAAAAGGTGATTCATAACTCTAAATAAGTTTAGAAAGAATGTCCATATATAGGTGAAAATGCCCCTGGAAATCAATTTAAGATCAAATTAAATTAATTAAAAATTAATTAAAAAATTAATTTCGGTCCCTGCTGTTAACTGACCACTGCATAGAATATTAAAAATATGAATATCTTTGTGAGTCAGCTGTCAAATGGTACCAGTACACAAACACAATCAGTAACTTACCATCTAATTATCAACAAAACATTGAAAATATTGAGATATATTTTTGTCAATATTGCACACCCCTAATGTACGGTATGAATTTTGATTTCTTCAGGTCTTAAAAAGCCTTAAATTTGACTTTAAAAAGTGTGCAGGAATCCTGTAAACGGTTAGACATAGTGACCTAGCAAGTCAGTTATTTTCAGTAAATTAATTAAGCTTCTTGGTTCCCATTGCTTTTGCTCTATAGTTCTCACCAAAATGAAGAGAAAGAAGGACATCATGTTAATTACAGTTACTGTGACTAATACTGAATATCTAATGCAAATGTAAAAATAGAATGGAAATGCAAATACATTGTTGAATGATTATAAACATGGTATTTTGCCTGTTAATGCCTGCAGTGCAGTGCAGAAAATGATATGACAACAATAAGGTCTAAATATAACTGGCCCCTCTAACAGTACAACTGGCCCCAGCTTGGCCCAGTTGAAACGGTCTAGAACCGCCACTGAGATTCCATTTCACGAACGGGGAAATTTCACAAGACACACAGGTTCGCTACAACAGAGGACAAGAGACATGGATATAAACACAAAATACTTTATTTTCACAACAGTAATTCTTTAAAATGAATACCTGAGAATAGCAAGTGTTTTTGTCTAAATGTTTTGATTCGAGTATAAGTCCTGCAAGGTTTGTAAAGTTTGTGTTTTCTTTAATTACTTTGGGATGTGTTTTCTATGATTTAATTTGTTTTTCTAATTAGTAGTTTTCATTTTGTATTGTTTGACTTATTTTGTGTGTTTTGCTCGCAGGTCCTGCTCCACCACAACAGCTCTGCAGCAAAAGCTCACAAATCAAGAATCAGAAAAGTGTTGTAATTTCTCCGTTTGAAACTTCAATAATTAAAATAAACTACAACGTAAGATTTAATAGATTTTGTTATCCATTTCTGTAGTATACTCACTCAAAGCCTTTGATCACAGCATTCAGCATCATGAGCCTCTCTCCACCGGATACACACACGCCTGTTCTTCTGTCCCTGGAACATCCAGACAAGATTCACGTGACCTCTGTGATTTATCTGGTCAATACTAGCCTAGCCAGGGAGTGAATGCACTTCCTGCTCAGCTGCTGTTCGGACGCTCTTGCTTACTGCTCCGCGCTTTGCTCTATCGCTTTTATATTTTTATATTTTATCTCCTTTTATCACCTAATTTTAACTTCAGCAAATCAGCACAGTGCTCAAACGCTTGGATTACTACAAAAAAAAACCATAATTCTTTTATTCGACCAGCCTCCCACTGAAAGCTTAAATTCCGGGGAAGAGAAAACACAACTGCCTACATTCATAAGGATTAGAAAATGCCTCCTCTGGAATCTACTTGCTGCTCTAACTGCCACAGACTTCTACAAAGGATTGCAGTTCTTGAAACAAAGTTAATGGCGGGACCACCAAACCAGACGGGACACACAACAGAGCTTCGTCATGGACGCCCTCAGCATACATCCCATGAATCTCATGCTCCTCGACAGGCTATACTGAGTGTAGAGAAACAAGCCGATCGACTTACAAATCGATGGTACAAACAGGGAGCGAGACCCAAAGGCACTCGAGACATCAGATTGTCACGAGCATCATATATTGCTGCAGTAGCATCCTCTACCCCAGACTGCAAACACTGGTCTCCTACCACCGCCTATACATCTTGAGAACAGATTTTAAGTATTATTGAATGAGGAATCCCCAAATTTGATGAATGTGATCGAACACAGACTGAATCAGCCTGTAGCTAACACTGATGCTGACTGGCGCTCGAGGTCGAGCAGACAGCGGCACTCAGCTCAGAGCGCAGCCGGACCCAGGACTCTGATAGTGGGCGACTCCATAATCAGAAACATTAGTAGCAGGGATACAACAACATGCTGCCTTCCACAAGCAACAACTTCTGATGTAAACAGAGAACTTCAGGACATTCTGATGAAACATAAGACTGCAAATCGACTCATCATTCATGTGGGGAAGAATGATATTCATAAAGAGCAGTCGGAACTCCTTAAGAAGAATTTCAATTAACTTTTTGAAACACTTAAAAGACTGAAAATTCAAACATTCATCAGTGGACCACTCCCAGCAAGAGGAACAAACAGGTTTTCACGGTTGCTTGGGCTTAATACATGGCTGCAAAAAACCTGCAATATAAAAGGAGTGAACTTCATTGACAACTTCAATCTTTTCTGGAGTCAGAGGCAACTGTTTCAACAGGATGGCCACCACCCAAACACACTTGGCTCAAGAGTGCTAAAGGACAATATCTACTTCTCCCTCCGTCATCCTTCTGCAATGTGTGCCAATCCACTCAACCTGAATGGCACATACACACTTGGATACAGTATGAATGACCACAGGATTTCAGCACCTGAATGGGCATGCGGTTGACACATCACACAAGGACAATGATAACACCACTCAGCCACAACAACCTCTGCTCACGGACACAATCTCAGGTGAGCCCAGCCCACAGAGCTCACCACAGACAGACTGTGACATACTAGCACTGCTCCAAGATTCAGCACCCAAGGACGACTTTCTGGAAAACAGCGAGGTAACAATAACTTTCTCAAATGTTTACAGAACAAGCGGGAACCCAGTGTGCCTGTATCTTTATCTTTCTCTATTGCTGTTCGATTACATGATAGAAAGTCTAAGGCCTTAAAAAGCCGTACCGCAAACCCATCTAATCTGGTGCCTATTACACGCCAAACTAAGATTGCTGTGAGGACAAAAAGTAAGACTGTTAAGTTAGCACTTTTAAACATCCGCTCACTTAAAAATAAATCACTTCTAGTCAACGACTTAATAACCACATACAACCTGGATTTTATGTTGCTAAATGAAACTTGGCTAGAAGACAGCTGCAGTGCAACAGTCCTCAATGAAACAGCCCCTCCTAACTTTACTTTTATGAGTGTCTGCAGAGCTGTCAGAAGAGGTGGAGGTTTAGCTGCTCTTTTTAAAGCGGTCTATCAATGTAAGCAAATATCATTTGGGAATTACCCGTCTTTCGAATATCTGGGTATTGTGTTAAAAGGTGCTCTACGCATTTTACTTATCATTGTTTACAGGCCTCCAAAATACTCTCCAGCCTTTGCTGAAGACTTTACAGAACTGTTATCAACAATTTCCTCAGAGTTTGACCGTTTTGCTATTGCTGGAGATTTTAACATTCACATAGATAAAGCAGAAACCAATATGGCAAAAGAAATCAAAACTGTTTTAAAAACTTTTGATCTGACTCAGCATGTACATGGACTCACACATAATCGTGGACACACTCTAGATTTACTTATCAGTAAGGGTCTAAACATTTCATCGATTGTTATTAAGGACGTAGCACTGTCTGATCATTTTTGTATTTTCTTTGATATATTGATCTCTCCTGCCATTGAAGCTAGATCTGTGTCTGTCAAGAAGAGATGCTTAAATGAGAACACTAGTGTACTATTTATGAAGGCTATATCTTTAACACCAAGCATATCTGCTGACTCTGTTGATTTTCTCCTTGATTCTTTTAACTCAAAAGTTAAGAGTGTAATTGATGATATTGCTCCTGTGAAAGTCAGGAAGAAGAATGGCAGACAGAAAGCACCTTGGAGAAACTCAACAGCAGTGCAAAATATGAAAAGACAATGCAGAAAAGCAGAGCGCATGTGGCAGAAGACAAAACTTGTAGTCCATTACACATAAGGAACTAGGCAAAGCTAGACAGACTTTCTTCTCAAATATTATAAACAGCAATATAAACAACACACGCACTCTTTTTGCTACTGTAGAGAGACTGAAAAACCCCCCAAGCCAGATTCCCAGTGAAATGCTTCTTTCTTCTCTTAGAAAATCAATAATATCAGAAAGGTGATCAGCTCATCCTTGAGCCGCACTGGGGTCAGACAGAGTAGACAACAGCCTGAGAAAGTAGTCACTATGTCTGATTTCAAAGAAATTGATGGCAAAATTTTGGAAGAAATCGTACAGCACCTTAAAACATCAATCTGCGCCCTTGACACACTTCCCACATCTTTCTTCAAAACTGTGTTACACAGCTTAAAAGCAGATCTCCTAGAAGTGGTAAATGCCTCACTTCTCTCTGGGAGTTTTCCGAACTCCCTGAAAACTGCAGTTGTCAAGCCCCTCCTGAAAAAGAGCAATCTGGATAAGACCATATTAAACAAGTATAGACCGATCTCAAATCTTCCTTTCATAGGCAAGATCATTGAAAAAGTTGTCTTCAATCAGCTGAACAAATTCTTAAGCTCGAATGGATACTTTGACTACTTTCAATCTGGTTTCCGACCGCATCACAGCACAGAGACAGCGCTCATAAAGATAATAAACGATATTCGCTTAAATATTGACACAAGCAAATTATCAGTTCTAGTACTACTCGACCTCAGTGCTGCATTTGACACTGTCGATCACAACATACTTCTTGACAGGCTGGAAAACTGGGTCGGGCTTTCTGGGATAGTCCTAAAATGGTTCAGGTCATACTTAGAAGGGAGAGGTTATTATGTGACTATAGGAGAGCATAAGTCTGAGTGGACATCCATGACATGCGGAGTCCCTCAAGGCTCAATTCTTGCGCCACTCCTATTCAACCTGTACATGCTCCCAATGAGCCAAATAATGAGAAAGAACCAAATCTCTTACCACAGCTATGCAGACGACACACAGCTCTACTTAGCCCTATCGCCTAACGATTACAGCCCCATTGACTCCCTTTGCCAATGCATTGATGAAGTAAACAATTGGATGTGCCAAAACTTTCTTCAGTTAAACAAAGACAAAACTGAAGTCATTGCGTTTGGAAACAAAGATGAAGTTCTCAAGGTGAACGCATACCTTCAGTCTAGGGGTCAAACAACTAAAAATCAAGTCAGGAATCTGGGTGTGTCTCTAGAGTCAGACCTTAGTTTCAGTAGTCATGTCAAAGCAATAACTAAATCAGCATACTATCATCTGAAAATTATTGCAAGAATTAGATGCTTTGTTTCCAGTCAAGACTTAGAGAAACTTGTGCATGCTTTCATCACCAGCAGGGTGGATTATTGTAATGGACTCCTCACTGGCCTTCCTAAAAAGACCATTAGACAGTTGCAGCTCATACAGAACGCTGCTGCCAGGATTCTGAGCAGAACCAGAAAATATGAACACATCACACCAGTCCTCAGGTCTTTAGACTTCTGCAAAGACCTGCTCTTCTCTCTAGTAATATGGCACATAGTCTTAGAGCTAAAACATGACAATCTGGGGATCAGGTCAGGAAGCAGACAGACTGGCTAAACCGACCGTCTGCTAGCGGACTTGCGTCACCAAGGTCAGATAAATCCCATCACATAGAGGCTCTTTCACCTAGATATCATCATATAGAGACTGTGTCTGTTCCCCCAATTTGGAAATCCAAAAAACGTCAGGTAAAAAATTTAATTGATGTTCAACAAATAAAAAACAGATATAATACAGATGAACAAATGATAAAGCTTGGGTTGCTGAATATTCGATCCCTTACTTCAAAATCGCTCATAGTTAATGATATGATTTCAGATTATAATCTAGATGTGCTGTGTTTGACAGAAACTTGGCTAAAACCAAACGATTACATTACTTTAAATGAGTCAACCCCACAAGATTACTGTTATAAACATGAACCTCGTCTAAAACGCAAAGGGGGAGGTGTTGCTGTAATTTATAGTAATATTTTCAAAACCACTAAGAAATCTATTTTTAAATATACTTCTTTTGAAGTGTTGGTGCTTAATGTAAAAATATATAGTGTAAACGATAAATCACGTTTGAGATTTCTGCTGGCTACTGTATACAGGCCACCAGGGCACCATAAAGATTTTATCAAAGAATGTGCGGACTTTCTATCAGAATTAGTATTGGCTAACGATAAAGTACTAATTGTTGGTGATTTTAATATACATGTAGATAATGAAAAAGATGCATTGGGATTGGCACTTAAAGACATTGTAAACTCAATTGGAGTTAGACAACACGTGTCAGGACCCACTCATTGTCGTAATCATACTCTAGATCTAATATTATCACATGGAATAGATGTTGATGCCGTTGAAATTCTGCAGCAGAGCGATGACATCTCAGACCATTATCTAGTCTCATGTCAATTACATTTAGCCAAGGCTGCAAAGCCGACTCCGTGTTCTTCAACTTCTGCCACTAAAGATTGCTTTATCAATAATCTTCCTAATCAGTTTCATCATCTCAGCATCCCGGATAGCTTAGAAGAACTTGATATTGCAACAGAAACTTTTAACTCTCTCTTTTCCAGCACTTTAGACGCAGTTGGTCCGTTGCGCTTAAAGAAGATTAAAGAAAATAGTCCAACGCCGTGGTACAACGAGCACACTCAGGCCCTTAAGAGAACAGCCAGAGAAATGGAGCGCAACTGGAAGAAAACAAAACTAGAGGTATTTCGGATTTCATGGAAAGAGAGCTCGATTGCTTACAGAGAGACTTTAAAAGCTGCAAGATCTGCTTATTTTTCAACCCTATTAGAAGAAAATAAACATAATCCTAGGTATTTATTTGAAACAGTGGCTAAACTAACGAAAAAGAAAGCTTCAAGCACAGAAGTTTCAGGCCAACACAGTAATGACTTTATGCACTTCTTCACTTATAAGATTAATAATATCAGGGACAAAATTATAACTATGCAACCGTCTACTACAGTATCGCATCAGGGAGTGCATTGTAGTCTCCCTGAGGAAAAATTGTATTCATTTGTTGCTATAGGAGAGGAAGAATTCTGCAAACTCGTTAATTCATCTAAATCGACAACTTGTATGTTAGACCCTATACCGACTAAGCTACTGAAAGAGATGCTTCCAGAGATCATAGATCCTCTTCTTAATATCATTAATTCGTCTTTGTCTCTAGGATACGTACCAAAAACCTTTAAGCTGGCTATGATAAAACCGCTTGTTAAAAAAACGCAACTTGATCCTTCAGAATTAGTCAATTACAGGCCGATCTCAAATCTGCCTTTTCTGTCAAAGATATTAGAAAAAGCAGTATCCTCACAACTGTGTTCCTTTCTTGAAAGAAATGATATCTGTGAGGATTTTCAGTCAGGATTTAGACCGCACCATAGTACTGAGACAGCTCTCATTAGAGTTACAAATGATTTACTTTTATCATCCGATCGTGGTTGTATCTCTCTGTTAGTGTTACTTGATCTTAGTGCTGCATTTGACACAATTGACCACAACATTCTTTTAAATAGACTAGAAAACTATGTTGGCATTAGTGGAATTGCACTAGCATGGTTGAAATTATACTTATCTGACCGTTATCAGTTTGTAGCAGTAAATGAAGAGCTGTCTTATCGATCACAAGTTCAGTATGGCGTACCATAAGGCTCAGTACTGGGACCGCTGCTGTTCACTCTGTACATGCTACCATTAGGACATATCATTAGGAAACATGGAATTAGCTTTCACTGTTATGCCGATGATACTCAGCTGTATATTTCTTCAAAACCTAACGAAACTTACCAATTCACAAAATTAACGGAATGCATAGCTGATTTAAAAAATTGGATGACTAGTAATTTCCTACTACTAAACTCTGAAAAAACAGATTCTAATTATTGGACAAAAAACTTCCACACGTAATAACCTAGAATACTGTCTAACACTTGATGGCTGCTCTGTTAAGTCTTCGTCGTCGGTTAGGAACCTGGGTGTGCTCTTTGATAGCAATCTTTCATTTGAAAGTCACGTGTCTAGTATCTGTAAAACCGCATTTTTCCATCTTAAAAATATATCTAAATTACGACATATGCTCTCATTAACAAATGCGGAACAATTAGTTCATGCTTTCATGACATCAAGACTAGATTATTGTAATGCTCTACTGGGTGGTTGCCCTGCACGCTTAATAAATAAACTACAGCTGGTCCAAAACGCTGCAGCTCGAGTTCTTACTAGAACCAGGAAATATGACCATATTAGCCCGGTTCTGTCAACACTGCATTGGCTGCCTATTAAACATCGTATAAATTTTAAAATATTGTTGATTACTTACAAAGCACTAAATGGTTTAGCTCCGCAGTACTTGAGCGAGCTCTTAACGCATTATAGTCCTTCACGTCTATTGCGATCTCAAAATTCGGGCCAGTTGATAATACCTAGAATATCAAAATCGACTGCTGGCGGTAGATCCTTTTCCTATTTAGCACCAAAACTTTGGAACAGTCTTCCTACCATTGTCCGGGAAGCAGACACACTCTGTCAGTTCAAAGCTAGACTAAAAACACATCTCTTTGACCTAGCATACACATAATATATTATAGACTTCTATAATTCAATGTTAGGCTGCATAGATTAGGTCAGCCGGAACTGGGAACACTTCCCTTAAATCCTGATGTACTCGTTACATCATCATAAGAAGAATGGCATCTACGCTAATTTTAGTGTCTTTGTTTATCCCAAGGTTTTCCCGCAGCCTACCGGATCCAGGCCGTATCCAGATCTGACTAAGAGCTTTGCCTGGACCCGATGACAACGCAGTGCTGAAGTGCCAACTAGCCTCTCCCTATGGAGGATCCCTTTCCCACTCTACAGATAAAACGTTGTGATTCCGGTTCGCGTACCCACCCCGAAGTGATAAAATAAAACAAAATTCTGTCTCAAATTACAGTTACTGTAAATCCGGCCTCTAGTTCATAAACGCCAGAGGAGAACTGGCCCCCGACTGAGCCTGGGTTCTCCCAAGGTTTTTTTTTTCTCTCCATTAGGTCACCTGATGGAGTTTTAGGACACCAGTAGGTCACTTGATGGAGTTTTTCGGTTCCTTGCCACTGTTGCCTTTGGCTTGCTCAGTTGGGGATATTCAAATTAATTAACCAAGCATTAATACCATTGATCAGCCCTACCAAACATGGATGTTTTTTTTTCCACTAAGAAACAAACATTGTTATGTTATTTGATTGATATTGTGAAGCTGCTTTGATGCTATTTATATTGTGAAAAGCGATATATAAATACACTTGACTTGACTTGACTGGCTGCCAGTTACATATAGAATTGATTTTAAAGTATTATTACTGGTATATAAATCATTCAATGGCCTAGGACCTCAATACATTGCAGATATGCTCACTGAATATAAACCCAACAGATCACTCAGATCACTAGGATCACATCATCTAGAAATACCAAGGGTTCACTCTAAGCATGGAGAGTGTGCTTTTAGCTACTATGCCAGCCGTAGCTGGAACCAGCTTCCAGAAGAGATCAGATGTGCTCCTACAGTAGTCACATTCAAATCCAGACTCAAAACACATCTGTTTACCTATGCATTTACTGAATGAGCACTGTGCCACTGTCAGGATTCAGACCAGGAGACAGAGGTAAGTGATGAACTCAAACTTTATTTTTTCAAACAAAGGTAAGTATTCGAAATTGCAGATGCTCATAAGTGCTCATGGAAAAGGGAGTGTGGCAGGAACGAATCCAGGTGAATAACTCCTGTTCTTAGTGCAGAAACGTGTGTGAATCTCGTGGATCAATAACCCTCCTTTCTCTCTTCACAGATCACCTCGGGACGGACAGGATTCAAGAAGGGCTACAGGTGAGTTGATCCAGTATGTGCAATCGGTGATAACTTAACCAGTTCAATGATACCTTCGCTTTCACTTGTATAGAATCCGGGGGGAAGTGAGACTCGTTTGTAGATTCCAGGAGACGGGGAACGAGAGTCATGGAGCATATCCTGGGAACAGCAGAACAAGGATATCAGGGTTAGTATCTTACAAGTGTATATACTTCTCGTCCGTTGTTGGAAGATGACTCAGAGCACGATAAGCGGAGACTGGATAAGGGTCCTTTCCTGTCGGAGGCTTGACGATGACTGTGAGTAAACTGGGTGTTTTTATACTGGCTGGGAAGTGATCGTTGAGTGGAAAACAGGTGTTGGTGATTAATAATCTGGGGACAGGGATCTTTGCGTGGTGGTTTGTGAGGTCTCTGATTGGCTCCTGACACTACCCCCCCCCCCCCTCCAGAGTCCGCGCCAGCGGACCTTGGACCTCGACGTCGTGGGGGTCTGCCTCTGGGTCTTGGTGCAGGCTTCTCGGGATACTGAGCATGAAATTCCGAGAGCAGACTGGGATCAAGAACATCTTTACGAGGTACCCAACTTCTCTCTTCTGGTCCATATCCTTCCCAGTCAATGAGATATTCTAGTTGACCCCCTCGACGTCGAGAGTCCAAGATCTCCTTGATGAGATAGATGGAATCTGGTTCGATGGGTGGTATCGGGGGGTTGTTCTCTGATACGACCTCGTTGACTGACTGGGGTACCGGTGGATGATGGGGTTTTAGAAGGGAAACGTGAAACGTGGGATGGATGCGGTATTCAGGGGGCAACCGGAGCTGGTAAGTAACTGGATTTATTTGCCTGACGATTGGAAAAGGTCCGATGTACTTGGGGTTTAGTTTTTTACAGGAGTGACGAAGTCTGATATCCCTAGTGGAAAGCCAGACTAATTGTTCAGGTTGGTATTCTGGAGTAGGTCGTCGACGTGTGTCGGCGAACTGTTGTTGTCTATTGACAGCTTGTTGGATATGATGGTGAGTTTGATTCCAAACCTGTTCGCTTTCCTCAAACCACTTATTGACAGCAGGCATTTCTGAAGGTTCTCCGGACCATGGGAATAGCGGCGGTTGATAACCAAGGACACATTGGAATGGGGTTAACTGAGTGGATGACTGTCTGAGGGAATTCTGTGCGTATTCTGCCCAGATGAGATACCGACTCCAGATGTTCTGATTGGAGTGGCAGAAAGTACGCAAGAACCGACTTATATCCTGGATTTTTCGCTCGGTTTGTCCGTTGGTTTGTGGATGGTACCCGGAAGACAGACTCACAGTCACATTCATTAACGTGAAGAATGATCGCCAGACTCGGGAAATGAATTGGGGTCCTCTATCGGAGACTATGTCTTCTGGAAGACCGTAATTCCGAAATACATGTTCCATAAGGAGCTCGGCAGTATCAAAGGCGGTTGGCAGCCCCTTCAACGGGATCAACTTGCATGCTTTCGAGAACCGGTCAATGACCACTAGGATGCACGTATTCCCTTCAGATGTGGGAAGGTCAGTGACAAAGTCCACCCCAATATGAGACCATGGTCTATTCGGGACCGGCAACGGTAACAGTTTCCCCACGGGCAGATTTCTTGGGACCTTGGAGATTGCACAGGGGATACAACCTTGGATGAACTGGGTGATATCTTGACGCATGTGGGCCCACCAATATTTTTCTTGAAGTGTGGCTAGTGTCTTGTTTATCCCTGGGTGTCCAGTGGCTACTGAGGAATGCGCTGAGGAAATCAAGCCGTTGCGGAATTCTTCAGGGACATGAATCTTTCCGGGAGGGCATGCGGGAACTCTGGGCTGTTGCTGAGCTAATTCTTGGAGTTGTTCATTTATTTCCCACTGGATGGGATTTACCCATAAACTCTCTGGTAAAATTGTCTCAGGTTTCTCAATAGGACTCTCAGGGGCATGAATACGGGAAAGAGCGTCTGCTCGGGCGTTCTTGGATCCGGGACGATAGGCAATCTTGAAGTGGAATCGTGTAAAGAACAGAGCCCATCGGGCCTGACGTGGATTTAATCGTTTTGCATCTCTTAGATACTGGAGGTTCTTATGATCAGTTAAGACTATGAATGGGTGTCTTGCTCCCTCTAGCCAATGGCGCCATTCCTCTAACGCCAGTTTTATTGCGAGAAGCTCTCGATTTCCAATATCGTAATTCGCCTCTGCTGGAGAAAACTTCTTCGAGAAGAATGCACAGGGTACTGGCTTAGAGGAGAGTTCAGAACATTGGGACAAGATTCCACCCACACCGGTGGTGGATGCATTCACCTCGACCACAAATGGTCTATCAGGATTTGGGTGATGCAGCAAAGGGGCACTGGTGAAAGCAGACTTCAGGGACTTAAATGCATTCTCGGCTTCCGGGGTCCATTGCAGGGTTTTAGGTTTTCCTTTTAACAAGGAGGTCAATGGAGCAGTGAGGAGGCTGTACTGATCTATGAATCGCCTATAAAAGTTTGCAAACCCGAGGAATCTCTGAAGCTCCTTTACCGCTGTGGGACGTGGCCAGGACAGGATGGCCTCAGTCTTTCGTGGGTCCATTTCAACCCCTCGATCGCTGAGGATGTACCCCAGAAAGTCAACAGTGGTCTGGTGAAAGGTACATTTTTCCGCTTTCAGGAACAGCGTGAACTCTTTGAGCCGTTGAAGTACTAAGGACACGTGATGTTGGTGTTCGGCGGGGTCCAGTGAGTAGATCAGGATGTCATCGATATATACCAGCACAAACTTCCCTAAAAAGTCTCAGAGGGCCTCGTCCATGAAGCTTTGGAAAACGGAAGGAGCGTTGACCAGACCATATGGCATGACCAGATATTCATAGTGGCCAGCAGGTGTTATGAATGCTGTTTTCCACTCATCCCCTTCTCTCACTCGGATCAGATTGTAGGCACTTCGTAAGTCAAGCTTAGTAAATATCCTTGCCTCCCTGAGTTGTTCGAGAGCGACTGGAATGAGAGGTAGAGGATAGCTGAATTTTACAGTGACCTGATTTAAGGCTCGGTAATCAATGCATGGTCTCAAACCGCCATCTTTCTTGGCCACGAAGAAGAAGCTGGCTGCTGCCGGTGAGGTGGAAGACCGGATGTACCCTTGATCTAACGCCTCTTGGATATACTTTTTCATTGACTCCTGCTCTGGAACGGATAGGGAGTAAATTCGACCCTTAGGGAGTTGTGCATCAGGGACCAGGTCTATTGCACAATCCCATGGTCGGTGTGGTGGTAACCTGGAAGCTATGACAGGATTAAAAATATCGGCGAACTTGGAGTAACATGCTGGGATATTCGACGACAGGTTTTGAGTAGGACTCTCTATAGATGTGGAGTTAACTGTGAGCTCCTGATTCCCCTGCTGGTCAGGTGGACGAGGTACTGGATCTGGGATCATGTGACCCTGACAACCCCAATGAAGCACTTTCCCAGACTTCCAGTCAATGGTAGGTTGGTGAAGAATTAGCCAGGGTCGCCCAAGGATGAGATCAGTCTGACTGTTCAGGAGTACAAACGGTTCAAACCATTCTTGATGTGTGCTATCTATACACAGTTGAATGGGGTTTATCTGGGTAGTAACATCTTTCATGTTGATTCGCTCACCTGTTACGGCGTAGATGGAGTAGGATTTGGGAGTGTCGACTTCTCGTAGGTTGAGTCTTTTACAAAGTTTCCCCGAGATGAAGTTTCCCGCGGACCCCGAGTCGATGATTGCTGTGACAGATACGCAAAGTTCTTCAATTCTGAGAGTAACGGGCGTGTGAGGGGCGTTGAAACAGTGTGATGATTTAAAACTGAGCTTACCATCAGATTTCCTGGTCGAATGGGGCAGTTGAGTCTGAAATGTCCTTTAGCCCCGCAGTACATGCATAATTTTAACTCCTTTCTCCGAAGACGTTCAGACTGGGAAATCTTGAAAGTGTCCACTTGCATGTCCTCGGCGTGATTCTCAGACGTGGGGTTTCTAACATTGATTTGCGGAACAGGGTAATGGTATGACTGCTCGTTGTAACAACTCTGAGATCTTTGATTCACCCTCATGGGTTGTTGCATGAATTTTTCGGGTCCTAATGTATCGTCATATATGGCGAGTTGGAGGCGTAAAGCTGGATTTAGTCCTCGACGAAACACGGAAATGAGTGCTCGTTCATTCCAACCACTGTTAGATGCGAGCGTGCGGAATTCCACGGAATACTCTGACAGTGATTTTCTTCCCTGACGTAATTGTAGCAGGTGTTCTCCGAACGAGGAATCATCCGCTGGCCGTCCGAAAACCTCTTTGAAGTGTTTAACGAAGTCTTGACTTGTTGCCACCACTGGTGATTCTTGCATCCACAACGATTCAGCCCATCTCAAAGCTGCTCCTGATAACTGTTGAATCACAAACGCTACTTTTGATCGTTCAGTGGGATAGAGTTGAGCTTGCTGTTCCAGCGCGAGAGAACACTGCAATAGGAATCCATTGCAATCCTCCGCCCGGCCAGAGAAGGGCGCTGGGCGCGACGGAGGACTTGCAAAGCATGTAATCGCCGAAGTGGTGTTCCCGGAAGTACCCGCGGGGGAAAGCAACGGCCGCGCTATGGTAGCGGATTCAGGTAGTGGATTTGTAGCAACTTCAGGTCGTCCGGAATCCATCCTGATTTTACCTCTTTTGTTTTCTTTTTTAGGTCAAGCCTTCTGTCAGGATTCAGACCAGGAGACAGAGGTAAGTGATGAACTCAAACTTTATTTTTTTCAAACAAAGGTAAGTATTCGAAATTGCAGATGCTCATAAGTGCTCATGGAAAAGGGAGTGTGGCAGGAACGAATCCAGGTGAATAACTCCTGTTCTTAGTGCAGAAACGTGTGTGAATCTCGTGGATCAATAACCCTCCTTTCTCTCTTCACAGATCACCTCGGGACGGACAGGATTCAAGAAGGGCTACAGGTGAGTTGATCCAGTATGTGCAATCGGTGATAACTTAACCAGTTCAATGATACCTTCGCTTTCACTTGTATAGAATCCGGGGGGAAGTGAGACTCGTTTGTAGATTCCAGGAGACGGGGAACGAGAGTCATGGAGCATATCCTGGGAACAGCAGAACAAGGATATCAGGGTTAGTATCTTACAAGTGTATATACTTCTCGTCCGTTGTTGGAAGATGACTCAGAGCACGATAAGCGGAGACTGGATAAGGGTCCTTTCCTGTCGGAGGCTTGACGATGACTGTGAGTAAACTGGGTGTTTTTATACTGGCTGGGAAGTGATCGTTGAGTGGAAAACAGGTGTTGGTGATTAATAATCTGGGGACAGGGATCTTTGCGTGGTGGTTTGTGAGGTCTCTGATTGGCTCCTGACAGCCACTGCTCGTCCGACTGTTTGTACTGCATTTTATTTAATGTTTTAATTTTTCTGATTTCTTTTGTTTTAATTTCTTCTATGTAAAGCACTTTGAATTACCATTGTGTATGAAATGTGCTATATAAATAAACTTGCCTTGCCTTGCCTTACAGGCTTAGGCTGGAGCTGATGTGTTAACTCAATTTTTATACAACTTAAATGTTCCTCAATTCATCAACAGTAATAAGGGACAAATAAAATATATAACATGTTTAATTACTTTATAGATGTGTTTATTTACAGCACATTTGTCTTTTTCATGTGATGTGCTCATCTGTAATAGCTACTTATACAATATTTTCCTTTCAGATGTAATTAAACATTTCAAATAAGCGTGTTTAAGATGTATATGGTTATGTAAATCCACTTAATCCTACTGCTATAGCCTACATTATAAAACAGGTTTTACAGCAAAATCACAACTATAATATACTGTCTAACTCCTTTACATCTTCAACAGTTAAAACGTTTACTCTATAGTAGTTTAACACATACGATTTAAACACAAGGAAACGTGTTTACTCACATTTGAAAACCCCCGCGTCGCTGATCTCCGTGATGTTTGATGACGTATGCTCTCGCGTGGCCTCCTGGGATAGAAGAGTATCCGTCGGTTGAGCACTCGAGAATCTGGGCTGAAGCAGTAAGCCATCCGGGAACTTCTCGCCTACTCTTTTATGAAAACTGACGTTTCGAACGTACTTCTTCTTTCACGTACTCTTTTCGCCTACTATACAGAAGGAAAGTAGGCATATTCGAACGCACTATTAGTATACGTACGTCTGAATCTCGCGAGAATTAGTACGTCACCCAGGTAATTCTCGCCTACTCTTATGATTCGTACATACTTTTCGCTCGCCTACTCTTTTCCCATACTATATAGTTGGGAAGTATGCGATTTCGAACGCAGCCTAAATTGACTTACTCTGAGTTAAGCGCGTGCACCACAACTATAAATAGCCATTATCAATGGAGCGCAGACATTATGAGTAACCATGGCAACAAAAAGAGGAATTACTGTTGGGTGCAATTAATTACCAAGTAATCTAAATATGGTAA